>CM066031.1:776483580-776943580 GCA_033557465.1 Ichthyophis bannanicus
TACTATTACCCTAATATCTAATGTATCCAAAAGCAATCATACTAACAATATACTTCTCTAAAATCGCAAGCTACTTACAGATATTTATGCTGCCCACGCTCTCTCTCCTTGTTTCTGATACGAAAAAACGCCGCGCATGCGTGATGGTAAATCCATTCTCTATTTAAACCCCCTTCGGATTGTGTCACACGTTTCTCATCCGTGCTACCTCAAATGGTTACGTCATGAATATTTACACTTAGACAATAGATCTATATTATATACTGCCATTTCTTATCCAATTAAAACATAGCACTACCTTTCCATTCATAATATTAAATCTATTTCTTATCCAATTAGAACATAGCGCTTCTCTTCCATTCATAATACTAGATCTATTTGTTAAGATAACGTACTCTTTACTAATGACCGCAGTGGTTTTAAATCTTCAAACTAACCTACAAACAGGATGTCCACTCTATGGATACATTTAAACCCTTTGGAACGACAGTCTGCAACTTATATATCCACCATTGTTCTCGCTGTAACAAAGTTTCATCTAATGTTTTACCTCCCTTTGGGACCTGAATTTGTTCTATCGCAAAACTACGAAGCTGATCAAATGTATGGCCTTGAGAAAGGCAATGAGTAACTTTCGGGGCCTCAAGCCGACGGCATTTTAATCTGCTTCTGTGCTCTCGTAGCCTAACTCGCAGTGAACAAATTGTTTTACCTACATAATGTAATCCACATGGGCATATAAGGATGTAAATTACTGCCTCTGAGTCACATGTCGTTTGCGTTCTAAGATGAAATATCTGCCCCTGATAGCTAAAATGTGACTGTTCTAACATGATCATACACATATCACAAGTCCCGCAGCTTTTATGTCCTCCTATTGTTATCTGTTTACTTTTTGGGGGGAGTACCGCAGGACTCAAGTATTCCTTTAGGTTGTGTCCTCGTTGCCAAACACATCTTATAGATTTCTTTTCTAAGCCAGGAACTGCTGTTAGGACGTTTTTATGTTTATTTATAAGTTTTTGTATGCTGGAACTTAATGGAGTATAAGGTGTTATAAAATTAACATTATCACCATCATCTTTCTTTTGTCGTACACTATACGTCTGTTTTAGCAGAACGGCTCTATGATTGTAGAGGGCTCTACGGTATGCCTTCTGTACTACCATTGCCGGATATCCTCTACTTATGAAATCTTTTTTTAAATTAGTAGCCCGTCTTTTATATTCATATGTATTTGAACAATTTTGTCGGTATCGCAAAAACTGCGAAAACGGTAAGGATTGTTTCAACTTATGGGGATGTTTACTAGAAAACTCCAAAAACGTATTCCTGTCTGTAATTTTCTTAAATACCGATGTACTCCAGCTATGAGCCCCTCTAGTTACTTGGACATCAAGATAAGTTATTCGATCTTGATGAAATATAGATGTAAAAGTTATATTATCATCCCGATTATTCAGCCATAATACAAATTGTTCAAGGGAGTCCGACGTCCCTTTCCATAATAAAAAAACGTCATCTATATATCTTCGCCACGTTATAACATTGGACATAAAGGGAGACTGATATAGGTGGCTTATTTCGAAATTCTCCATATAGAAATTTGCCACTGAGGGGGTGCAAGTCGCCCCCATAGCTACCCCCGCTGTCTGCTGATATATTACTCCCTCAAATATGAAATGGTTCTGATAGATAGCCAGTTTTGCTATTTCCAGCAAAAAATCAATATGTGTGGCTGATAGATCTCCCCGGGAAATTAACGTTTGCCTGATGATACTAACTGCCGCCTCTTGCGGTATGCTAGTATATAGCGAAGAGACATCTAATGTAACAAGCCAAGTATTTTCCTGATCTGCCCAATTCGCTAGTTCCTCCAAGACATTTAAGAAATGTGTGGTATCTTTCAAATATGAGTGGATACGAGGAAGTAAAGGACATCTCCAGGTCAGCCATGTGTGTGCCGTGTGGGAACCTCCCCTGCCCTGACTCATCGGCTCCTGCTGATCCCTGCTGCTGCGTCTTCTGATGCCACCTGCTGATCCCTGCCGCTGCGTCTTCTGATGCCACCTGCTGATCCCTTTTTTTTAATGGATTCAAGCAGGAGCAGAGAGGTCGACCATTGTTCTCCTGTCAAGAGTTGGAGAGAAGGAGAAGGAGGGGAGGAAAGCAGTTGTCTCCTACTGCCCAGAGGGAACTGAGGAGAGGTTGGGGGCGGTGCCACCAAGTTCTGCATGCAAAAATCACTTAAGCAAAAACCAACAGCCAGCACAGGACTATGCTCAGCCACCTGCTAGAGACTGAGAAATACTGACTCTGCAAGGAAGCACAGGTTACTTAAGAGAAATGTTTTGAGCTTGCTGTTCTCAGTCTCCCCCTGCTGGTGGCTGAGCATAGCCCCATGTCTGGACCAGGCTGGAGGAATGAACTGGAGGAATGAACTGGAATAAATTTTGGGTTACTGTAAATCTTTTCAATTTAGAACCTTAGACTTCCTCTAGCTATTTATGAACTAAAAAATATTTTTTCTCTCCTAACTACGGAGATCTCAGTGGCTTTCATTCATACCGGGCACATCCCAGACACTCCCACTACTGCTGCTTCATCCTTTGACTTTTTATACTACCCTGGCTAAGCCTTCAGAGAACCTCTTGTCCATTTACTCTGGCAACCACTTCAGTGTAATATCTCACTGCTATATTTCTTTAGACAAAGTTTTTCTCTAACTTGGAAAGCTTTTAAAATGTATGGGTCCAATATTCAAAAAGGTATTTACACCATTTACAGCCCTGTAAACAGTGTAAATGCCACTTGAGATATTCAGTAGCACGAGCTCTTAGTGCTGCTGAATATCACTGATCTTCTCTCCTATATGCCTCAGTGCTAACCGTTTAGCATCAGGGTGTGTTTTGAGCGGCGATATAGCTTCTATGGATAAAAGACAGGTGCCATAGAAGCTAACTGGGCAGCAGTGCAATCTCACTGCTACTTGATTAGACTCAGCAGCTTCCAGGCATGTGTGTGGTGACCCCAGATATTCAATGCCGGGGCCACATATGACCCCAGCATTGAATCCATGGTTAAGGAGGTGTTCTTGTTTCCTTCACTTTGTTTCCTGTCTGCCAATTGGATTCCTGGGCTCATGTGACTTGTGCTGACTGGCTGGAGCACTTTTGGGAGGGCTATAAAACTCTAGCCCCACCGTGGGACGTGGCTGCATGACAAAGAGGCAGGTCCCGCCCCTCTGGCACCCCTTCGGTGCACTTCAGCATGAGGTGGATTTTTGTCCTGTTATGGGGAAAAGGAAGAAAAGTGGTAGGGCCGATTGACACCCATTTTAGGGCTGTCGGGATGGCTGCATTGACTCAGTTTTCTGTTTTGGGAGGAACTCCAACTGAAAGTACTTAGTCTTTGCTATCTCCTGCCGAACATCAGGGTAACTCAGCCCCGCCCAGTCAAGATTTGGATGTTCCTGGTGTGGTTTTCTCAACCTTGTTGGTGGAGGAAGGTTCTCTCAGGACCTGTTCCCCTTTCAGATTCCTCTAGCTCCTGATCCCTAGGTTGGACATGTTATTCCTTATTTTCCTTCGATAATTACTTTTGAATCTACGGAGGAAGCAGCGGCTCCACCTAAGGATGTTTCTCTAATGGATATTTGGACTATTGTTTCGCATATGAAATCAAAAGGTTTCATCTTTCCCTAAAGAGGTTGTAGATAAATTTGTGGACCACAAGGGGCAGCTGCAAGATTTGGACAGACGGGGTGTTAAATTGGAATTTCAGATATCCGTCTATCAAGCTGCTTTGGCCTCTTCTGTCCAGGATTCTCTTCTGCTTTGACGACAGGATGAATCGCTAGAGAATTCTTTGTGTTGTAAGAATTTGCGGCTGCTTAAATTTCCCCCCCCAACTCTCTACCTCTCCCCACAAATTCTTTGTTATAAGTATCTTAAGGATATTTTATTTTTGAATGCTGATCCTGTGTGCCTATCTCTGATATATTATGTTCCTAAGAGGAAGGTAGTTATATATAATCAAGGGATGAACCAACAATTATCAGTTATCTCCCTCATTGGATATATCTGTTTTTCTGGAGTCTTCACAGGAAGATATTTCATCAAGAGCCACTTTACTGGTCAGTTTTGTTTCTGAAATTGATAAAGATAAGATTTTGAGAGCATATTTTTCTAAAAAGTCTGAGAAATCTTTTGGTCAGTCTAATCAAAATTTTCCTGATGTCTCTAGGATGACTCAGAGGCGCTGGAAGACTTTCCTAGAGATAAGGTCACGTATATTGGCTCTTGGTGCTTCATTTTATTTGATGTTTCCCTGTAAATGTCATTCTTTTCCAGGAAAAGTAGTATGTGTTTTATGAGGTTGATCTGGTGGAAGAATTTAAGGGGAAAGAATCTTCCGTTTAATTTTTGTATTTCTTGACTTAGCTTAAGGGGGCTTCAGTATGTTTCTAGGGATCCAGGTGGGTTTGATGTGCTTTATTCTGTGGTTGTTGAACACTCTCCTTGATGTGGGCTTGATATGTATATGCATTATATGTATATATGTTTTTCCCATTGTACCTTTGCTAAAATTTAAGAAAAATATATCCAGGGTTAGAGGATGGCAACAACAGCTAAGCATTATACTGGCACTTGGCTGTCCTTACTCAATATTGGGCCCGGACTATTCAACTACCAGAGACAAATGAAATGCTTTTCTCTGACCATGCACTTATTTCCCTCTCAACATTCCAACCACATGCTAGAGCATGAACTATGCAATCTTAATTTTAAAAGATTCACTCTCACACTCCACTTTTACCCTTTCATAGCTCCCCATATAGCATCTGCACTGTATGGTTACTATGGTTATTGGCATTATTCCTCCTCCCATCAGGTGGTTGCCATGGTGTTGCTATGGTTGCTCCAACCAGGATCAAGCATTTGGCTAGGGTTTTCATTTGGATTCTAAACTGCATTCCCTAGAATGTTGGTAATCTTTGGATTATTTTTAAAAAAAATATTAGGCTATTCTATGAAACGTTTTCCTTATTCATACAGTTCACAGCCTCCACTCACTCTCACACCCCATAATACTCCCAGGACATCAACACTTTCATTAATGTGTCTGAGGGTAATTTCTCTGCCTTTCCCAGTTCATCAGCAACAGTGCTTTAAGATATCCTCTCTACAGCTCTGCAGTTTTTAAAATTTCCCATCTGCTTCTATATCATGTCATTCACACATAGCTCAGCTTAACCTCTGTTCTAGGTAGCATGCTTTTTCTAGAAGTCCTCTCAACCTAGGCTTAAGCACCACCCCTCATTGTCCAAACCCTGCTTTTTCCCCAGGGCTCAATCCTTTTAAAAGTTAACGGGCTGAATACTTCTTGTTCTTCTAGGACAAGCTACTACTACTACTATTCAGCACTTATAAAGCAGGATGAAGTCAGCCACACCTGGTGATGTCATCCGACGGCGCCGAGGATGGAAGTACTCTCTCTCACTAGCCCAGAAGGGCTTTCCCTTCTGGGCATGCCCCACTTGGCCCTACCCCCAGGACTGCCCTTAGCCAGCCACTTTTACCTCTTCTACCTTGCCAACAAGACGGATTCTACGACTTTCCTCTTTTCTACAATTAAAATCAAAGATCTACAAGCAACATGCCTAAACCTGGGTTCAAAAAATGCCCAGGATGCTCAAGGAAAATGAACTCTACGGACTCACATAGCTGCTGCATCTGCTGTCTGGGGATCTCTCACAAGATAGAAGATTGTGTGAACTGCACCAAAATGTCTCCCAGAGCGAGGAAATCTTGAAAGAATGTGCTCCATGATCTCTTTCCATTGACACCGGCTCTCTCCTCCTGCTCCGGAGCTCCTTCTGTGGATGGCCGGAACCCAGTGATATCTGCCATAGCTCCCCTGCCTTTGCTGACGACCCCAACGGCTCTGGGTGTGCCTCCTATGGCCTCCACCCATAGCTGCAGTGCCCCAGGACCTCTATCCTCTTCGGGGGACCCTGCCCGGGCAAGCCTGCAGCCTCACGAACCTCCGAGTGCCCCAACACATGAGGCTTCCATGGGGGCGGCCATCTTACTTAACGTCTCGTCCGGAGAGGCGGCCATTGTCAATGAGATCACGTCCAGCTCCAGCTCCTCCCACTGCTGTGCCATTGGTCGGCGCTGAAGTCAACATCGCAGGAGGAGGGACAGCTCTTCGTGCCGACGTCCCCAACACAGAAAATCCTGCTTGGCGTGGAGATGCCACTCCAGCCCGCACCATCACTCCGGCTGCAGCAAAAGAGGCAGCAGCAGCAACCCCAAACATCGCCGCCACTCTGGCAGGAGCCGTCATCATCACCGCAGATGGGCAAGCTCCTCCCCTGCCTCCAGCACAAGCTCCGGCTTCCAAGCAGAAAGGTATGGCTCCCAGCAATTCCTGGACCTTCATCCTTCACCCCCCACAGCCCCTTCAGCCCCCCCCCCCCCCCCACAGGGGCAGCCTGAACATTTGGACAACGCCACGCTGCGCTCCCCCCTCCGGGAATTCAAGATTCTTCAAACCAGTTCTTCAACTTCCTCTCCACCCTCTTCCAGCAATGGACCCACGCCTCACCAATTTCAGTGCCCATGGCTCCCAGCACTTCCTGTCATGGCAGCACATGACTCCCGTCACAAGATCCCCCCCCCAAGGGCACCTCAACTGACTCCATGCCCGCCCCCAGCACTACATGCAGCGACGGAGAGGACAACGCGACAGCCGAGTCAATTGCCTCGGGGGAAAATCCCCCCCTCTGCAGTCCTGGGAACCTCCGCCCCAACAGCAGACCTAGAAACCTCCATCTCGACAGCAGACCTCTCATCCACCAACCCTGAGGATCTCACTTACCCCACGTTCCTCAGGCGCTGAACCTACCTAGCACCTGCGACACTTCTGACCAGCGCCCAGAGACACAAGCAGCGTGCAAGTTGCTGGAAGCGTCTAGATCTACGGCGAGCATCCCGGTGCACCCCCTGCTGTGCAAGAACCTCCTTGCCCTTTAGCAGAATCCCACCTCTGGGATTCCAGTATCTCGGAAACTGGATGCCAAGTACCAGGTCCAACCTTCTCCGGGATTCGACAAACCCCAGCTTCCCCACCACTCCATAGTGGTGGAGTCTTCACTGAAATGATCAAAGTCCACACGTACGCACGCCAGCTTCCCACTGGGAAAAGAACTAAAACGCCTTGATGACATGGGCAGAAGAGTTTTCCAAGGGGCCATGCTGTGCGCCAGAGTCTCTGCCCACCAGCTACAGCAAGCCCTCTACTAAGACATCCTGATGGAGAACCTAAAGACAGCCATCTCCACCTCTAACCAAGAGATGCAAGTAGCCTCTTCCTCCACCTTCCGAGATCTGCAGGAGTGCACGAATCAACAAGAACGGGTGGCCTTCGACACCTTTGATGTGGCGGTCCGCACAGCAGCAACCTCCATCTCCGCCCGCCACCTAGCATGACTTAGGGCCTCAGGGCTGCGGGAAGACATGCATGACCGCATCGCCGACACCCCCTGCACAGGGGAAACCCTTTTCGGGGACAAGTTCAACAACGCCATCAACACCATAAAAGAACACTGCACAACACTGAAGACCCTAGCGAATGAAGGCCTGGATGAAGGCCGCAAGGGCCCTTACCACCAAAAGCCCTACTCCTTCTCTTCCTCCAGACACCAGTACAACTCCTATCAAGGCTCCTACCAGAAATGGCAGCAGCCTCGATACAAGACGCAGCCCCCACAGTCCTCCTACTGGCAAAAAACATGCCAATGAGATAGGAAACAACAGAAGCCTTCTCAGCCCAGGGCGTGAAAAGCCAACCTGGACTTTTGACGTCAAACTCAAGGCCAAACCCGCACGGGGGGACGTTTGGTCATGTTCCTACCAGCCTGGCAATCTATTACTACGGACAATTGGGTGCTAGCGATCATCAAGGACGGATACCGTATAAAGTTCCTCTCGCCTCCAGTACAACACAGAACCCCTCCCTGCAAGGCATCGGGGACGCCCCTCCCTGCCCTCGTGGAAGAAATCCAATCCCTAATATCCTCCAATGTCATCGAGCCCGTTCCGACAGCAGAGCGAAACTCTGGCTTCTACTCCAGATACTTCCTGATCCCCAAGAAATCTGGAGGCACGCGCCCCATCCTCAACCTCTGCATGCTCAACAAATTCATTGCCAAAGAGAAGTTCAGGATGCACTCGCTCGGATCCATCCTTCCTCTGAGCCAAGCCAAGGAATGGCTGACATGCCTGGATTTACTAGAAGCCTACACTCTTGTCCCGATACACCCGGACCACAGACAATATCTGCGGTTCCAAGCCATGGGGAACCACTTCCAGTACAAAGTCCTTCCTTTCAGCCTGTTACCTGCTCCGCGAGTATTCACAAAGTGTGTTGCCATCACAACTGCGCATCTCCACAAACAGGGAATTTGCGTCTTCCCCTACCTTGGCGACTGGCTCATCTCGGCCCCTTCCTTCAAGGAAGTCACACAAGCAACCCGTGCGACCATCACCCTGCTGTCGGTGCTGGGATTCCTGGTGAACTACCAAAAATCACATCTACGTCCCTCACAGCAGCTGAAGTTCATCGGGGCTCGGATAGACACCACCTGCTCCAAGGCCTTCCTGCCCCAGCAACAATTGGAGACCATCATGGACCTCGTACACCGCATACAAGCGGCCAGTACCTCCACTGCTTGGACACTCCTACTCCTCTTGGGACACATGGCAGCTGCCACCAAGACCGTGCCTCTAGCAAAGCTCCACATGTGCCACATCCAGTGGCACCTGAGAAATCACTGGTCCCAATACTCACAGCCCTTAAGTACCACCGTTCCATTGAATGAAACTGTGATCGCTTCCCTCCAGTGGTGGACATATGAGGGGAACCTCTCCCGTGGAAGACCCCTCTCCCAGCCAGTGCACCGGCTCACCATCACCACCGATGCATCCCCAGTGGCCTGGGGGGTGCACTACCTTGATCTCCGGACACAAGGGGCCTGGACACAACAGGAGCAGCAGTGTCACATCAACCTGCTTGAGCTCAGGGCTATGCGCTACGCCCTGGAGGCCTTCCAGGCCCTGATCAATGGAAAAGTCATCCTGCTTCAGACAGACAACCAGGTTGCCATGTTCTACATCAACAAACAGGGCAGGACAGGTTCCTGTACCCTCTGCAGAGAGGCCCTTCGGATTTGGACCTTTGACCAGCTGCCGAAGATTCCACCAGAGTCACTGGCCCGACAATACAAACAGCTCCAAAAATCACAAAACCCTCATCTGAACGCCGAGGCAACCACAATAAGCCACCACCCCAACATGCACAGTGAATGGACAACCTTTAAAGAAACCACCACAGAAGAAATATCATCCACCATCTCCCGCCTAAACACCACCACCTCTCCGCTGGACCCCTGCCCCACAGACTGGATAAAGAAATCCAAAGACGACCTGAGCTCACCACTGACCCATATTGTCAACGAATCCTTCTCCCAAGGTCACATGCCAGACATTCTCAAAACTACAATCATCCGACCATCCCTAAAAAAACAAAACCTGGATCCCCTAGACCCTGCATCCTACAGACCAATAGCAAGCCTGCCATTCACCGCCAAGGTAATCGAGAAGATAGTCCAGCAGCAGCTTCAAGAACAGCTGGACAACAACAATATACTGGACCCACAGCAACACAGCTTCCGCCCACTACATGGAGTCGAGACCCTCATGACCACACTAATGAACACCCTCATCATAGGGACCCAAGAAAAACACTCTGGATATGCCATGATCTTCCTTGATATATCAGCAGCCTTCGACACCATTTCCCACAACATCCTCATATGCAGATTGCACTCAATTGGGATCAAAGACAACATACTTCAATGGTTTCAATCCTACTTAACTAATAGACAACAACTAATCCGCACTAGCACCTCGACCTCGCCCCCCTTCCAGCAACACCAAGGAGTACCGCAAGGATCCACGCTGTCCGCCATGCTCTTCAACATCTATCTTCAACCACTCTGCTCAGTTATACGTTCCCACAACATCAACTTTCATATATATGCTGATGATATCATGCTCTACGCCCCAGTTACAACCGCAAATCCAACAAATATACATCTATCAGCATGTTTCACCGAAGTGACCGACTGGCTTCAAGAAAATAACCTATCCATAAACATAAAGAAAACTGAAGCCCTCATAGTGACAAAAGACCCAGACTTCACACCGCCCACACACCTTAACATAGGAACCACAAGCATTCAAATACTTCCACAAATAAGATATCTAGGCATTATCATTGACCAAGCCCTAACCCTCAAACAACAAATTACTAAAACCTCCGGAATTATATTCCACAAAGCAAAAACAGTGCAACGTCTCAGACCCCTCCTCGAACCTCAAGACTTCAGGACGGTAATGCAAACTATGACACTTCCACATTTGGACTACTGCAACGTAATCTACCATGGACTACCAGCCACACAGACCAACCCCCTCCGAACCGCATTGAACACCACAGCGAGAATCATTCAGAGAGCAAGGAAAAGCGACCACATCACCCCAATCCTAAGAGACTTGCACATACTCCCCTTCGAAGCACGAACTAAATACAAATCCATCCTACTCACCTACAAAGCCATCCACCAAACACAGAACACACAGCTCCGCACCCTGCTGTCTCGTCCAGCCCATGGAAAAACCACCAGACTGGCCTCCAGCAACTCCCTCACCGTCCCTCACAAAAGAACCAAATGCTCGCAACGGACATGCAATCGAGCCTTTGAACTTTATGCTCCATCCCTATGGAATTCTCTACCAAGCCACCTCAGAAACAACAACGATCCAATGTCCTTCAGAAAACAGTTAAAAACCATCCTATTCCAAGAATGCTTCGAAGCAATCCCCACCAGAAAGTGCACCAACCCCTGATATCACCCATCAGGGACCCCTGATTGAAAACTGAACTATACTGTCCATGTCTAAAGTCTGTCCCATGTCAAAATCATCAATGTTGCTTCCCGGTGATGGCCCCACCCTTATACTTAATTACTCCACCCTTAAATGTAGCGCCGCTTTGACCCAGTGAAAAGCGGGATATAAATACAGTTAAATAAATAAATAAATAAATTTGCGATCTCCAAACACTGTCTCCTCTAGGCCTCCTACCTCCCCGGATTGGAAAACAGGCTAGTGGACAAGCTCAGCCACCAGCTCAATCCGCACGAATGGTCCCTCAAGCCACAAGTTGCTCGTTCCCTCTTCCAGGAATGGGGCCACCCGGAGATCGACCTCTTCGCGACAGAGAGGAACACAAAATGCACTACCTTCTGCTCGAAACGTCCCTCCATGCACAGCCACGCAGCGGATGCATTTGATGTATCATGGGGGGAGTGGTCACTGGTGTATGCCTTCCGCCCTATCCCTCTGATCTCCATGGCAATCCAGTGCATCATCTCCGACAGAGCGCAAGCAATCCTGGTGGCCCCCCACTTGCCACTCCAGGGGTGGTTTCCGCTCCTCAACCGATTGGCACTACACCACCCGATATGGCTTCCATTAGTGCCATTGCCTCACGATCACTGGGGAATGCTAGTTTATTTGAGGAATGCATTTCAGGGCAGGCCTGTGTCGTCTAGTGCACCTGCAGGTCAGATCACGCTCCTGGCAGACTGGAAACTGAGTCAAACTTTTCTTTTTCCTATCAGAAAGCCGGGCAGGCACCGGGTAATTGTGGGAAGCAGTATCCCATCGTGTGACCGCTATCCAGGGGCATAAACTTTCCCTATATTGGAGAACAGGGTCAGTTTCCTCAGCTGGATGAGTTTTATATTTTTTGCGGGAACAGGATTTGGCAGGGTGTAAGAACCACTGATACAGTCCCGTTTATAAAACATTCTCTGGTCTGCAAGAATATCCCAGAGGGCATCGGGTCCTGAGCCCGCTTAGGAGTTGCAGCATCCAGAAAAATTCTCTTGTTACCAAAGAAACCTCCCATATAGGGGTTGGGTCTTTGTTGAGATGATTCTCTTCTCATAGAAACATCCCATCTAGACTGGGCCCCCCTGGGAGTCTGAGCTGCTTTGTGGTTCTCTCACAGAGAAAACATTCCGAAGGTACCGAGTCTGGGTCCCTTGGGAGTTGCAACTTCCTTGGATAAATGGCCAATTTTCTCAATTGAGAAAGGTGATTAGTGGAGTAGCTCAGAGATCTGTGCTGGGTCCGCTGCTTTTGAACATATTCATAAGTGACCTGAAAATGGGAATAATGAGCGAGTTGATCAAATTTGAAGATGACACAAAATTATTCAAAGCTGTGAAAAAACAAGAGACCCTAGATAAACTGGAAGACTGGATGTCGAAATGGCAGATGAAATTTAATGTAAACACGTGCAAAGTTATGCACCTAGGAAAGATCAACACAAACTATGATTACATAAAGCGAGGTTCCACATTAGGAACAACCACCCAGAAAAAATATTTAAGAGTCATCTTGGATAATATGTTGAAACTCTCCATCCAGTGTGCAGTGGTGGCCAAGAAAGCAAATAGAAGGCTAGGAATTTTAAGGAAAGGCACAGAGAATAAAACAAAGGATACGATAATGCCTCTATTGTTCCATGGTGCAATCACACCTTGAATAGCTCGTATTGTGTACAATTCTGTTTGCCATACTTTAAAAAGGATATAGTGGAATTAGAAAAGGTACAAAGAGCCACCAAAATGGTAAAGGGGATGGAAAGATACCCCTATGAGAGAGGCTAAGAAGGTTAGGGCCCTTCAACCTGGAAAAAAGAGACGGATGAGGGGAGATATGATAGAGGTCTACAAATTAATAAATGGAGTGGAACGGGTAAACATAGACAGGTTGTTTTTCTCCATCAAAAAGTAGAAAGACTAAGGAACATGGAATGAAGCTACAATGTAACCCATTTAAGAGTAATAAAAAGAAAATAGTTTTTCCACTCAACACGTAATCAACTCTGGCATTTGTTACCAGAGAACATAGTAAAAGCTGTTAGCGTAGCTGGGTTTAAAAAAAAGGTTTGGACAAGTTCCTGGAGGAAAGGGCCATAAATCATTATTAAATAGGATTTGGGAAATCCACTGCTTACCCCAAGCCAAGCATTGTGGAACCTATGTACATTTGTGGGAACCCGCCAGGTACTTGTGACCTGGATTGGCCACTGTTGGAAACAGGATACTGGGCTTGATGGACCTTGGTCTGACCCAGTACTGTATAGCATTTCTTCTGTAACTTCAATCGAGAAACATTAAAACTAAAAAGAAAATGAATGAGAAAATAACTTAAAAATAAAGAAGAAAAAGGAGGATAGCAAATTCCCTCCTGCTTGGATGAGGAAGACTGAAGGGGGGAGGAGCAAAAGGCACACAGGAGGGATTCAGTCACATATGTTCAGCAGAGTTTTCTAAACTTTTCTGGGCTCTGCGAGAGCAAGTCTGACCTGGCGCTGTCAAAGACAATGACACCCATCTGTGTGACCGATTATATCTTGTTTGTTCATGGAAAATGTTGTTTCTCTTATTGCTATGCAAGCCATGGACTGCAGCCTCTCCTGGATGCTACCCTAATTCCCTCATGTCTCAGCCTTCCACTTGCAGCACTCAGCTTGCCCCAGAGCCATCACAGGGTGTTCCTGTAGCACCATCCAACTAGCGGAGTCCCCACTGGGCTCCCAGGGGTTTTTCCCCACTGTCATGGATGTCATGGAATGTGCAAAACTAAGCCATTTTGAGAAAATACCCTTGAGAATATTTCTTCATGGAAAGACAGTGGATGCATAGATTTCTTTCACCTCCAGCAGGAGGCCAAACAAAACCAGTAATCTGAACTGTGAAGGCAAGGGTTAGTCACTGCAGAACCCTAGTTGCGAAGAAGTGAAGGGGAAATTACAGATCTATTGGGGGTCAATTAGTACTGTATGAAGAATGAAACTCACAAGGCAAGGCAGTAAACTAATAATAAACTAAACCAACATAATGGAAGAGAAGGACAGTAAGGCCTAATACATTTACTTAACCACTTGTATTTGCATGTTTCTATGATTCTGAAGTATGACATAGGAAATCAGTATGTGCCCCAAATTACCCTGAAACAGCAGCCTAACCAAGCATGAAAAGATGAGTCTACATTATCACAGTATAGCAAAACCATACATTTATCTACAGGGCTAGATTTGGCTGCCTGTCAAACTCACACATACCAAGTTTTTGAATCTTACAGAAAATATAAGTTAAACAAAGTCAATTTTCCTTACTTTATGGTTGCGACAGATCTCATCAGTAAGGAGGATCCAGAAATAGTGAGCAGACTAAGGTCCACAAACAGGCTGCCCACTGGATGTGGCATACCCAGGCCCAAGGAAATTTGGGTGTAGTCTTCTGCCTATAGTGGTTACCTTCCCTTCAGGTTGAGCCCTCCAGTGCTGGTGCCACCAGGCTTTGGCTGCATGAAACCCAGAGCCAGAAATGGAGTACTGGCTACTGGGAAAATTCAGCAAGAAAACTAGGAGCACATGGGCACTCACCGAGATGACTCAGCACAAGAGCTAGGCAGAATCCCAGCAGAGAGTGACCCTAGACTAAGGAAGTTCCCACAGAGTTAAATCAGAATCAGGCACACAGAAAGAATGCAGGGAAAAAAAATCCAAAATACAAGGTAAAAGTGCTGACCAAACTCTGGAAGACTATGTTCAAATACAAATTCACCAGAAACAAAATATCCCCCAATAGGAAGTAGCAACTATAGAGTGGATGGCTGCAATTAGCCAGCCCAGTCAGACATGCTGACTCCCACTAGTAGAAGATCAGAGGTTCACCCTGGCAAGGTTCCCTTAGAAACTGAACCATTTGCAGGCTAATGGCAGAACTACATAATGATTTAATATAATACATGCTCAGTAAGGGCCCTATTCACTAAGATGAATTAAATGTTATTATGGCAAACAACATGTACTAAAAGTCAACATGGTATCTTATCAGTAATGTGTGGCAATTTTCACATTAATGACAGAGAAAGAACGAGGCAGAGAATGGGCATGTGCTTAGGATTGCCAACTGGCTCCAGATACGCCTGACAAACCTGATCCGGTCCTGGGTTTACCCCATTGCATGCAGGGACTTGTAGTCTTGTTTTTCTTATCGCATGCAATAGAGAAACCCGAATACATGTCCTTGCATGCAATGAGGTAAACCCAGGACTGGATCAAGCTTGTCGGGTGCATCTAGAGCCAGTTGGCGACCCTACATGGGCTGCAACCTACAGTTAACAGTTAGTACATGGTAACCATCTTCACACTGAGTGAATGGCAAAATCTTGGGAACACCTTCAACAGCTAACACAGAGGCTTTGAAGTTACTGTTTTTTAAATTTTGGCTATTAACTCATTGTAAAGGCAAATTCTTATTACACTTTAGTAAATAGGCTCCTTACTGCGTTAGGCATAATGGCATTGCAAAAATGCAATGTGGGCCTTTGAGTCAATACTGACTCCTGGTGACCCAGCAGCTCCTGAGTTTGGCAGTGTGCCCAGAAGTAGATTTCTAGGTCATTCTTCTGAGGCAATAGAGGGTTAAGTGACTTGCCAAAGGCCACAAGGAATGTTAGTGGGAATGGAAACCTGGTCTCTTGGTTACCAAGCCAGTGCTCTAACCACTAGGCTACTCCTCCTTGCAAAGGGGGTAATAAACAGCATGTTAAGGAGGAGTCTTTATGATAGCCTATCCCTATTAATACTATTGAAGATATATAATATGTGGCAGATAGAGTGCTGAGAAAAGGTTGTGAACCACCTTTTTGATAAGAGACTTTATTACTGGTGCAGTTCTTCCTGGAGCTCTGAGATGGAAGCAGTCCGGGCTGACGCTCCTAGGCTGTGGATCGGTGAGCAAGTCTTCAGTAATAATGCCTGGGTACTTTGAAAAAACTAAAAGAGGGTCTGTTTTAGCTTCCAAACGTTCCCTAGCATAATGGGCTTCCCATGCAGTGGAGACAGCAGTCCTCGCCATTGGCTCTTGGCTATATTTTCTCTTCCTCAGTGGGCTGCCTTTCCAAACACAGTTCTCATTGTGGAGAGCCTTTTCATTTGCACTCTATACATCACTAGGTATTTTGTAATCTGATGTTCCAATGAAAATAAATCCTGAATTTTTGGGTTGCGCCTTGATTTTTTAAGGTCGATATCCTGAAATTGGCTGATCAAGAGTTGGTCACTCTAGTCACAAGTACCTGTCAGAGAACCCTATTGAATGAATATATAAAAAAGATATATTTTGGTTAGATTTAAAAAAAAAAGATTCAATAATAAGTATCAATGTATCAAAAAGTATATGAACCCTTCACTTAATAAAGGATGGCGCTTCCTTGAGCATCAATCACGTCAACTAAATATCTTCTGAAGCTGTTGATCAGGCTTTTACATTGGCCTTGTGGAATTTTGGTCCAGTCTTCCATATAGAACTGTTTCAGCCTTGTAACATTTGAATCCATTGCTTACCCCAAGCCAACAGTTTGCTTCAGATCTTGCCACAACATTTCATTTGGTATGCAAATTGACCTCATGCATATTCATTGTAGATATCCTGCAACCCGACTGGATGAGTGTGCCCTAAGGATTGGGTTGAGAACCACTGAGGTAGAGGTACACCAAGTGGAAGCAGCCATTGGCAGAGACATGAACATACAGAGAGACAGAAAGATGCATACACACATGCTCTCTGACACACATACACTATATATATATATATATATATTTCCAAGGTCATCCTGCAGGGAATGCAGTCTCTTCGTGAGGCTTCATTTGCAGCTACTTGTGACCTGGACTGGCCACTGTTGGAAACAGGATACTGAGCTTGATGGACTTATGGTCTGACTAGGGTTGCCAACTGGCTTCAGATTTGCCTCACAGGTTCAATCTAGTCCTGGGTTTACTTCATAGCATGCAGGGATATGTAGTTCTGATGTCTCCATTGCACTCCATAAGAAAAGGAAAACTACAAGTAACTGCATGCAATGGGGTAAACCCAGGACTGGAGCAAGCCTGTTGAGCGCATCTGGAGCCAGTTGGCAACCCTAGGTCTGACCCAGTATGGCAACTCAGATGTTCTTATAAATATTTGCATAAGCCAGTAGATGCTGAAAAGTGAGGCCATGTGTGAAAACCACAGATGCTTATGGTTTGGGCCAGCCCTGACTCTTTAAGACACTTACATGCTCCTGCTGTTGTGCTGCTGTTCATGTGCTCATTAGATGAATGCCCTCCACCAGGGCTAAATGGCCAATTTTCCCAGTGCAGAAAGGTGAATAGTGGTGTACCCCAGGGATCTGTGCTTGGTCTGCTGCTTTTTAACATATTCATAAGTGACCTGGAAATGGGAATAACAAGAGAGGTGATCAAATTTGCAGATGACACAAAATTATTCAAAGTTGTTAAAACGCAAGAAGATTGTGAAAAATTGCAAGAGGACCTTGATAAACTGGAAGACTGGACATTCAAATGGCAGATGAAATTTAATGTGGACAAGTGCAAAGTTATGCACTTAGGGAAGAACAACCCAAACTACGGTTACAAGCTGCAAGGTTCTACATAGGACCATCACCCAGGAAAAGGATTTAGGCATCATCGTGGATAATATGTTGAAACCCTCTGCCCGGTGTGACTGAAAGGAGCATGAGTAAGGCATGAACCTGGGCAGGGTGGTAAGTGTGGAGGGGCAATAAGTCTGGGGGATGGGCATGAGTGAGGTGTGAGGTGTGAGGCATGAGTCTGGGCAGAGTGACGAGTGTGAATAGGGAGAAAATATGCAACTGATAAAAGTCTGATGCCATGGGGGAGCGCCAGGTTCGCAAGTCACATTGGGCGCATTTATAGCTTGGTACAGCCCTGGTTCTCCTGTCTGACCTCCTCTATGTTTGTGTCTGTTCCTATCTCTGATACTTTCCCATTGATTGTGCCCTACCTACAATCTAGCTGACTCCTGGCTCTTCCTGCATGAGTTTAATCATGGAAATGGAAATATCCTCAGGAAGTTAAAAGGGGCTCATTGCTGTTCAAACAGATCTACTTTCCACATGGCTCTAATGCATGAGAGAAGGGGTCAGATTTGGTGCATGATGTCCGAATCATACAGCCAAGATGCCAGAACTGGACATGAAACCAAGTCTAATAAAATTGCTTCAGAAACACTGCATCTCCTGTTATAAGCATAGAATAAATGTCTTGGAAGTGTGTGTGTTTTCAGTGCTTTTCAGGGAAATACATCAGATTGGTTAATTTGATCCATTTTGCATAGTTGAGGGCCAACTAGTTTAGTGTTTGTTGATTAGACACAAAGAAGGCCTTTAATCAGCTTGATAAGCAGTGCAGGTGTTCAGTAAGTCTAATGTGAGGGAATAGATTTAAAAAATAGAAAGGGCTTTGGATAGCCTGCCAAAAAAAATAAAATCAACATGTCGCCGGATAGCAATGATTTGAAAGTGCTGACTTTGAAATCTTCTAAAACTCCTTCCTTAGGCTATTCTTAAGGAATAGACAGACATTTCGAAACAGATTTATAATTGTGAAGAACATATGTAGCCTTCACACTTGATTAACAATTTTCTATCTTGTTTCTTCTGCATGAGAGGAGGAAACATGCAAAAGGAAAGACCCCTCTATTCAATTTTCTTATTCGGTGCAGAGGGAATTACCTTCTTGTAAGGTCCCAGTGACAGAGCTGGGGCAGAGCCAACCTTCAACCCTATGTCGTCCCCCCAAGATTTTGATATTTAAACTCAACAGTCATGATCATCAAAACAGCAATCTTATGACTGCATAATTAGACATCGTGGGCCGAATATTCGAAAGGCATCTACACAGTTTTCAGCCCTATAAACCGTGTAAATGCCTTAAACAGGAATATTCAATGGCACCTACACAGTTAGTGCCGTTGAATATCCCCGTCCATGTCCCCTACATGCCTCAATGCTATCCGGTTAGCATCGAGGTGTGTCGGGGGCGTTCCAGGGTGGAGCAGAGGTGGGGAGTACCGATAAATGGGTAGTGGCGATATTACACTGCTACCCGGTTAGTGATCTGTGGCTTTTGGCTCGGCTAGTTTTAGCCACGGATGCTAACTGGGTAGCAGTGCAATATCACCCCTACCCAGTTAGACTCGGCAGCTCCAGGACTTGTGCGGCGACCCCGGATATTCAATACCCACCCAAATGAATCTCAGGTCCCACACATTTAAATATGAAACTTTGCTTTGTATGTATGTGTGTGCCTGCTCTCCCTGCAGGTAAGAGAATGTGCTGATGGCTCTTTGAATCTGTGAGTGTCAGGATCTATTGTTTGCTTGACTGCTGTTGCTCTTTGGCACCTGTCAGAAGTTGCTGCCCTAGACAACTGTCTAGTCTTATCTAATGGTTGGGCTAGTCCTGACCAGCGAATACAGCCAACTCACAATTTTCCTTTCTTCCTTACTTCTCTGTGGTTCTGGATTCCCTTGGAGAGATATCCATAGAAGCTGCAAGGCAGTTACAATTTCCCTTTGAAAATGAGCTTGCAGGTGCCTGCGAACCTGCAAACTGCCTTCAGGGTTTAAAATTGCCCTCTTAATTAAAGTTACCAGATGTTCCTGATTTTGGGGGATTGTTCCTGATTTTAGAGTTGTGTCCCTGACTACTACTACTACTGATCATTTGTATAATGCCACAGGGTGTATGCAGCGTACAGCCAAATATAAAAATGGTCAGAGCTTACAATATAGTCAAGACCAGAGGTTCCCAAACATGCAGTCAGAATCCCAAATGGAGCCACATCATCAGTGGATGGGGTCACAGAAATATGGCCATTTCCCCTTTCACTGTGACCTATGCCAAGTAGTGGCAGTCACCCGTCAGTATGTGGCCTGTGAGCTAGTGAATATTCATAGGCCATTGTCCCCTCCTGGGTAAGCTTCCTGTTAGACTGGAAACCCATGCTGAGCATTGGGGTCTGTAAACACACACTGCACCCCGACACAAGGGACCCTGTGCTGTCTGCTGCTGCTCTTGCCACTGCTTTCTGCTTTAGATGAGTGGACGGAGGGGAAGGAGGCTCGAGATCTGCCAGTTTGATTTCATCATCTGGTGTCACGTGAATTTTCAGTTATTAAGTTGGGGTCATATGGGATAAAAGTTTGAAAAGCACTGGTCAAGACAGACAACACAACACCTGGGGACAAGGATATGTCTAGGGAAATGGTAAGGAAACACATAATTGGAGAGCAAGAGGCTAAGCGCATCAAAATCTATAAGCAGTTTCTAAGAGGTGAGTTTTCAGCCTGGATTTGAACAGGAACAGAGATAGAGTCCAACGTACTGATTCAGGTAGTTTGTTCCAGGCATAAGGAGCAGCAAGGTGCAAGGACTGAAGTCTGGAGTTGGCAGTAGAAGAGAAGGGCAAAGATAGACTCCCACCTGTTTGGCAGCCTTCTGCCCCCGATTCCAGCAATGAGGACAGAAGAGGTAGAAACTATTTTTTTTTTCATTTCAGTGATTTAACTAGGTCAGTTTTTAGAATTTACATCATCTTTATATTTTGCACTATACTTGGTAAATACATCACTGTTTCTAGTTCTCTGCCAATTTGTCTGCTTGGAAGTGATATTGTTGCTGTCACGAGATGGAGGGGGGGGGGCAGCGTAATGACTCCTCTTCCCTCTAACATGCCTTGTTGCTCAAACCTGAAACAAAGGTGTCCCTTCCTCCACCCCCAACACACAAATACTTTGAATAAGTGTCCTAGATTTGCCTGCAAAAAAGTCCCGTAATCCTACCCTTAATGAAAACTACAATGTTACTGTACTTTTTTTTAAAATATTCTCTGAATCATCAATATCTCACTGACTGTTGGAGAGGGGGACATTTTTCTTTTCAATGAAAGAGTCTTCATGTGAAAAAACTCAACAACTTCAGATTTTAGCATTTTGTGCAGTTTACCGCCCAAAACCTCTTTTGTGAAAACAAAAAGATCGCAACTAACTACATTGACCTCAACTAGGGATGTGCATGGACAAAAAGTTTTATTCATTTGCAGATTTCCAGAATTTTTCCTGTGGGGTTTTTTTTTCATGTTTTTCCATACAAGCCTTGTATATGCTCTAGGACATTTTGCATATGCAAATCAATTGTGTATGCATTAATCTATAGGTATACGCATGCACAAGTGATTTCCAGGTATTTAAAATTATAGGTGCCCAAATGAACCAAATGAGCACTCGCCCATGCAAACCCCTATTAGCAACAATGTTGCAGGTCATTCTTTTTATGTCAAGGAATTTTTATTGATTTTAGCAAACACAGTGAAACAATCAAGAGGCTGTGTACAAGCCAAAAAAGACACAACTTATAATACACACATCCACTAGCGCAAAACAGACAATGTAACCCTCCTCCTGCCCTTCCTCCCACCCACCCACTCTAAACATGCAACGAGTTGAGAAGCTCACCATGGTGCCTAGGCAAAAAGGACATGAGAAATGGATGCCAGATCTTCAAAAAGGTTAGTCGCTTCTTCAGCCCTGACAGCACTGCTATTAAAAGTTCCATAGGCAGAAGAACATGCATCTGTGCTTGCCAGATCTCCAAGTGGGGATGCTATGTATCCAACCAACATTGTATAAGACAGCATTTTGCAACTAAACATGCTTTCCTAACAAAGAGAATCTCTGCCCATGCAATCAACACCAGGTCATACCAATGATCTAGCAAACAGACTTCTGGAGGGGCTGCAGGTCCTCCTGAAGCATAACAGAGACACTCTGAAATACAGCATTCCAAAACATAAGAATCTGGGGACAGGACCAAGTACAATACACGAATGTCCCCACCTCAATCATACACTTCGGGCAGGTCACCACATCAGCAATCCCTGCCCAACAAGCTCTTTGAGGGGACATATACAATCTGTGTAGGAATTTAAAATGTGTGTCTGCCACATGTAGCTCTCCACTACACTACACACAACCACAGAAATCATCCACATCCAATTCGACATTCACATCACGGACCCATTGCTGGACCGCTACAGAAAAGGCCTCACTGGCTAGCTCCTCACAAAGCTGGCGATAAAACCAAGAAATAATCCCTCCCTTTAGTGACTGCTTGAGGAGAATAAGATCAAAGGCCATATGTCGGAGGGCTTGAGGATAACGCTCCAGCTGCTGCAAGATGCAAAGCCTCGCTTGTAGGTAAACATAAAAATCTCGAGCAAACTTGAGCACTCACGAGCCAAGGAGTCAAAACACCAAATCTGACTCCCACTCCCCTCCAAAAACTGGCCAATTCGGCACAACCTGTGCTGCTTCTAGGAAGCAAACAAGGATCGCCCCAAGCCTGGGCACAAAGTCAGCATTTCCATACAGGGGATGATAGCCTGACACCCCCAACATTGTGTCACCTTACAAAAATGTTGTAAGCCCAACATTTTCCGCTTCCAGTGCCAAGCCCAGCATACTGGCTACACTAAAAGACTTTGCGAGTCTGCCATGTTAACGGCATGAGGCTTCGAAGTGCAGAATGTAAGCCAAACTGTACGGTGACATCAGCTGGACTTCTAGAGATCGATCTACCACTTCTGCTCTCCCACCCAACCAGCCCTGCACATAGTGCAACAAACAACTCACATTGTTCAAATGGAGATCTGGTACGCCCAGACCCCCATCCACCACTGCACGCTACAGCAGCTTCAAATGCATACGGGGTTTCCCTCCACAGAAATTGGCTAACCAACCTCCCCCATTTATCACAATTCTCCTTCTTAAGCACCAGTGGCAGAGATTGAAAGATATACAACCAACGAGGCAAAATAATCATTTTAAACAGTTGCACTCAACCCAGCAATGAAAGTGGTAGATCGTGCCACCCCTGCAACTTCTCTACCACCCTCTTCAGAGCTAGCCCAACATTAAAGGCAAATAAAAGTTCAAGGTTTTGGGGCAACACCAAGCCCAGATATTTGAGAGATCCTTTCACCTACTGCATGGGGAACTCCCCCCACCAATTTCTGCACATACTGCCAATGACATCTGAGGCCAGGGATTTATCCCAGTTAACACACAACCCCTAGAACATTTCAAATTCCTGGAAGATTTCAGTTACCTACGGTAATGACACCTGTGGATCGCTAAGCAACATGAACACATTGTCCGTGAAGAAGGCCGCACTAATTTCCTCCTGCCCAACACAGACTCCCCTCAGCCTGTGATCCCCCCACAACTTATTATCTAGCGGCTCCATATACAATGCAAACAGACTCGAAGAGAGAGGGCATCCCTGCCTGGTACCAACCTGCAAACCAAAGAACTCAGAAACAAAACCATTCACTCCCACATTCACCTGTAAAGATTGGTGCAAAGCCTGCATCAAAGCCACCGCTGCCTCACTAAAGCCAAACTTCCAGAGCACATACCACAAGTAAGACCAAGAGACTTCGTCAAAGGCTTTCTCTAAATCAAAGCTAACCGCCAACGTTGCCTCATCCTGCTGCTGGGCAGCCTCCAAGCCAGCCAACACCTTCTGCACATTAGTACCACCATACTGCTCTGGCAGAAAAGCCAACTGCTCCTTAGCCACCAGAGCTGATTCAAGTGCCATTCCAGGATCTCAGCATAGGTTTTAACATCCACATTAAGAAGTGAAATGGAGCAGTATGACCTGGCAACCTCACCATCCTGCCCCGGTTTTGGTATGACCCGGTTTAGCGCTTCCAGCAGGAAGCCTGTTGTCCTAGACTCTTCAAACATAGGGTTCCACCACGTCAAACACTTTATAGAACTCAGCCCGAACCCATCGGAACCAGATGTCTTCAAATTATTCAAATCCTAAATAGTAGCCATGATTTTAGCTTTAGTCCCCGGTGCACTCAAACATCGCTCCTGCTCCTCAGTGAGCACAGGAAGACTCAAACCCTCAAAGAACCAATCCCATACTACCTCTCTATTTGACTGTCTGTGTGCCCTGCAAGCAATTCTATCTCTGCATGCTGCGCCTCATCTTTTTGCTCAGCCTCCTCCACCCGGGCCCCCAATTCGCTATATCTCTGCACAAACCTCATTGGCCACATGGTTCAACTTCTGGGAAAATTCGTCCTTCAAGCCACACAGCAGGGTCTTCATGCACCCATTGGTCAGTGGGCCATTTGGAAAGTTCTCACCGTCCCTCGCCGAGCCTTTCGAGGTCCAACCCTCTGCAGCCAGCATCTGCTCCACACTCCAACGCGGCCAGGCCCCGACTACCTTACTCCCCTGCGCTCGGGCTAGGACTGCCTTGGTCTGCTTCAATTTTGCCGCCATGACACCCGCTGATGACTACCACAGCAGAGGGCACTCGGTCTGAATTTATAGGATGGCACCAGGAGAGGCTCAAGGCAATTTGCTGCCTGAAGCAAGGGATAAGGTGCCCCCCCCCCCAAAGCAGGGGAGGGGAGGCTTTCTCAAAACTCCAGTCAGGGACTGAACTAAACTAAAAAGCTGATTAGATAATGTGGAGGAAATGCAAGATGTTTACACACCAAGGAACTACAAGAAAGAGTGAGAACCACAGCACTGTTTATAACACCAAATTATAACTCATGTTTATTTTGTTGTTATAAACTGTGTTATGATTCTTGCTTTTTCTTTTTGAACATATATTTTGCATCCACAGAACCCCCTCCCTCAACAATGGGTGCAGAACAGAACTAGGACATTCACCCAAAGAACTCAATATCTTAAAAAAATAAAATCTGATTCCAATCATCTCACTAACAAAAACAAACATTCTCCAGTACCAGGCATATTGTGAACTAATACAAAATCCTACAAGATAGTCACCGAGGATCTGTAGAGCAAACATACCATACCATACCGTACCATACCAGCTCAACTTCCAAAACTCACATAAGGAGCCTACCCAAAAAAGGCACAACTAAGTACTGCAGCAGGCCCTGGAACATCCAAACACCTATTTGAAAAGCTGAACAATTCAGATTACTACAGTACAGATCCCTATGTGCAAGCTCCATGTTCTTTATTTTATTTATTTATTTATATTCTCTTATATACTGTGCTATTCTGCATCAGTGTGGTTTACATTGAACAAACTGAAATTACATTGAACAGGGCATTATAACTTGGAGATAACTATTTTACAGGGAACATGGGCTATGGAGGGTTAAGTGGCTTACCCAAGACCACAAGGAGCATCTGTGGGACTAGAAACCCCAGTCCTTCTGGCCCAAGGTTGCTGTCCTCTAGTGGGATTTGAACCCCTGATCTTCCAGCCTGAAGTACCTTGCCCAAACCACTAGGCCACTCCTCCACTTCTGTTAACAGAACACCTGGCCCCAAACACAGAACACAGACCCTCACCAAAGTACAGAATAAGTGACCATAACCTAATAATTAACATATGTCGATAAAAATTGCAACCCTAAAAAGTCAGATTCTGCATACAATGCAATGCCAGAGAAAAAGAAAGAGATGCATTTCCTATACTTTATAAAATAAAAAGATAGCACCACGACTGCTTATGAAATTGAAAAAAAAATTCTTTTCTACCTTTGGTGTCTGACCATTTTATTCTTGATTATGCTGGTCCCAATCTGAGATTTCTGCTTTCCTCCACACCCCCCCCCCCCCACTGTCTACTTCCTCCCAGGGGCAGCATGAGGGTGATGCAGGGCCATGTGTGGAGATTCATTGCAGCATTAATTGCATAAATTTAGAATACTTCATTTTAAAATGCAGATGCCACCAATCTAAAATCCTAGGTGGCTTCCAAACATATACATGCAATTTAGTAAAACAGATGTTACAATAAAACAAACATAATTATAAAACATTACATTTGATTAATGAAAAGCCACTTACACAGCACCCCTCCCCCCAATCAGACCATCACCAATCTGTGCATCAAATTTATTTTGCTATGACCAGATTATTGATGAGGAGGGAAGATATAAAATGAGAAACTAATCCTGGTAGTCATGAATTCTAACACTGGATTGGATTGTGCTAGAGCTGGAAAAGTCCAGTACTCAGTAGTGGTGTGTATCAGGCTACTAAAGAAAAATAAACTGAGACATTTCATTACAATTTGAAATTTCCTTGAATCTGACTTGACAAAATATTTTAAATTTCAGTCTGGCAGCATAAAGAACACATCTCAAAGACAATAAATATTCCGGTACCCCCCCCCCCCCCCCCCCCACATCCAACACCCTAAAGTTGACTTTACAAGAACACAGAGTACAGGACCCATAGAGCAAATCTACTATTCCATAACAGCACTAACTTCCAAAACTCACACAACATGGAGCATACCCAGAAAGGGCAGTACCACAAATATTGCAGTGGGCCCTAGAACATCCACATTCCTATTCAGAAAACTGCACAAGCCAATTTACTACAGTTCCCTACTTAAAAACTCCATGCTAACAGAACATGTAGCCTTAATCACACATGCAGAACAGAGACAGATCTTCACCAAATCAATACAAACTAAAAACAGACATTTGTAGTCAAAAAATGTTTTTACCCATTACTCTAGGTTTACAGTATTTCTTTCGAAAAATTATACTTTACTGCAGAGTGAGGCAAGAGAGAGAACTCTCACACACAGGCATCTGCATTGTCGACAGAAACTAATATAATGGCTCCGTGAAAGTAGCGTGAGTGCAACTAATGCCACCTCAGTGTGTGGTTTTAGTTGCACCTGTAGCTGCTTTGCCACACTGAAATGCGGTAACTGCAGGGGGATGTAACTGCCTCCCTACAGTTAGCCTATGGCCCCGCGTAATCAAACTCTGTTAGTGCAGCTGGGTTTAAAAAAGGTTTGGACAAGTTCCTGGAGGAACGGTCCAAAAACTATTATTAAAGAGGACCTGAGAAATCCACTGCTTGTCCTGGGACAAACATTGCAGAACCTGTGTGCCTTTTTGGGAATCTGTCAGGAACTTGTGACCTGGATTGGCCACTCTTGGATATGAGATGCTGGGTGTGAGGGACCTTGGTCTGACCCAGTATGGCACAGAGCTTAGGAAACATGCTGCTAAATATGCCAAACAAGAGGGGCTCAACAGCACTCATTCAGCACCTCCCATTTCCACAAATACAGGAGCAACTTGGCGCCCCAATACAGTACTTTCCACCCTCTGAAAAACAAGAGAGACTTTGTGACCAAGAAGGGCTTGGCAACCCCAACATAGTAACATACATAGTAACATATATATGGTCCATCTAATCTTCCCAGCAAGGCGGCAAGAATAGGTGTACTTGCCGCTCCGTGCAGGTCACCTCTCCCCATGCCTTTCTTTAGGGGTGTACCCACCGCTTCGTGTAGGTCACCCCTATTTGTTCAGATATAAGAGAGAATTATGCTTATTTTGATTTTATCCTGTTGCTAAAAAGGGATCCATTATGTTTGTCCCATGCCATTTTGTATTCTGTCACTGTGTTTGCCCCCACCACTTCCATTGGGAGGGCATTCCAAGCATCCACCACCCTTTCAGTGAAAAAGTATTCCCTGACATTGCCTTTCAGTTTACCCCCTTGCAGCTTCATGTTATGCCCTCTAATTTTACAGCTTCCCTGTCTTTGGAAGAGATTTGTTTGTCCATTAATACTTTTTTAAGTATTTAAAGGTTTGAATCATATCTCCCCTGTCCCTCCTCTCCTCCAGAGTGTACATATTTAGGTCTTCAAGTCTCTTCTCATAAGTCTTATGATGCAGGCTCCAAATTATTTTGGTTGCTTCCTCTGAACCACTTCCAGCCTTTTTATATCCTTTGTAAGATACGGTCTCCAAAACTGAACACAATATTCCAAGTGAGGCCTCACCAGCAACTTGTACAGTGGCATTAGTACCTCTTCCTTTCTGCTGGTAATTCCTCATTGTATGCAACCCAGCATCCTTCTGGCTTTTGCCACCACCTTGTCACACTGTTTCGCCACCTTGAGATCCTCAGAAACAATCACAGCGAGTCTTTCTTCTGGTTCGTACACATCATTCTCTCGCCCCCTAACTCAAGATCTTGGTGTGATTGTTTCTGAGGATCTCAAGGTGGTGAAACAGTGTGACATGGCATTAATGTAAATATATATTCTGCAAAAAAACAAACAAACAAAGGAAATGCAAGATGCTCACACACCAAGGAACTAAAAGAAAAAGTGAGAACTGCGGCACAGTTTATAGTACCAAATAATAAAATTATAACTCATTTTATTTTGCTATAAACTGTGTTAGGGTTCTCGCTTTTTTTTTTTATATATATTCTACATCCACAGAAACCACTCCCTCGACAAAGGGTGTAGAGCAGAAATTTGACATTCACCCACAGAACTCAATATATTAAAAAAAAATCTGTTTCTGGTTATTTAACATTCTCCAATAACAGGCATATTGGGAACTTATATAAGACCCTACAAAAGTCATTGATGAACTACAAGGCCAAATTTACCATGTCATAACAGGATAAACTTATAAAACTCACATAAGGGGCCTACCCAGAAAAATGACTCCCTATAAATATTGCTGTAATCCCTAGAGCATCCATACACCTATTTGAAAAGCTGCACAAGTGAAATTAATACAGTACAGTGTAAATCCCTATGCACAAACACAACACATGGCCTCAGTCACACACTCAGATCACAGACCCTCACCAAGTACAGAATAAGTGACTACAACCTAAAGTAAAAATAAAAATATGCAGACAAATCCCCAAGAAGCCAGACTCCACATGCAGTGCAACATCAGATAAATAAAATAGATGCATAAAGATTGCGCAAAGTCCAATCACTAAAGTGAAAATAAAATTATTTTTTCTATCTTTGTTGTCTGACCATTTTATTCTCTGATCATGCTGGTCCTGATCTGAGGATTCTGCTTTACTGTCTTCTCTTAGCTCTCTTTCTATTGTCTATAGTCCATCTGCTATTTCTTGTCTCTTCTTTTATTTTCTTCACTTCCTTCCATCAGTCTTTTTCCAGTCCTAGTAACCCTCCCCAGTATCAGCCCCCTTTTCCAGTCCTCCACTCCCAGTACCTTCCAATTTCAACCCCCCTGCATTTCCAGGACTACCACTGGTGTCCATTGCCTTCCAGTCCCCCTCCTTCCCCACTGCCCAGCCCCTTTTATTCCAAATACCATCCCAGTGCCAGTGCCCCCTCCCTTCCAGCCTCCACCCCCATTACTCAGCCATCTACCAGTCCCATCCCCAAGTTTCAGCTCCCTTCCAGTCCCCCTCCAGTCCCATCCCCAGGTGTCAGCTCCCTTCCATCCCTCTCATCCCTTCCCTAGTATCAACACCCTTCCAGTCCCCCTCCAGTACCATCCCCAGGTATCAGCTCCTTTCAAGCCCCCTCCTCCCCCCATGTCAGCTCCCTTCCAGCTCCCAACTTCCCCTGTCAACTCCCTTCCAGCCCCAACCTTCCCCTCTGTCAGCTCCCTTCCAGCCCCCTCCTCCCCCGCATCAGCTTCCTCCTCCCCCTGTGTCAGCCCCACCTTCTCCCCAATGTCAGCAACCTTGCAGACTCCACCTTCCCCTTCTCAGTTCCCTTCCAGCCTCCTCCTCCCCATCAGCCCACTTCCAGCCCCCTCCTGTCAGTCCCCTCTTCCCCCAGAGTCAGCCCAGTTACAGATCCCACCTTCCCCTCATGTCAGTTCCCTTCCAGCTCCCTCCTCCCCCCGTGTCAGCCCATTTGCAGACCCCACCTTCCCCTCATGTCAATTCCCTTTCAGCCCCTCCTCCCCATTTGCAGACCCCACCTTCCCCTCATGTCAATTCCCTTCCAGCCTCCTCTTCCCCCATGTCAGCCTCATTGCAGACCCCATTTTTCCCTCATGTCAGTTCCCTTCAGCCTCCTCCTCCCCGTGTCAGCCCCGGTGCAGATCCCACCTTCCCGTGATGGAAATTCCCTTCCAGCCCCCTCCTCCCCCCATGTCAGCCCTCTCCTCCCCCAGTGTCAGCCCCATTGCAGACCCCACCTTCCCTCATGTCAATTCCCTTCCAGCCCTCTCCTTCCCCCCCTGTGTCAGCCCCGTTGCAGATCCCACTTTCCCGTTATGTAAATTCCCTTCTAGTCTCCTCCTCCCCTCCATGCCAGCCCTCTTCCAGCCCCCACCTTCCCCCATGTTAGCTCCCCCCAAAGACTCACCCTCTCCTTTCAATGGCAGCTACGACTCCTGCTGAGAAGTGAACTCAGCAGCGGCAGCAACTTGTGTGCTTGTTTTTTGTTTTTTGGTTTTTTTACTTTTGAAGGAGGGGTGAGGAGGCTGTTTTGGGGGCATTTTTTGATGCCTTCAAAACTTTGCTGCCTGAGGCAGTCGCCTCGCTTCGCCACATTATAGAGCCGCCCCTGAATGGCAGTGCTGCTTCTGTTCGCCAAAATGATATTCATCTCTGGTAGAGACGAAGGCTTAGGTGATGTCACTTCTGCCTCAGGCCATTCCTTTTAATTGGAGTAGCTTAATATATCTGTGATTAGCTTTTGAGATTTATATTCCCTTCATCAGTTCAGAGCAAATGTGGTGGCATTTTAGATTCTTGATGGCTTCTATTTATGATGATTTATATCCTTGGATTTTATATATTGAATTGTATTGTTATGTTTTATTGGATTAATGTCTTGTTTTATGTATAAATATATGTTTATGTGGATCACTGACTGCTTTCTATGCTCTACTGAAAGAAAAAGCGAAATATAAATGTTTAAATTAAATCAAAAGAGAAAAGTTAGGCAGTGAGAAATGAAATCTTGCTCAACGAAACATGAAAGAAGTTTCTACAAGAAAAATGGGTCCATATGTTTCCAAAGATAGCACAGGTTAACAGACCCAAAGTCACACATCTGAGACGTTTAAATTAAAATGCAAAGAACTGAATCTGTTATTAATGAGGTGCAGCATATTATACACAGCTCCCAGCAACGAAAAAAGGTGTTAAAACATCTATTTTTGTTTTTTTAATGACAGAAAATTTATTCTTTCACTTCTGAAGTTGTTGTAAGAGGAGCAGTGAGGGTTAGAGGGAAGGTGAGAGGATTGCAAGACTGTTAAATGATTTTTGCAATTAAGTTCTTTGAGCCAAGCAATGTAATTACATGACAAGAACCGTGCGCATGCACAACCAGTTAATCATCTTACGGAAGTTTAATTTGGTATTTTAATAAAAATCCTCCAGGCAAACTGAACTTTAGTGTGGTAAAAAAGGAGGAATGTATGCACTTAATATCAAAATAATTATTTGAATTTCTGCAACCTTGAGAACAGATTTGTGACCCAAGGTTCACTAAGGCTCTTGCAGCATGGGGTGAATTTTCTCATGCATGGCTTTTCAGGACTGGAACTACCCTGGAAGCAGCATAAGGAATAGAAGCTCTAGGATTCTTCTAGCTAGGTGCCCAACTGGGATGTGACCAGGGGAGAAACAAGGGGGGGCTCTTTAGATTATTTAAGGTCCATCTTTTGGAGGGCAAAAATCTTTCTGCCTCACAACCAGCAAGCTGAACTCCAAAGGAAGGTCTCAGGTCCTGTGGCCTGTGGACCCCTCAGTCAAGGGGCAAAGATAAAACAAGGATTACCCTGAGCTATTGCCTAGCTTGAGAATGCAACAGGAGGAGATTAGAGGGTTTTTTTTTCCTCCATGAACTATTTCTGCCACCTGATGTCTAGTGAGGAGCCCAGTGGATCTAATCAAGCTGAGGTCTGGGAGGAAAATGACTCTCTAGTAGCCAAGGAAAAGAAGAGTGTTAAGTGCATGGAGACAGTAGAATGTACCGGAAACTGTGAAAAAAGATTTCTGGGGGGAGGGGGAAGGAGAAGGCTGCTTACCCAAACATCCTGAAAGAACTGTATATACTGTTGAATTTCACTTTGAGGAAGGTTGCTTCGAATTTGTTCATTAAAATGTAGGTTCCGATATTGAGCTATGTGCTATGGGGTTATTTTTCAAGGGTGCCTACCCCATAGGATGGACTATTGGGAAACAGGACTGACTGCATGGGGGGTTGTGTAGGGCTTTGGAGAGTGCATTTTCCTACATGATCTGTCAAAATACAAAAAAGTGTTTCAATTGAAAGGAAGCTTTGGAATGAGCAGGCATAGAATGAAGGGGAAAGGGGAAAGATTCAAGGGTAAGCTAAGGAAATATTTCTTTACAGAAATAGTCATGGATGTGTGGAATAGCATCCCAGAGAAGGCAGTGGAGACAAGGACAGTATATGAATTCAAGATAACATGAGACAAGCACAGAGGATATCTAAGAAAGAAGGGAGACTAGAGCTTAGTACTTGATCTGACTAGCAACACTGGCTAGGTTGGATGTCTTTATCGGCTATCATTTTGCTCTGTTCTAAGTTTATACAACCTTAGAATCTACCTCACCAAAAAGGGGGTATACAGGGGGCCCCTTACGGATGTATGCGAGGCAACACAACGTTTAAATAACAATGAACAGAAAACGATGTAGAACAAAACCAGCACACAACTTTGGAGAGATAATAAGTCATAATAGAGAATCTTCCTGACTATGGGTGCAAGTAGGAGACAGTGGACAGCCTTTGAACAGTATCAACATCACGCAACAAACGGATGCTTACCCAGATGGTATGCGACATTCATTTCATTTTTCCACATCTGAGTAAAAAATATTTTTTTCTGGAGGAGAACTAAGGGCCAAATGGACTAAGTATTTTTCCCTTAGATACAAAATGGGAAAAAAATCCCTTTAGCTCATTTAGCCGATTAGGCTTTCCTTTCAACAAGGCTGAAAAGAAATAGATATAGTGGTTAATACCATATGCACTTTATTACACAAGTGCTATCTGTGGTTGTCTCTTTGGAATGTTCTGGACTTTGGCTTTCCCTTTTCATCACAGATATTATCCTAGAGTTCTTACATTTTTTTTTATTAAAGGCTTTTTTCTACTCATAAATTTGATCTGTTCCCTTAAACTATTAAAATGCAACCAAAAGGAAATGGTAGAAGTCAAATGACTAAAGTATAAACATTCCTTTGGTTTTGAAATATTTCCCCTAAGTAGAATGGTGGTTTTCATGTTTGCTTTATTGGTATTACTGTAAACAGCAGAGAACGTTATTTCAAATATGGTAGTAAATAAGTCAAAATAACTAAATAAATATAAAAATGTTCTTCATTTATAACATAGTAGCAGTTCATGCCCACTAAAACCTGCACGGTTAGTGTGAGCCCATGTTAACGGTTACTATGTGTTAAAGACAGTCATACAGTAAAAATCCCACATTAACTGCTTAGCGTAGGTTGTGCTGGGATTAGGGGAGGATATGGGTGGAGATAGGACATGGCCGTTTTCACTGCTGCCCATAGCCTAGTTTCACTTAACGCCTACTCAAAAGGGGGAGTTAAGTGCAACTGAGCTGTCGGCAAGCAGGTAGCATGTCCACCTCCTTGAACTACAGATTTTTAAAAAATGTCCTGATCATTGCTCCTCTCAACTCCTCCATCATTGCCCTCACTCCAGATCACTAACCCCTCCTAGTAACACTTCCCTGGCACAGACCCCTCCAAACACCATACCCAATCCTTCCCCTACTCCCCAAAACTCCTCTGGGACTTATCCTGGGTTATCCCTGGGAATCTAGTGGACAGGGCAAGTGTCACCTTGCCATTTTTGCCCCGTTTCTATCAGGATTCAAAATGTCAGCACTGACCACTAGTAGTAGTCTTGCAGTATTACTGCTAGGGGTCAATCTGCCAATGAGGGATGATTGTCATTTGGTAAATTGACCCCTAGCAGCAGTACTGCAAGGCTACCACCAACAATTAGAACTTCCATTTTGAACCACAGTGACAATGGGGCAGGAGTGAAGGGGGATCAGAGCTATCCCTGTGTAAGTCCTGGGAGAGGGTCGGGGTATTGTGTTTGGGTGGATCCTCTTTGGGGGGGGTTCCTGTCTTGAGGATTTCTGTTGGGAAGAGGTTACGTGCCAGGGGGATTGGAGCTTGAATCAGGGGGGAGGTTATGTGTTGGGTTGTGCCATTGCAAGCCAAGATGTCTTTTTAGATTTAATGCCAGGGGCCTGTGCTACTTCATTTATTTGTTTATTTGGTACATTTATAAACGGAATCTTCAAAAAATGTTCTTTATGATGAAGAACATAAATAAAATACATTAAAACGCAGATAAAAAAAACATGCACAACTGAACAATCTCATCATCTCACCTCTCACATGCTTTCTTAAATAAATAAGTCTTAAACCTAAATGGCTTCAAATATTATACTCTTGGGCATAGTTTGAGGGGAAGTGAGAAGGGGCATTACTCCTCCAAATGCTGCAGGACAGTGCCTTCCTATACCCCCATGTGTTCCAGCATCCCTCCCACCCTCTCCGTCCAGCTTCCTCACCCCACGGTCCCCTCAACTCATTTGCTCCTGTTCTGACATTGCTAACAAAAAAAGGCAATATGGTACTGAGGCAGCAGGCACATGCTAAAATGCTGTGCAAGACTCTGCTAGTTCCACTCCCTCAGCAGCAGGAAGTGTGCTTCAGAGGGAGCGAGACCAGCAAAGCCTTGCACAGTGCTTCGGTGCAAAGCTTGGTGCTGTATTGAGGTTTGGGGGGGGGGGGCAATGGGGAGTAAGCAGTGGCATAAATTCTACTCAAGTCGCCCCTGTGGTGCAGGCAGCCCAGAGAAAAAAAAGGGGCCCATTTATAGCCATTCTCATATCTTCTGAAGTGGATTTCCCTTACTCTCGGTGCTCTTTCATATATTTTGCTGGGGGAGGAGGGGGGGGTTTGAGTAAAGAAGAGAAGCAGTATAGATGGATACCCAAAGGAGGGAGTCAGAATGAAGGAGTCTGAGGGAAGATGTGATGGAATAACAATGTCTTCAGGCCCCTTTTGAAGGGAGAAAAGGAGGATTTTTGGTGGAGGTAAAGAAAGGTGTTCCAAAGAAAAGAGCTGAGATAAGAAAAGGAAGAGTTCCTGAAAATGTCAAGATGGAAGATGGAGGGAGAGGGAAGGGCCAGTACAGATGCCTGAGAAGAATGCAAAGAGCAAGAGGGCATATAAGAGGAGATCATGGTAGAGAGATAGGGGGTACAAGAGGTAAGGAGGTAAAAAGATATGATGGACAAGGGTAAGGATTTTGTAATGGATGTGAGATGGGTCAGGGAGCCAATGGAAAGAGTTAAAGGGGGGGGGGGGTATAATTGAAATGGCTTGCACCAAAGATCAATGATAGACTGAATAAAAGAAAGATGGTGAAGAGAGGACTGGGGAAGACCGGGATAAAGAGCATTGCAATAGTCAAGTGATGACCAAAGGAAGAACAAGAAGGGTAAGCTGAGGAATAGTAAAAGAGGAATGCAGAGAGTAAAGGCATTGAAGATAAAGAAAGAGGACTTGGAAACAGAGTTGACGTGGGGCTTGAAGGAGAGTACAGAGTCCAAAACAGTAGTACCAAGAGTTTTAATTGAGTCATGGTAAGAAAGCGGGGAGGAAGACCTAGGAGAAGGGAAACAAATGGACTCGCATTTTGAGACATTAAGAAAGAGGTGGTGATTGTGGAGCCAGAAGTCGATAGCCTAGAGGCAGGATTGAACAGGGGAAATATCCTGGGAAGAGGACTGGCCAGTAAAAAGGATTTGAATGGTATCTGCATAAAGAAAAGGACTGTAGCCCAGAGGAAGGGGAGGAAGGGGTGCCAAAAAGATATTAAAGAGGGTCAGAGTGAGGGGAGAACCTTGAGGCACACCAGAGAAAAGAGAGAAGGGAGAGCCTAGATTTGGAGGAGACTTGAAAAGAACAGTGAGAGAAGTAAGAAGAAAACAAGTTGAAAACAGTATCACAAAGCCCAATAGAGTAAATGTGATGGAGGCGGTAATGTTCAACAGGGTTGAAAGCCAAGGAAAGGTCAAGGGTGACAAGAATAACTAAGTTGCCATAGGGAGGTCCACATTTCATTCACAAGAGCAGTGAGTAATGATTTGGCACTATGGCCAGGATGGAACCATGGTGTAGTTTGGGAGGAGTGAGGGGGCATTGCCCCCCCCCCAAATGAGCTGGCTATCTGCCGATTTGGTGACAGCCTGCCCCCACCTGTGCCGTTGCCGCTACCGCTGCATTACCTGTGCCTACAGCAGCATCGGTGGACTCATTTCTGATTAAAAAAAACAAAAAACAAACTGCGGGGGGGGGGGGGGGGTAAGCACTTCCTTGCAGAAAGGCTGCTCTGATCCTGCCCTCTCTGATGTATGCTTTGTGTCAGAGGGGGAGGGGCTACCCTAGCAAGGAAGTGTTTACATCCAGGTTTTTTTCTTTTTTTAATTGCTGCTGCAGGCACAGAAAAAGCAGTGGCAGCGGAGCAGGTGGGGTGGGAGTGTGGGGGAGTGGAAGGCAGAAAGGACATTCTGGACAGATGGACACAAGGGGGTGTGGAATACCTGGATGGGAAATGCTGGGCAGATGGACACGAAGGGGAGGGGGTGTTTGGAATGGCCGGAAGGGAAATGTTGGGCATATGTTGCACATAAAGGGGGCAGTGGGCAGATCCTAAACAGGAAAGATGGAGGGGATGACAGAGGGCAGATGCTGGACGTAAAGGGGGGTAGGGGGGGTGAAGCCAGATACTGGACACACAGTGCAGGGGTGGAAGGCAGAGTCAGGACACAGATAGGGGGTGGTGGACAGATGCTGGAGGGCTAGAGAAAGACATAGGGTGAGGGATATAAGAGGACAGAAAGCAGATGGTAGATATGGATGGGGGTATAAGCTGAACATATGGTAGAGGGTTTAGAGGGATAGAGAGCAGATGCTGGACATGGGGTAGGGGCCATAAAGAGATGGAGGGCAGGTGCTAAACATAGGTTAGGGGTCAAAGGGGGATACATTGCAAATGCTGGGCATGGGGTGGGGGATATAGGGCAGATGGTGGACACGGAGTGAGAGAGAGGAGATGATGGGCATGTGGTAGGGAGAGAGGGGGATGCGGGACAAGGGATGAGGAGAGAGGGAAATGCTGGACATGGAGTGAGGGAGAGAGAGGGTATGTTGGACATGGGGGGATAGGATGAGAAAAAGGAGAGGCGCGAGATTGGGGAGAGAGGCAGAGACAAGACATGGCAAGAGAGAAGGGGCTAGATGCTGAACACAGAGAGGGTAGAAGCATTAGTTAAAGACTGCGGAATAAGTGGCTGGGGAAGGATAGAGAGATGGAGAAATGAAATCTGAGTTAATAAAGAGAGAAAAATAAATGGAAGAAAGCTGAAAGGAAAAAGATCAAAGTCAGAGATGGATGTAGGGGAGCAAGTGAAGAAGACAGGAGTGGAGAGAAGAGGCAGGTGGATTGCAGACTCTGGAAAAGAGTTAAGAGAAGACAGAGGACACAGATATCAGGACCAAAGTAATTAGGAAAATAAAATAGCTAGACAATAAAAATAAAGAGTTTCTTTTCAGTTTAATGACTGGAATATGTCAGTTTTTGGATTTTATATGTGGCATCTTTATATTTTGCACAGTACAGGGGGAAATGCATCACTGCTTCTATGTCCTGTGTTGCACTGCATGCAGAGCCTGGCTTGTTGGGGTTTCAATTTAATTTTGTCTACATATTTCTACTTTGAGTTTGTTATCATTTGTTCTGTACGTGGTGAGGGTCTAACTTTCTTCTGCCTGTGTGAACGAGTCCATCTGTTCTGTTAGCATGGATTTGTGGTAATCTGGCTTGTTCAGTATTCTGAATAGGTGTAAGGATGTTCTAAAGCCCACTGCAGTATTTATGGTGTTTCTCGTTTCTGGGTAGGCTCCTTTCAGCAGGGGCAAAGCTACCGGGGGTGGGGGGAGGCCTCTGGGCCCAGGCCCCCTCATTTCTGTCTGGAGTCCCCTCAAACAAAATTCTAGGTAGGCTTTAAATTTATTTACTGCACAGGGCTTCACCCATGTAGTCCTGCCGTCTGCTGACTCTGCTCTTCCCTGGCCAATCAGGAGTCTGAGGTAGTGAAAAACCTGCGGCATTGGCAGGGCAGGCGCAGCCACAGCCGCATTGAACAAGCTGCGCTGTGCATGGCCTAACGTGCAGAAGCTGTGTGGCACAGTGTGGCAGTGGCTGCTTGTCAGGATTCGGAAACCAGCTATGCATGCTTTTTCTTCACGGTGCTGCATTGTCCCACCAATCTTGAAGATGAGTGCTAGGGTGAGCTCCTCATGCTGTTCACTGCTGTTGGCTCCACTGCTGATGTTTCATTTCAGAGCTGATCGCAGTGGGCCACATTTTCTAGCAGTTACAGCCAGGAAAGGAACAACAATGGCTGCTGCTGAGTGTAGGAGAGACTGGGGAGAGCAGGGGTTAAAGAGAGAGAGCGACAGAGACAGAAACAAAGACTGGTAAAAGAAGGGGGTCATCATGAGAGAGAGAGACAGAATAGGGGAAGCGGAGAAGGGGTATCATCATGAGAGCAAAAGACAGAGACTGGGGGAAGCCAGGGGAGGGGGATCATGATGAAAGAGAAACAGGGAGACTGGGGAATCAGGAGGGATCATGATGAGAGAGAACTGACAGACACTGGGGGAAACTGGGGATTATCATGACTTCAGAACAAGGAAAAGTCACTCTACCAATGTCCAGACTTTCACATCAGGCTCATCCAGTTTTCAACAAAAGGAGAAAAAGAGCCTCAGAACCATATAATGTCAGAGCATAGGCATAATGTCAGAGCAAAGACATCAGCCTTAGCTAATCCTCAACACATCAATGGCCCTGAAAAAACTCCTTCCAATGTTATAGTATTATTTAATCAAAATTCATATAATTGTAATTTTTCAATTGTTTCTTGTTTACAACCTTGACTCTCGCTCAGAGCATGTTGAACCATACAAAGAAAAACATCCTTGAAGAACTTTTACTTAGCTTCACTAGGCTCTTGTGCTGCTGATGATTAACTGCACAATTTTCAACGAGCTCGTGATGATGGGAGGGAGAGACTAGAAAGAAGCAGAAGGGTCATGATGAGAGAGAGAGACAGAGACAGATAGAAGCCGGGGGAGGGGGATCACGATGAGAGACAGACAACAGAGTCTGGGGTAAGCAGGGTATCATGATGAGACAAAGAGACGAGCAGGGGTTTCTAATGATGAGACAGAGAGACCAGGGAAGGGGGGAGGGTAAGCAGAAGGGTAATGATGAGAGAGTGAGACAGAGACTGGGGGAAGTCGGGGGAGGGGGGATCATGACAAGAGAGAGACAGGGAGACTGGGGAATCAGGAGGTATCATGATGAGACAGAGAGACAGAGACTGGGGGAAGCAGGGGATCATAATGAGACAGAGAGACTGGGGGGGTTGTAATGATGAGAGAGATAGAGAGAAAGACTGTGGGAAGCAGAAGGGTGATGATAAGAGACAGAGACAGAGACTGGGGGAAGGCAGGGGAGGGGGATCATGATGAAAGAGAGACTGGGAGATTGGGGAATCAGAAGGGATCACGATGAAAGAGAAATGACAGAGACTGGGGGATGCAGGGGATCATGATGAGATGGAGAGTCCCGGGGGGAGGGGGGGTTGTAATAACGAGAGAGAGAGAGAGACTGGGGGAAGCAGTGGGATTGTGATGATGATGAGAGAGAGATTCTAGAAGGAAGCAGAAGGGTGATGATGAGAGAGAGAGTCAGAGACTGGGGGAAGCCTGGGGAGGTGGATCATGATGAGAGAGAGACAGGGAGACTGGGGAATCAGGAGGGATCACGATAAGAGAGAAACAACAGAGACTGGGGGAAGCAAGGGATCATGATGAGACAGAGAGATCGGGGGGGGGGGGTTATAATGACGAAAAAGAGAGAGAGAGAGAGACTGGAAGGAAGCACAGTGGTGATGATGAGAGAGAGAGACAGAGACTGGGGGAAGCAAGGGATCATGATGAGACAGAGAGATCGGGGGGGGGTTTATAATGACGAAAAAGAGAGAGAGAGAGAGACTGGAAGGAAGCACAGTGGTGATGATGAGAGAGAGAGACAGAGACTGGGGAAGCGGGGGAGGGGGAGCTCATGATGATGGGAAAGAGGTGGGTTTTTTTGCTTCACAGATAACCAGGCCAAGTGATATGGGAAGCAAAAAGGGAAGTTAAGAGCATAAGTCGCCTCAGGTACAGCTTTCCATGATCACTGAGGGTGCCTGGATTGTGATCACTGCTTTCTCTTGGCACTGTGCAGTGACACGTGAAGGACCTCATTTTATTATTAAGCTTTCTGTTACCATAGAAATTGGGAAAACACTCTTAGCAAAACAAACCCTAAAAAGAATTATGATATAACTTTTTTTGGGGTGGGGTGGGGAGGACGTACACTGTAGCCTAGGTCTTTGCAGCCGCCCTGGGGAGCCTGGTGGAGAATGCATGGGTCAAGTGGACAGAGCTGCCATATTACCCAGTTGTAATCCAGTCCTGGATTTTTTATAATCTTATCCCAATGTACTGATTTCAGTGGGCAGAATTTGGGGCCACATTGCTTTGGGATGTACGTAAGCTGAAAACCTTTCCCTCCTGGAGCACAGTGACTTGCGCAGTTCTGGGTGGGATGGCTGAGCTTCCAACATTTTTGTGGGGACATGTTGAGGTTTCGGAGTCCTGTGCATTATTCTTGTGGGACTGTGGTATGTAACATAACAGCCCCCCCCCCCCCCCACAAGAACAATGACTAGAGCTGCCTTAGAAGGAAACGTATGTCTGTGTACAGAGTGGTTTCTTGAGATTTGATTCTAGTTTTTGTCTGGACATCTGTAATATGTGATTAACTATGTTCTGTATTTGGAAACAATCTGCTTTTGTTCTATACAAAACTGAAGTGAGGTATTCTGACTGCAAGTGCAGGGTTAGGGAACCTCCAGCCCTCCATCTTACTCCTCCTGCACTCCACCTGCTCCCAGCAGCCCATCGGAGTTCTCACTGCTGCACTCATCCCCTGTTTCCCCCAGGATTATACAGTTTTCTTTTCTGCTCATTCTTTTGTGGGAGGTCCTTGATTTTTCTTTCTCTGTTTTAGGAATGTTCATCTCTGATATCTTCTGGATTTTGGGATGCTATCTGGTTCCTTGTGGTTTCCAGTTTAGCGTTTATCTACATAGTTCTATTTTTAGTCTGCGTTCCCTTATTCTGTATTGGTGAAGGTGTGTGATCAAGGTATGGTAGTCTGCAATTTGCGGGGATCTGCTGCACTTCAGCTTATGTTTTCCCAGTAGAAAGTATATTAATGTTACAGAGCCTGGTGTAATAGTTGTATTCCTACCTCTTGCTAGAGTTGTTGCTGTGAGAGTCCTCAGAGTTAGTTTGTTTTGGAATGGTAGAGTTATCTCACAGGTGCTGAGTGCTTTTTAAAGTTGTGTGTTACTTCAAGGTGAGGAGTTTGTTACTGAACTGAGATGACATCAAAATATGAATATTCTTTTTTGCATTATTGATAATTGAGTATTGTGCCATGCTGGGGTCACACCAAAAGTCTATTGAGGCAAGAGAGAGTAGTGTGCTATAACTTGACATTTCCCAATTGGTCTTTAGTTTATTTTGTAAATTACAATGTGAACATTATAGATAATGTTTCCTAAACATTAGTGTGCACTATCTGCTACAGCACCCATGTTATCCTCTGGGCACGATGGCAGACAGCACACAGTACTATATATATATTATATGTCTAGAAATTAATTTAATGTTGCAGACTGCATATGTGAAAATCTGTGAGCAGGTGTATTCTAAGGCATTAGAGTATACAGTAATTAGTGCCCACCCATATTACCTCTGGACCCCCCAAAATCGTAAGTCTGACTATGCCACTGCCTTATAGTGTTAATTTTAGAAGCTGGTGTTATTATGGTATGGTAGATTTGCTTTGTATTTGTAGGTATTCAGTGAATTTTGTAGGGTTTTGTGCTAGTTTACAATCTGCCTGGTACTGGAGACGCTGTTAATGAGATGACATGGGAATCAGATTTTTTTTTCTTGTATGTTGAGTTCTATGGTGAAATGTCCTAGTTCTGCTCTGCACCTACTATTGGAGGAGAGTTTTTGTGGGACACACAATAGACTTTCAAAAAGAGAGAACCATAGCACAGTTTCTAACACCAAAATAAAATCAGTTAATTATTTTGGTGTTAGAAACCACACTGTAATTCTCCTTTACTTTTTGTCCCTTGGCATGTAAGCACCTTATATCTCTTTTTTTTTTTTTTTGCAGAATATATATTTATAGGTGTCAATAATTTTATTCTAGAGTGCCAGTTACAATTTTTGCTGCATTTTAATTATATAGCCATTCCCTTTTGAGTACATATCTCGCCTGATATATTGGCTTCCTACCCATCTAGTGCTTTTAAAAGATAACCATAATGAATATGCAAGTGATATGCAAATATGTCACACACACACCCCTTCCCCCCCCCCCCCCCCCCCCCACACACACACAATGAAGCAGTCAAACTAAGCCCATGGCTGTAATCTGTCTTGGCAGTGGTGAAGGGTCAGGGTTTGGTCCAGAAAAAGAATGAGCTGGGAAAGAACAATTTCCTTAAAGACCTTTGAGAGGATGGCCAGATTGGAAATAGGGTGAAAATTAGAAGGATCAGAGGGATCAAGGAAAAACCTCTTCAAAAGGGGGGTGATCCCAGCATGCTTCCATGGGAGGAGAACATAGCCTGAGGAGAGGGAAAATAGAAGGAAATAGGGAGATGGTTAGTTTCAGCACCAGGTTTGCGGGCCAGGGATCAAGGGAAGAAGAAAAAAGATGGACAACGCAAAGGGTATGTTCCACTAAGGTAAAAGTAGATAAGGAACGCCAAGTATAGGAGGGCGATGAGGAGGCTGGAGATGACAGAGTCAGGGGAGGCAGCTGGAGAGAGGGCATTGGGAGAGGAGAAGGGAAAAGGAACAGGAGGGGGAAGAAGGGGAAGTAAAAGGGGGAGAGAGGCTTGGAGGTAAGGAAGAGTGAAGAGATGAGATCTAGTGAAAGAAAGGAGACATAAGTGTCAGGAGACAGAGAAGAAGAGGGGGCAACAGTGAAGTAGCAGATGGGGCAAGGGAATTGAATAAGTTGAATAGCTTCTAAGATTTATTGGAAGAACAGGTAATGTTTCTGTGGGGTATGAGGGCAGAACAAGTGGTCTGGGGTGGCATGGAGGGAAGATGCTGGACAGAGAGGGAAGGAGGAGAAAGAGGGTGAACTTCTAGAATATGTGTGGAAGGAGAGGAAAGATGTTGGCCCATTTTAGGGATGAGGGAGGAGAGAGGGGACAGAGTGGAGGAAGGAATAGAAGACAGAGGAGAAAGACAAGGAGGCTGATGGGTTGGGAGAAGGATATTAGGGATGGGAGAAATGGATGGACCATGAAAGATGTTGCTAGGGGCTGAGTTCTGAGAAGGGTCTGATGCTGGGGATGGGAGAATAGGGGATGGGTAGGCCTGGGGGTTGAGTTGGGAGAAGGGTCTGATGCTGGGGATGGGAGAATAGGGCTAAGGCTGGGTGAAGGGGTGCAGAGGTTGGTAGGTGGCTGTGAGAGAAGAGGATTGATGCTAAGGAGTGTGAGAAGGAAAAGAACGGACACAGTAGGATTGCAAAGCAAGGGCATATGCAGCAGAAGGTGGAGATGGAGGAACAGAGGGAATGATGCTGGGGAAAAATGAAGAAATGGCAGAGTGAAGGAATACTGGAGGAGGTTGGTTGGTAGATGTTAAGGAAGGGGATATGAGTGAAGACATAGGGGGAAAGATGCTAGAAACTGGTGAGGGGCAGGGGCAGAGATGGGGGGAGGGGAGAAAGAGGCAGAGAGCTATGAAGAGGGTGAGAAAGAAACGAAGGTACAGGTCTTTGAAGCGGGTGAGAGAAGATGGAAATGGGGAAGTATAAAGGAGAATGGGAGCTCGGATTAGGGGCCAGTCTGGAGATGGACAGGGGATGAGTGACAGGAAAGGAATTGTGGCTGGTGAGGGGAAAAAAACCCAGATAATGGAAATGTAGTACCTTATTCTTTACTCTGTGTTTTCTGCATGTAACCAAGGTGAGAAGGCTTCTGTTGACATACGGGTTCTGTACAGGAACCTGCAGCAGTCCGGTTTGCTCTAGAATATCTCCAGTGCTGACTTTTCATAGATAGGGCTAGTGCAGTTTGAGTTCATGGACTTGGTGCTGGTATAGTATGGTAAACCTCTGAACGTTCATTTGCAGGGTTTTGTATTGCTTCATACCAAGTCTGCAATGGAGAGCCAAAGAGAATGTTCCAAAAGAGAGAGGGTGAGAACCAGGAGGGAAAGAGTGCCCAGAGCAAGAAATGGGAGGATAAGGGGTGCGCTAAGAAGGGATGGAGGATGAGAGAGTGAGTGAGCGCCAGAAACGAGAGAGAGTATGTGTTCTGGGGAGGGGGAAGTGAGAGATATAAGGAGGGGATTGTGTGAGGGGGGGATAGAAAGAGATGGGGAAGGGAAATGAAGGAGAGAAGGTAGAGGGAAGAGTTGGAAGGATCAAGAGGAGAGGGGGTAAGGAAGGGGGAAAGAAGAGAGATGAGAGGTGAGGAAGAAGAGTAGGAAGGGGCCGAAGTGCAGAGAAGGAGGAAGAGTGTGGTGTGGAGAAGCAAGAGGAGAGTGGAGTGAGAGAATTATGGATAGGTGGGGAGGAAGAACGTGTGTGAGCAGGCAAGGAGCAAGAGGGGGTGTGTGACAGCAGAAGAGGAAGAGGACAATAGAAGAGTAGGATAAAGGGAAGTACAAGGAAAAAGGAAAAACTCAAGAAATGGAACCTTTTAGCTTCTTTTTGGCTGGAGTGGCTGTAGATTTTGACAATCTATCTAGAGTGGTATTGTCAGCATCTAACTCGTTAGGCTTTTCCTGCCAGTTCTTGCCAAAGAGATTCTCTCCCATGCGAAGAATGTTGCCTAACTTGTCCTGTACCCAAGTCTCCAAGTCTGATGCCTGAAGCCAGGCAATCCATCATGCCCCAATGGCAATAGCAGAGGTTCTGCTGATGCATTCAAAGCAGTCAAAGGCTGCACGATTCACAAACTTGGAGACATCTTGAGCATGCTTAACTAGAGCAAGAAAGTCTTGTCTCTTGTCATCTAGGAGAAGTGGGTTTATAAGCTCAAAGTCTCCTGTAACTTCTTTGAGGAACATGTCCATATATAGTATATATAGTATTCTAGCTGAAAGCATGGATGCCTGAAAAGTTTGGCGCCCAAAAGCGTCTAGAGTCCTGCATTCACGACCTGGGGGATTGGATGCATGCCTCTTTGCACTTTTCATCCTACGCATGGCTGACTCCACCACCATTGAATGGTGTGGCAGCTGAGTCTTTTGAAATCCAGGACATGGTGGAACTCGATACATAGTATCAAGCCTCCTAGAATGAGGAGATGTAGTCAGAGGTGTCTCCCACATTCTGAGCATCAAGTTATGCAGAATTTCATGGATGGGCAGAGTGGCTGCCTCCCTTGGAGCTTTAGGATATTGGAGAATTTCCAATTCTTTTGCTCTGGGTTCCTGTTCAGGAGCTACCGTGATTGAAAGGCCCTTGGCCATATCACGAATAAAATCCTGAAAAGACATGTCCTCTGGAGGTGACATTCTGCGATGGGGAGAAAAGGGATCTTCTGGGAGAAACCCTCTGGTACCAGCAGAATTGTCAGAGTCTTCGGAATCAGAGGATTCGAAGTATTCCTGACCATGATGCTCATGCAAAGCACAGTCCCGGTATCGATCGAAGTTGGTACCGAGTTGATCTGGTACCGATCTGTCGATTCCAGCCAAAGATGGCGTGGGAAGAATTCCCACTGGGGCCGGTACCTTTGGTACCGGTATCGTCGGTACCGGTACCGGTGTCTGTATAACTTGTATATGTATTTAATAATATAATGTTAATGTACATAATGTATATAGTGTTGCACTGTTCAGTGCTATCTGTTCAACATTTCTGTTTACTGTACATTGGTTATAGTTATATGACGTTATATGTAAAACAAATCCATGATTTGTTGCCTGTTGTTATTTGTGAACCGCATCTGATCTTAGGAAGCTGCGGTATATAAGAGATTGTTAAATAAATAAAATAAATATTTTGGTTTGATTCCTCAATGTTTCCATTGACTCACTCCTATTGTTTTTTAGATACTGTTTTTTAGATACTGTTTTCTAGATACTGCTTTTTAGACATTTTTTTGCATAAATTTATTGCAGTATCATATGCATTGACACTGGATTTCATATCTTGTCCTTTTCCTCCTCCTTTCTATGTGTTTTTCGTTTGCAAAAGTTATTGCTGTACCAGATGCATTGACATCTGATTTGATTGCATATCCTGTCCTTTCCTCCTCTCCCTGTGTTCTCCGATTGTTAGTTTAATTTGTGTGCAATGTTTTTGTCATATGGTTGTATTATATTTGAAATATATTTTTAACTGTATTATTTATGTTTTCTAGCATTAGTATATAACCTATATGTTTGCACAGTGTGAAGTAAGATTTATTTTATGAACCGCAACAGAGGTTAGTATTTAAATTTTACTTGCGCACATTTAGTATTAGGTCCCGAGCACTATTGTTTCAATTTTTATATTTATTGCACTTTTCGTTTTTATGTTTTTACATTAGTTTAATACTGCTTTATACATTTATAGTTTTATGTTTTTTAATATTATTGTTTGTAACGTTTTTATTATAAACTTGGCTTGTTTGTTCTTTTATCATTTTTATGATTGACATGTTTATGTTTTTAGTTTTTTTTGCCTGGTTAGCCCCTGACGAAGGGTACGAAACACGGCCTGTGTCGGGCGGCCGTTGGTTTAATAAAGAACTCTGTCTTTCCATTTTCTTCACGCCTGTGACTGTTTTTCTTTAGTCCCGCCAGACCAGTCTAGATACTCTTCCACTTAGGAATGGTAAGCACAGGATAGGGAAGGATGAATAAAGGTAGTGCATGTTTCTGCACACTTACAGAATGAGGCAGAAAGCCGATGCTGAAGTTGCACGCTATTAGCTAAGTATGCCTCTATGCAGCGCACTGATAGCATGCGACTTCAGTGCCGGCATGCAGAAAGGGGAGCATATGCAAATGAGCTATGCATTAAACTGTGATGCAAATGTCAGCAATAAACTGGGAGAGAAGCCAAACACATGCCCACTGAAGTCTGAGCTAGTTTGACATGCTCTCCCACTTTCCCTCAGATGATCCAGGCATCAGGAAAAACCCCTAATGCCATCAAAATACTGTCAGGGGGCCAGTGCCCCTGACACTGACCCCACGATAGAAACCAAATCCCTGGTGGCCCAGCGGCCCCAAACCCCCACCCCCTTCCTAATACCTTTAAAATGGAGTGGGCGCATTGCTCCATTGCCCATATAAGGCCTTATATGGCAGTCTGATCCTGCCTGGTACATCCCAGAATGCACTGCATGGGTCCAGGCACCACCATTTTTCAAGATGGCAGCACAGGGGCGGGAGCGTGTGGCCAGTGTTCCTGTTCCATCTCCATTTTTCAAGATGGTGGTGCAGGGGTGGGAGTGTCTGGGCAACGCTTCCGCTCCATCTCCATTTTCTACTTTATATGGCAGTCTGACCCCACTCGATGCATCTCAGGAGTGCTAATTGCAGTGCTGCCTGCGGTACATGACTTAGGGTTCCGTCTTGATTCTAAGTTATGTGAAATAGAGCAAGTCAATACAGTGATCAATGCTGCCTTTTATAAGCTTGGACTTCTTAAGATAGTTGAGATATTATAGGCCTTTGCCCAATTTCCATCTTATATACAGCGCTGTGTATGCCTTGTAGCGCTTTATACATGTTTAATAGTAGTAGTAACAGTAATAATATAAGAGATATATATTAGGGGGATTGAAACACTGCAATGGGATTTTCTGCCTTGCAGTTGGTCTAAAAATGTGCCTGAATACGTTGACTGGAGCAAATCAATTTGCCAGAATTTTTTGTGAATTTGCAGCTCTATACTGACCGCCTATATGACAACGGCAGGGCCGTACCAAGGACTGTGCAAGCAGTGCAGCCACACAAGGCGCAAGTACAGAAGGAGGCGCTGATATAATCACTGGGCTCCCAGGAAGCTCAAAAACAGTGAGTTACTACATGTGGCTGAGGTGGATGGGGCACCTGATTCGTTAGCCGGACAGGGCGTATTTCTTGAATGGTACGGTCCTGGACAGTGGATCCAGTTTAAAATTAGCACCCTAATAATTAAGATGCTGCGTGAGAGCGTGCCTTGTTATCTAAGAGAACTGTTGGAATAGTATGAACTAAGATGTTTCTTATAGTCTCAGAGGACTCTTCTTTTGGCAGTGATGGGATGTACTTATACCATTCCAAAATTACACTGTGACCTTTATCTCCCTTGTTCCATTCAGGGCATTCCTCCACCACACCCCATGCTACATGGTCATTCTCACGCCAGGGATGCCTATATACCCGGCTTGCTAAAACGGCTCCATGATTTGCATGTCTAATTGCCCGTTTTCAGATATCCAACTCCAAATAGGGCTTCTAAAATACCACCCATAGTTATCTTTTTCAAGAGCTGCCAAAAGCTAAAAAAAAAATCTTGCACCTTTAGGCTGGCAGGATAAAATTAAAGGGCCTGCTGGCTTGAATTGGAAGCCCCCTACAGACCCTTATTTGGAACATGACCCCTAGCGGTAGTATTGCAGTAAACGAGGTGAAGAATATTTGTATGTGTGCAACTGATGTATTTTCTTGTTATTTATTGTGTTTTTACTATGATGTAAACCATCTTGAATGGATTTGTCTAAGAAGAGGGTCTATAACATTTAATAAATAAATAAATAATGTGAGACTACTACTAGAGGTCTGCCAGTGCCATTTTGAGCAAGACACACACTTGGACAGGAGCAAATGGGTATTGCTTCTGCTCTCATTACCCTCTAGACCCCTAAGAGGAAGGGGGAGGCAGGCAGGCCAGATGGACAGGGACAACCCTCTACTACGTAAGGGAGGGGGCTTTGAGAGGGAGGTCTTTTCCATGTTTTAGTCTCATCTCCAGGTTGGAGAGGGAACACTATTGGACCAACAAGGACCAGACGTCCCCTCAGGGGAAAGGGGCCAGGGGGCCCCCAATTCGGGCCAGTGGGCCACTTAATTTTCTCCTGCCACTTCCACGTGAAGGGCCGAGGGTTTTTTTCCTCATGCATTGCCAGAGGCCAGAATGTGCAAGGTTCTTGACTATGGCAACACGTGAGAAATTTCACAGTTTGGCTAAGGATGTAAATGTGCCAAAGGCTCATTTGCATCTTGTAGCTACATTTCACAGAAATGAATACCAACTGTAAATATCTTTTTCAGGTTAGTACATAGGGGAGGGAACGTCTGCCTATTTGGGGTGGCCTTTTTTATTTGTCTTCTGTTATATTGTGTGTAATTTAATGTTAGTTTATGAAGGTTTGGTTGGAATCTGCCTTGATAATTTCTAAAAAATAAACAAACAAGGCCTGGCTTATTCTTTGAGTGCAGAGAAACTCTGAACTGTTTTTGAATAATGGGATTTCTTAGCCGGCCATATATGAGTGGAACTGAAGGCTGTGCACAAAATAACAAAGGCCAGGGCTTTCTTTCAAGTGATAAATGCCAGTACGCAGTACTGACACCTTGTTTTACTGCTCTCCTAAAATTCCCTGTGATTCCCTGGACTTAACGTGGCCTTTACCCTACTTGCATGGGTGCAGTTGCAGACAAGCTGCAACATACCCTAGGGAAGCAGTCAGCATGCAGCCCAAACATTTTTGCACTGACCGCCTGTGCTTGTGTTGTTAGTAGCCTTTGAGTGGGACACTACGTCTCTGGCAGCATACCCCACAGTGACTGGGTTCCCCATCATGCTATTCTCATCCAGAGTGCTCCTGGCCCCCAGCAGCACTTGCAGCCACTTTAGACTCTTTCCTGGGTTACCCAGCACTCCCTCACAGGACTTGGCACTTGGCTCTCTACTAGTCAGCAGAACTTCTCTCCTTGACTCTGCAGACTCCCTCCCTGCCTTGCTGCTGCCACAAACCACCCGCGGCCTTGCTCATGCACACAACCTGGACCGTCCTGATCCTGAGACTCAATTCCTTCCACAGCTGGCTCCCTATTGTCCTGGCCTGGCTGCAGTGGCTACATCTGAGCAACACCCTGCTGGTGACTTGTCTGGCTACTGAGGCCCAAACAAGACTGCCCACAACTTGCAATCAAGGACTGGAGCACAGCTTTGGATCATCAACTGCTGTTTGAAGCCTACAATTCAAGTAAATGCCCTGGTAGGCCCCTAAATACTTTTGATCATAGTGCCAGAACTGGGCACCTTCACTGATGCTGGTGTCAGGAGTCAGGGCAGAGAGAGGGGGAGATGCTGGATCATACAGTAGGGGAGCTGAGGGGAGAGATGCTGAAGGAAGAAGAGATGCTAGACTATGTGGGGAGGAGGGACTCCAGAGAGAGAGAGAGAGAGAGAGGAGGAGAGGCAGGACCATGGAGGAGGTAGATGGAGAGACAGGTGGAGATGTTGGACTATGTAAGGAAGATGGGGAGAGAAACGGAGAGATACTGCACATCTGGAGGGAGATAGGAACAGGAAGGAAAGATGCTGCAAACCTGGTGGGATTAAGGAAAGAAAAGGGAGATGCTGGAACTTGGGGTGGGGCATAGGAAAAGGAAGGGGAGATGCTGGACACCCTGGGAGGTTAGAGAATGGACGGGGGGATGCTGAACTGTGAGGGAACTGGGGAAGATAAGGGAAGATGCTGGGCTTGCTGGAACAGAGGAGTGAGAGAAGGATGTAAGAAGAGCTTGGAAGGTGGTGAAAGAGAGTAATCAGACTGACAGCTCGATGCAGAAACCCTGTACTATAGCCCAGCACTCAAGCTCTAGCACAGGGTTTCATAAAGCAGGTTTAGGGCAAAGATTTTGTGCAGCGATGCTGTAAGCAAACAGCATTCAAATAATCTCTGCGCAAAAAATCAGCACTAAACAAGGGGAACAAGCCAGACACATGCAAAGAGCAGTCTGCGTTAATAGTCCGGTACCTGTGCACATGTATTTGATTGTTTAAAAAAAAAATAAAGTCATCTGAGGTGAAGTTTGACAACTCACCTCAGATGACCAATGCAGACCACCTGATCATGGTTCTCCCCCACCAATCTTGACACTACCAATCATTGATGGCCCAGTGGCCCTTACCCCTACTCCCCAAAAAGACCTTCACTGGAGGACAAGAGGCTCCTACCTCTGACCCACTCAAACTTCAGAAAGACTTTTCCTGGTGGCCCAGCAGCACTTACCCCCACCTCCCAAAGCACTGGTAATAGCCTGATCACCCACATATCTAAACTGTTGGGGATGCAGTAGCAATACCCACATGCTCCTGCCCCTGAAAAGTGGCAGAACCTAGCATCACATGGTGCATCCTGGGATGCATCAGGCAGGGTCAGTTTGCTATATGAGGCAAAATGCCTTATATGACAGAGTGATCCGCCCTGAGGTACATCCTGGGATGCACAACATGGGGTCAATTTCCAAATATACCTGAAGACGTTTTTCTTATGAGTTTTTACTTCTACAGCAAATTTATTTTCAAATTCTGTTTTTGCCTTCCTTATCAAACTTGACAGTGCTTATGCTGTTTCCTGTTTTCATCATTCGGATCCTTTTTTTTCATTTTTTGAGCAATGTTGGTTTGGCAATAATAGCCTCTTTCACCTCAAAAGTCTAATACATACCATTCAGAATCCTTGCAGCACTGCAGGTAATGGCAGCAGGTCTGAATGGAAAGCTGTTTCTGTGTTTAACCCTTTCCAGGCCAAGCCCAAAACTCTTGGGATCCAAAATTCTGACTAAATATTCCTATCAAATGGTATATAATACATTTATTTATTTAACAGCTCTTATATACCGCGCTATTTTACATCAGTGCGGTTTACATTAAACAAAATACTCAGATTTAGAGAACTTGTCCAAGTTACAGGTAACAGGGCAATAAAACAAGGATTAACTGGGGAATAGCATATAAATAATTAAATAAAAGCAATTACATCAGACTAGAGATCTTGAGTGGGTATAGAGACATGTCATAAATAACATTTAACAGAGCAGGTATATACAGTGAAATATCATAAGGTGGAACGGTCTAACATCATCATTTAACTATTATTGCTGAGTTGAGATAATGGGTGAGAGGGGAAATATTGATGTAAGAGAAGTGTTGTAAAAAAAGGTGGGTTTTTAAAGCTTTAAAGCATAGCAGAAGGAAAATCACTATTAGAACATGTTGAATAAGACGGGTACAATTTTCCTGAAATATGCAAAAATTAACCAGGCTGCAGAATATGGATTAAAAATTTAAAGTAGGCCTTGAAAGGGTTAAATCAGCCTCTCCTTGCCCCAGTGACTGAACTGTGTGCTGGCTATGCTGATCGGCGATTAGAGTCACTCATTATTCAGCACTGCTCTAGGCTAAGACAGGAAAATGCCCTGAAATAAGCCCTGCTTATACTTTACAACTCGTATGAGAACTGACTTATGTAGCAGGGAAGGGGGGCGAGGGCGCTTCAAGTTTGTTGCTTATACAGACACTTGTAAATTATGTGACAACACTCTTATTATGTGGTTTCTCCTCTGGCTGCACTATTGCAGGAGCCTGGGAGCACTGCTAGAGACCAGGATGTCATAATTTACATTAGACCACAATAGAGGGGGAAATCAAGTTGCATTACAGCCAGATGGAATAAATTATGAAGCAAAAAAGGAAAAACAAAAAAGACTGAAAAGCAAAATCAGAGCAAGTCATATTATCTATCCCAAACTGCCCATCTTCACAATATCCTGGTTGTGCAATTAGTAATCATCACAAATTGGACAACCAGATTCAGGAGTAGGCTTAGTAAGTGTCTCTGATAGTATACTTAGAAATGGCTTCACAAAATTTCTAGTACAAGAACATGGCAGATGAAAAGTCTTTGGAGTAAGTCTCTAGTGCAAGAGTCAATAGATTCAAAAGACAAAAAATTCAGGAAGGTCTTTCTATAAAGTTCCAAACCAGATAAACTTTGGGCCAGGGCTGGTGTTAGGGTCTCTGGCACCTCTCTGCAATCTATACATTGGCACCCCCTCCTTCATTAGTATTAATGATAGGCTATACCCTCACCCCAAAACTCCTTTGTGAACTCTGTTCACGTGGTACTAGGATTTCTCTTTCAATCAAATGTTATAACAAGAATATTGTAGTAAGGCGGCAAATACCTAGCTGGAATAAATGTAAGTACTGAGGAGTAAATATTTAACATCGTATGAGCAGGATGTGATAGTCAAAGGGTTAATGTAATCAATGGCAACAAAATCAATGTATTTATTTAGCTAACCAAAAAAAAGATCTACAAAGATTACAGTCATTTAGCTTTTCGTGCCTCTTCTCCCACTACAGATACTACAACTGCGCTCTCTCTGCATGTACGGTTGCACAGCTCTTTTATAAATCCGGCAAATAAGGATGAGGTGGTAAAAGCAGTTAGTATAGCTGGTTTTAAAAAAAGGCTTGGACAAGTTCCTTGAGAAAGTCAATAAACTGTTATTAAGACAGATCTGGGGAAAGCCACTGCTAGCCCTGGTTGTAAGCAGCATGGAAGCTGTGGTAAGCACTAAGAAGCAGGACTCAATCCCCAAGCTGATGTCAGCAGTCCCGACAGTCGACAGTGGCAACATCAATGTGAGAACCACCACTTGGCTGGATGTTGAGATTTCTTTGAGAGCGCTGCTTTACTTCCTGTTAGAGCTGCTGCAACTGTGAGACATGCAGAGACTTTGCTGGCACTATAGTCAGCCTGGACAAAAGTGGAAAGATCACTCCGTAGCCTCCCATGAGAGCCAGAGGTGGTGCGCCTTGTAATGGACAGGCAGTGAGGCTAATCACAAGCTTCAAGCCTTGTGCTACGGCACACATGTTTGACTTGGACAAACCAACTCACTACACCAGAAGCTCCCCCCACTCCCTCTATTCTCTGTGACTGGCTGCTTGGCTGAGACATAAAGGAAATATCACCCTAACAGTGTGCCAGAAGAGGGAGGTCTAATGCGTTTGGTGCCTTTCAGCAAAGCTGAAACAAGTTGAAAAGTGCACACTTCATAGTATGACCAAATGGTGGCTTTCCCTCACTCACAGGATCTGACATTTCTCTGCTTCATCTCTGTGTGTGTCATAGGAAGTATCTGAAGGGTCTGCACATGTGGGTGTGTGCAAGGCCGGCCTACCCATTGTGTGAGAATGTTGTTCGCACAGGGCTCCGTGCTTCAGGAGGCCCTGCGCAAACTTCATTCCACAGGGTTTGCAGGGCCGGCTTTAGAGGGAACTGGGGATGCCTGAGGACCCGGCTTGCCTCTGCACAGCAGTGGAGTGAAGAGCAGCATGCTCCTTATTTATTTATTTACATTCTCTTATATACCGCGCTATTCTGCATCAGTGCGGTTTACATTGAACAAACTGAAATTACATTGAACAGGGCATTATAACTTGGAGATAACTATTTTACAGGGAACATGGGCTATGGAGGGTTAAGTGGCTTGCCCAAGACCACAAGGAGCACCTGTGGGACTAGAAACCCCAGTCCTTCCGGCCCAAGGTTGCTGTCCTCTAGTGGGATTTGAACCCCCGACCTTCCGGCCTGAAGTACCTTGCCCCAACCACTAGGCTACTCCTCCACTCCACTCCACTCGTCCTGTGTTCACGTGAAGCCCGCAGAGTGCCGGGAAACAGGAAATGGCCTTTAACCTTTCCCGGCACGCAGCGAGCTTCACGAGAACACAGCATGAGTGAAGGAGCACACTGTTCTTCACTCCAGCGCTGTGCAGAGGTGAGCTGGGACCTTGAGCGTCCTCGGCTCCCTCGTAAGCAGTTCAGACAGAAGCGGGATTCTTCAGAATGGGGGTGGGGGCTAGGATAGGACTGGAATAACTGATGGCGGGGCTAGGATTAGAAATGGGCTGATGGGGAGCTAGGATAGGACTGGAAATGGCTGATGGTGGGGCTACGCATGGAAATGGGCAGATGGAGGGGCTAGGATAGGAAATGGGCTGATGAGGGGTGCTAGGAGTGGAAATGGGTTGATGCGGGGGGGATGGGAGAATGGGACTAGAAGGGAGCGAATGCTGGGTGGGGCTAGAACTAAAAGGGAGCTGATGTTGGGGGAGGACTAGAAGGGGATGGGGCTGGGGGAGTGAGGATGGAGAGGGGAAAAGATATTTTGTGTGGGAGGGAAGAAAAATCTATGATTGGCCAGATGTTGGGAGAGTAAGCGGAGACTGAGGATGGAGGGGTGAAATTTGAGTGGATAAGAAAGAAATGGAGGAAAGAGCAAAACAGGAAACATCAGTATGTTAAAGCAGATGTAGAGAGAGAATGGATAGAAAACTAGAAGAGAGAAGAAAGGACAAATGGACAGCAGACAATGGAGAGTCAGCCGAAGACACGAAGAAACCAGAAGAAAGTCTCTGGAGCAATTGCAACTGAAAAATAAAATGCCCAAACAAAAGGTAGAAAAATACTTTTTTATTTTGAATTTATTAACTGGAATGTGTCAGCTCTGGGAAATGTGCATCGCTAACGTCTTTGCGTTTTTGTTTAGTACAAGAGGAAATTAATTTATAGTTTGGCTTTTGGGGTTCTCGATTTAATTATTATCTTTCTATTTCTAAATTGTGATCCCTTGTTCTTTCTTTGGTGAGGGTGTATGTTCTGCATGTGTGTAACCGAGCTGAGGTTTTCTGTTCATGTAGTTTCTATTTGACAGTGCCACTTGTTCTCTTTCTCCAGTAGGAGATGTATTGGTATTCTCTGAGATGTACTGGTTTAATATTTGCAGTGTTGCCTTTTTGATAGGTAGGGTTTGGTGCTTTGTGAGTCCTGATAGTGCTGTTATGATGTGGCGGGTTTGCAATGGGTTCTAAATGGGCAGTGTTTGTAGTCTTTCTTTATCCAGACACTCATTAAGAGGCATGTTTATTAAACGTTAGTGCACGTTAACATTATGCAATTATTTATGCAAATGAGGCCCCACAGTGAGTCTCCGCACAAGGCCCCGCACCCCCTTGGGCCATCCCTGTGTGTGTGTGTGTGTGTGTGTGTGTGTGTGTGTGTGAGAGTGCGTGTGTGTGTGTGTTTTCTGTGTGTCATGGAGCTTCTGGAACCACATGTGCCCATGTGTGTGAATATGGGTGCCATGCTGCAGTATGGGGGTGGGGTGGCGGCTCCTGTGTGTGTGTGTGGTGTGGAGATAGAGTGCCTGTGTGTGTGCATGCTGCATGGGGCAGGTGCCTTTGAGTGTGTGTGTGTGCACACAGGGTGACTCAGGTGTGTGTGTGTGTGGTGCAGGACAGGAGTGCCTCTGTGTGCTGCGAGTGTGGGGTGCCTGTGTGTCTTCTGTTGGTGTGAGGTGGAGTGAGGGGGCTGCATCTCTTAGCATATACTGGTTGTGCCCTTTTCTCCCTGCTCTTCAACTTCCAGCTCCTTTATACTTTTACACCCCTCCCTGCAGACCATCATCTGCTGTCTCCCCCACTCTGTTCCCTGCCTAGCTCTTGTCCTTTTCTCCCTTCCCTCCCCCTTGTATTCTCATCCCTTGCCCTTCATTCTCTTCCCCCTATTTTCTAGCCCAAACCCACTGCCTCTTCTGTGCTCTCTGGCCCCAGCTTCTTTTCCAGCAGCATGCTGCTTCTCTTTGGCCACAATTGATGCCATGTTCACTTCTGCAGCCCACAGACACAAAACTGCAGACCGCGATCCCTTCAGCCCATGGGACAGGCTGCTTTTGCAGGCACAAAAAATGCTAGCAGTGATTGTGGCCTCCTTCACTTCTGCAGCTTGTGGGAGCAGCCTGTCCTGTGGGCCAAAAACTGAACTACTGGGTTGAATCCCTCTGGTTCGAGGGACAGGCTGCTCCCTCAGACCGAAGAAGTGAAGCCAGCAGCGATGCTGTGAGCGCAGGAGCAGCCTGTCCCGCAGACTGAAGGGATCACATTCAGCAGTTCAGTTTTTGGCCCATGGGACAAGCTGCTCCTGCAGGCCGCAGCAGTGAAGGAGGCCATGATTGCTGCCAGCTTATTTTGTGCCTGCAGGAGCAGCCTGTCCCGTGGACCAGCAACAAACTGCTGGCCATGATTTTGGCGCCTTTGAAGAAGGGAGCCCCCCCTGCCGTGCTTACCCAGCTTACCAGGTAGCACCAGTACTGCTTTGGGCTAATCAGTAAACAGGATCTGTCAGCACCAAAAATATAAGCCATAGTTAAGAGCAGTTTAGCTAAAGCCAGCCCCCAAGAGACATAATAGCTCTTCCTGGAAAATGATTGCCTTCCAATTTAAAAGTGGAGGCTAGGCTTTGATGACAGTGGGGGGAAAATAATTTCAGCTTTTACATGTCATTTTCAAATAAAAAAACTTGGTAGACCATAATATCCTCCTCTCCCATCTTTACAACACTGGCTTCCGGGGAAATGTGTTCTCCTGGTTCACATCCTTCCTGTTAGGGTGAACATTCCAAGTATCCACCGGAATTTCTTCTTTCCTGTCACACGCTTTGACTTATGGCGTCCCGCAAGGGTCAGCACTATCCTCCCTTCTATTTAACATCTTCTTCAGCCCCTTAACTACACTCATCTAATCTACAGGACTATCTTTTTACACCTATGCTGGCGACATCCTCCTCATCGCCTACCCAGACTCCTGTCACCCCGACCTAGTGCTCGTCAACTCTAGCCTTAGCAAAATCTCTACTTGGCTTTATTTCAATGCTTTATAACTTAATCTAAAAAAAAACCCACCGCCACCTGGATTACCAGTAGTAGCTGAACCCCTACCATCTCCTCTCTCTTAGACAAGTCCCCCATCACTTTTAAATAGCTTTGTATTATCTTTGACTCGCATCTTTTTTCCTTCTCTCAGGTCAGTCAAGTTGTCAGATTATCATTTAGAGCCTTGTGATGATTCTGCGCTCTTTGCCCCTTCTTAGACACAATAGCTCAAACTTCAGTTATGCTCAGCACAGTCATTGCCTGCTTAGATTATTGTAACATAGTCTATTGCGGGTATTGTGGCCTATGAACTAAAGAAACTGCAATCCATTCAAAACATGGCCCTTCGTATTCTCTCTCATGCAAGGAAACAAGATCACATCACCCCCCCTTATGGTTCAGCACCACTGGCTTTCAATACTATTTCGGATTAAAAACCAAAATTCTAACCATAGACCATAAATCCATCTACGACAATGCCCCCACCTACTTGTCCAGTCTTGTGATTCTGTATGCTCCTCCATGCTACCTCTGATCTCTTCATGGTAACAGAATAGATATTCTTCCACCCAGGGACAGCCCAAGGGTTTTTGCCACCCTAGTCAGAAACCCCAGCTTCACTGCCCCCCCCCCCAGCTGCCACCGACCCCCCGCCCAGCTGCCACCGATTCCATCTTGGGAGGCGGGCAGTGGCAACAGAAGTATTTCCAAAAGCGGCAGCTTTTTGCCACCACTTTCTTTCTTTATTTATTTATCCAGTTTTCTATACCGCCTTATCCTTCAATCAATCTTGCCCACAGCAGGCCATGCCCTTCAGTACACATGGCCTGCTGCTTCTGACTCCCTGTCGGAGAGGGGTCAGAAGTGGCAGGCCATATGTGCTGAAGGACATGGCCTGCTGTGGGCAAGAAAGCAGCCGCTTTTGGAAATACTGCTGCTGCCAGCCTCCCCCCAAACGGAATTGGCGGCAGTTGGGGGGGGAGGAGGTGGTGCAGCCGGTCATGTGTGCCGCTGCCACTGCCCACCCGGGCCAACCACCCTGGGCGGTTACCTAGCTCACCTAGTGGACTGGCCGGCCCTGCCTCCACCCTCCAAAGCTCAATATGAGAGCACAAGACAGTTGGCCTTCTTCTTTCTCGCTCCATCTCTTTCGAATTGTCTTCCCACACAAGCCCATTTGGAAACCAACTTTAAAAGATTCAATGTCCTGCTTAAGATCTACCTTTCTCTGTTTTTTTTTAACTTTCTTTTTTGAATTTCAAAATACATAATCAAGATCAACTCTTGTACAGAAAAGGGAACTCCTTTAGAAAAAGAAACTTACAGAAATAATTATAAGAAAGTGAAAATACATCACTAAAAGGGGAATACCCATTAGTCCACCATAAAGAGAGAGGGCGTGTAGAATTATGGAGAAAGCTACAATAAGAAATAAAAATAAGCGAATAAAGAGGGCAGTTACTGCGGTCTGGGACAAACTAATTCACAATCACGCATTCTCTACCAATTTGCGGCAAGGGATGATTCTAGCAACTTAACATTAAAGAAGGCCGCCAGATCTGATGGATGAAAAAATCATAGCGAGCAGACCTATAAGTTATTAAACACTTACATGGAAATTTCAAATAGGATGCTCCTATCTGCAAAGTTCCTGATTTTAACAATATAAATTGTTTACTGCGTTTCTCTCATGAGATCAGGAAAAATAGACACATTAAAGCCATAGAAGAGTATCATTCTCTTCTTAAAATATAACTTAAGTATCCAGTCTCTGAGACAAGAGCACAAGACACTAACAAATCGCAGAAGAGTACACCTCCGTGTCTGAAGAATCCAACAGTTGAGACACGTTTAATACATCCATAGCACATTCAGAGGAGAAAACCAAAGGCTCCTTCTTTGCAGATGGAAAATAATAGATTATGGAAATAGGAGGCACCAGCTCCTTTGGGACCAACGGAACCTCCATTAAAGTACTTGCTGAACATATCCAAAGGCACAACCCAAGCAAATCTTGGAAAATTAAGTACCCACAAATTAACATCTCGAGAAACATTCTCCAGTCTCTCAACCTTAGACTTTAAAGCAATGTTATCCTTCTGTAATGCTGTATTAACTTCTGATACATCCAAAGGTTTCTGAGCAAACCCATGAGTAGAAACTTTAAAACTCTCAAAATCTCTCATGATTGCAGTTATTTTGCCAGAGTTCTGTTGCACCCTCTGAGACAGATCTGTTGTTTGCTTTGAAATTGTGTCAGAGAGCAAAACAATAACCTCCAAAATGGCCTCCAGAGTAAATTTCTTTGTTCTTGGGAGAGAAAGAGAGCAGGGCATAGATTCAGTCACCTTCTGTGTTGAAACACTCCCGCCTCCATCGCTTGTGCCGGCAGGAAGAGGAGTTCTCACCGCCAGTTGTTCTCCTGCCAAACTTGCAGGAGCTCCAGGGGGTAACCCAGACAGCTTCTCACCCAGCCCCCCTCGGACGGAGACACACACTGCCGACTTGTGACGCTGGTAACGCCAGGCTAGATGACTCTGATTATAACCCTTCTGAGCACGGTAGCAGAGTTTGTGCAGCTGGAGAAAGGGATGTTTCAGTATCAGGAGGCAGGTAAGAGTCCTCCAAACTTGTTCCTGTCAAGCCTGACCGTATCTCCGCCATGGCAGACCCAGAGATCGCTACAAATCATTCCAAAGGGCCAGAAACAGGAAGCTTGGGCCCAGAGGGTGGCAACCGAGCCTTTCCTTTGCGCTTAGGCATGAAGAGGAAAACTTGCTAACAGCAAGAGTTCATGCAGTAGCAACCATCTTGGAACATGCCCGAAGACCTACCTTTTTCAACAAGCCTTCAGGGTCGGACTAGCCCACCAGGATTAGCATGCCACTGACCTGTCTTCCTCTCCTTTTTACTGTTCTCCTCTGTTCTGTCATACATTGTAGTTCCTTTCTAAACCTGCCATTGATTTTGTTTTTGTAAACCGCTTTGTATATGTGCCAAGGGTCATATATCGCATTCTAATAAACCATAACCCCAGATATTCAGTGTTGGGGCCACATCCAACACTGAATATCCGGTATGCCCAGATAGTTAAACTAGCTAAAGTCAGGCAGCTTTCTTTTGGCCTAACTTTAGCTGGTTTGGATTAACCTATTAGTTAATAGGAAGCTAACAAACATTACAGTGCAGTAATAATAATGGGTGATTTCAATTACCCGGTTTTGACTGGGTCAGTGTCACGGCAGGACATGCTAGGGAGGTAAAGTTACTAGATGAAATAAATGACTGCTTCTTGGAGCAGCTGGTTCACGAACTGACCAGAGGGAAAGCCATATTAGACCTAGTCCTTAGTGGAACACCAGATCTAGTGCAAGAGATAAGGGTGTTGGGGCCACTTGGCAATAGTGATCATAGCATGATCGCCTTTGATTTAATAAGTGGAGGAGGGATAGTAAGGAAATCCACAGTACTACCTTTTAACTTTCAAAATGGAAACTATGAAAAAATTAGGAAAATAGTAAAGAAAAAACTAAAAGGAGCAGTTACAAAGGTTAAAGACTTACATCAAGCTTGGGTGTTGTTGAAAAATACTATCTTGGAAGCCCAGACCAGCTGTATTCCACACTATAAGAAAAGTGGAAGGAAATCCAAAAAACTGCCAGCATGGTTTAAAGGTGAAGTTAGAGAGGCTGTTGTTGCCGAAAAAGCATCTTTCAGGAAATGGAAAAAAGAGACAAATGACGAAACCTGGAAACAGCACAAGCACTGGCAAGTCAAATACAAGGCATTGATATGGCAGGCAAAGGGAGAATTTGAGAAAAAGCTTGCCGCGGAAGCAAAAACGCGAAATAAAGACTTTTTCAAGTACATTCGTAGCAAACAACCTGTGAGAGAGTCAGTTGGTCCATTAGATGATAGAGGGATTAAAGGGGCAATAAGAGGCGACAAGGCAATAGCGGAGAGACTGAATGAATTCTTTGCTTCGGTCTTTACTGAGGAAGATGCAGGGATGTTACCCATGACTGAAGTTGTATTTAAAGGTGCGGAAGAATTGAAGGAAATATCGATACATCGGGAAGATGTATTACAACTATTAGATAAACTGATGAGTAGCAAATCACCTGGGCCGGATGGTATACATCCAAGGGTGTTGAAAGAACTGAAATATGAGATTGCAGACCTGCTATTAGTAATCTGTGAATTTTCATTAAAATCATTTGTAATACCTGAAGATTGGAGGATCGCCAATGTAACACCAATTTTTAAAAAGGGTTCCAGGGGTGATCCGGGAAACTACAGACTGGTGAGCCTGACGTCAGTACCAGGAAAAATGGTAGAAACCATCATAAAGAACAAAATTACTCAGCATGTAGATAGTCATGGCCTAATGGGAGACAGCCAACATGGCTTTAGACAAGGAAGATCTTGTCTTACTAATCTGTTATGTTTTTTTGAAGGTGTGAAAAAACAGGTGGATAAAGGTGAGTTGCTTGATATAGTATATCTGGACTTTCAGAAAGCCTTTGACAAGGTCCCTCATCAGAGACTTTTGGCAAAACTAAAGAGTCATGGGATAGGAGGCAGTGTACTATTGTGGATCAGGAACTGGTTAAAAGATAGAAAGCAGAGGGTAGGGCTAAATGGCCTATTTTCCCAATGGAGAAAGGTGAATAGTGGTCTACCCCAGGGATCTGTGCTGGGTCCGCTGCTTTTTGACAAAATCATAAATGACCTGGAAAAGGGAATAACGAGTGAGGTTATCAAATTTGCAGATGACACAAAACTATTTAAAGTTGTTAAAACCCAAGAGGATTGTGGAAAATTGCAAGAGGATCTTGATAAATTGGAAGACTGGGCATCAAAATGGCAGATGAAATTTAATGTGGACAAGTGCAAAGTTATGCACCTAGGGAAGAACAACCCAAACTATGGTTACACGATGCAAGGTTCCACATTAGAAACCACCACCCAGGAAAAAGATTTAGGCGTCATTGTGGATAACATGTTAAAACCCTCAGCCCAGTGTGCAGCGGCGGCCAAGAGAGCAAACAGAATGCTAGGTATCATAAGGAAAGGAATGGAAAATAAAACAAAAGATATTATAATGCCTCTATATCGTGATACATCGGGAAGATGTATTACAACTATTAGATAAACTGAAGAGTAGCAAATCACCTGGGCCGGATGGTATACATCCAAGGGTGTTGAAAGAACTGAAATATGAGATTGCAGACCTGCTATTAGTAATCTGTGAACTATCATTAAATTCATCTCTAATACCTGAAGATTGGAGGATCGCCAATCTGCCAACATCAGTCGTGGATGTACCCTGGTCCGACCACAAATTGATCATTATCCAGATTCCCAGCAACAATGACCAGCTGAACAGAAGCCAACCCAAGAACATCACCTCTCGAACTTCCACTAGATGCTTCCGCCCCTTCGATAGGGAACTCATCCTTTCGGAGACCCCATCACTCATCAACAAAACAACACCTGACCTTGATGAACTAATCTCTCACTGGAACTCCAGCCTGCTTGCCATCTCACAACACCCAAACCCTAAAAATACAGCAAGAGCGAAAAGAAAATCCGCCCCATGGTTCTCTCCTGACCTACGCGCTTCCCTCATGCAACTACGTAGACTCGAACGCCGATGGCGCCGATCACGCTCACCGGAAGATCAGACCGCATACCTAACCCACCTTGCAATACATCGAGGAACAATCTCTATCAGACTGAGACAATATCACACTGACACCCTAAAGAGGTCATTGAATAAACCTCGTGACCTCTTCAATTTGGTCAAATCCCTCTCAAAGGAACCATCACCCGAGCAACACATCAACATACACCCACAAGATTTCGCTGATTATCTGCAATCCAAGATTGTACAAACTAACAAGGTCACAGCAGTCCAATATCAAGAACCAGCGGACCTCTCTCCACTTAACTTTTTTTCCACACCATCCATTAAATGTATTGAGAACACCATAGCATCACTCAACACCTCCACTGCACAGACCGACCCATGTCCAGCTTTTTGGATCAAGGAACTACGTGATGTGCTCAGTCCTGTCATCGCAAATATAATGAAACTCTCCTTTACAACAGGTTATTTTCCCACTTCACTCAAGCAGACTTCCATTAGACCATTACTGAAAAACCCCAAACTGGACCCCCAAAGGGTGGACTCCTATCGACCAATAGCTAGCATCCCCATCTTAGCCAAAATAATTGAGAAGGAAGCGCAACGGCAAATTCAAGATCACATAGACTCTGTTGCTCCCTTAGATAACTGCCAACATGGGTTCAGAGAACATCATGGGGTTGAGACACTACTCACTGGTCTAATCAACGATATCATCACAGGAATTGACAACATCCATCAAGGTTTTGTCCTCATTTTCCTAGACATCGCCGCGGCTTTTGACTCCGTCAGTCACGAAATCCTCCTGGGAAGACTAAAAGAAAAGGGTGTCTGCAACAAGGCACTAAAATGGTGCAAGTCTTATCTGGACGATAGATGGCAATATGTGAAGTCTGGATCAGAAGAGTCTAGCCACTTCCATCAAAAACAAGGGGTACCTCAAGGATCCTCACTATCCTCCTTACTCTTCAATATCTACATGCAGCCCATATGCAATATCATAAGATCATTCAACGTAAACTGCATGATATATGCAGATGACATTCTTTTATACATGCCTTTCTCCACAACCCACATGGACCTGACCCCACTCACAGATTGTTTCAATGCAGTTTCAACATGGCTCCAGACACAGAACCTACGTATCCAGCATAAGAAAACAGAGGTCCTTTTCATCTCCAGAGACTCCAGCTTTACGCCCCCATCCCACGTCAGTGTCAAAGAAGCTGATTTGCAAACTAAAGATGCAATAAAATATTTGGGAGTGACCCTGGACCAACATCTAGACATGAGACGCCACATAAGCAGCGTAGTCAAAGCCATCTACTTCAAAATCCGTTCCCTCAAACACCTACGCTCCCTGCTGGACCCAGACGATTTCCGTACCATATATCAAGCGCTGATCCTGCCGCATTTTGACTTTGCAAATGTCATCCTACAAGGTCTGCCCCAATCCACACTAACCCCCTTACAGTTGGCCATGAATGCCGCAGCTAGGGTCCTCTACGGTGCATCCAGAAACGACCACGTGACTCCTATTCTCAAACAGCTACACTGGCTACCAATTCACGGGAGAATCACCTTCAAATCCCTTGTATTAGCATTTAAGGCAATCAAAGGCACCTCATCCCTCTCACTCACGAATCTAATCCACATGGTCCCCCCCAACAGAGCAAGAAGAACATCAGCTGTAAACTTGCTAGCAATACCAAAGGCTTCAACAAAGTCCAACACGAACACCACAAACAGGGCATTCAGTTTTTATGTACCAAAATGCTGGAACACCCTACCCCCTGACATTAGAGCCATTACCAATCTATATCAGTTCAGGAAGGCTCTCAAAACATACCTTTTCTGCCAATATTTCCCAGACAGCAACTGAACTAGATATCCCCTCCAAGAAATGAGCCAATCTAGAAATGCCCTCACACTGCAGTGTAGATAGTTTATGTATATAGTTAACCCAGTTATCCAAGTTTGTATATAGTTAACCCAGTTATCCAAGTTTGTACTCCTGTTCAATGTAAAACCTGACAGTTTGTCGTTATGGTCGTTTTGTTATGATGTAAACCGCGCTGATTCTAAATAGCGCGGTATATAAGAAACTGTAATAAATAAATAAATAAATAAATGTAACATCAATTTTTAAAAAGGGTTCCAGGGGTGATCCGGGAAACTACAGACCGGTGAGCCTGAGGTCAGTACCGGGAAAAATGGTAGAAACCATCATAAAGAATAAAATTACTCAGTCATGGCCCAATGGGAGACAGCCAACATGGCTTTAGACAAGGAAGATCTTGTCTTACTAATCTGTTATGTTTTTTTGAAGGTGTGAATAAACAGGTGGACAAAGGTGAGTCGGTTGATATAGTTTATCTGGACTTTCAGAAAGCCTTTGACAAGGTCCCCCATCAGAGACTTTTGGCAAAACTAAAGAGTCATGGGATAGGAGGCAGTGTACTATTGTGGATCAGGAACTGGTTAAAAGATAGAAAGCAGATGAAATTTAATGTGGACAAGTGCAAAGTTATGCACCTAGGGAAGAACAACCCAAACTATGGTTACATGATGCAAGGTTCCGCATTAGGAACCACCACCCAGGAAAAAGATTTAGGCGTCATTGTGAATAACATGTTAAAACCCTCTGCCCAGTGTGCAGCGGCGGCCAAGAGAGCAAATAGAATGCTAGGCATCATAAGGAAAGGAATGGAAAATAAAACAAAAGATATTATAATGCCTCTGTATCGTTCCATGGTGAGACCGCACCTTGAATATTGTGTGCAATTCTGGTCGCTGTATCTTAAAAAGGATATAGCGTTATTAGAAAAGGTTCAGAGAAGAGCCACCAAAATGGTAAAGGGGATGGAAGGATACTCCTATGAAGAAAGGCTAAAAAGGTTAGGGCTCTTTAACCTGTAAAAGAGACGGCTGAGGGGAGATATAATAGAAGTCTATAAATTAATGAACGGAGTGGAACAAGTAAACATAGATCGATTGTTTACGTTATCAGAATATAGAAAGACTAGGGGACATGCAATGAAGCTACAGGGTAAACTATTTAAGACTAACAAAAGAAAATATTTTTTCACTCAACGTGTAATCAAACTCTGGAATTTGTTACCGGAGGATGTGGTAAAGGCTGTTAGTGTTGCTGGCTTTAAAAAAAGTTTGGACAAGTTCCTGGAGGAAAGGTCCATAAAGCATTATTAAGAAGGGACCCAGAATATCAATGCTTGACCCAGTACAAGCATTGTGGAACCTGTGTCTTTTGGGGAAACTGCTAGGTACGTATGACCTAGATTGGCCACTGTTGGAAACAGGATACTGGGCTTGATGGACCTTGGTCTGACCCAGTATTTATTTATTTATTTATTTAACATCTCTTATATACCGCGCTATTAAAATCAGCGCGGTGTACATCGAACAAAATATACTGCAATGTGTACAGGTAACATCGAGTTTACAGAGAACAAGGGAATATAAAACATGGAATAACAGGGATAACTATGTACAATCAACATTATACTATATATATGCTTTAATTATACCATATTTAAACTCGAGTGAATATTGAACATGTATTCATGGGTGGCATGAGTCTATAGTAGTAAGGTGGATTTTCGTGGGGACTAACCGTTTTCTGGTTGGATTAAAGTGCTAGGGTGTTTGGTGTGAGTGGGAGGCCTGTTGGCTGTGTGAGTGTCCATGGACACTTCTGGGTAGTATTTTGTGAATAAGTGATGCTTTACGGCTTTGCGGAATTGTAATAGACTTTTGATGCCGCGGATTTCATGGGGAAGTTTATTCCAATTCCTGGGTGCGAACAGTGAAAAAGCTCTGTTTGATGTAGCTTTAGTACATGATGTCATCATCTTGGGAACTATTAAGGTGTTCATAGTTGTGGTCCTTCTGTTTCTATTTTCAGGGGTGTTATGGATTAGTTTTCTGATTGGTGTTGGTGGGTAGATATTCATGGCTTTGAAGGTCAAAACTAGTGACTTATATGAGAGTCTGGCTTGTAGTGGTAGCCAGTGTAGGTCTTTCATGATAGGCGTTATATGAGCAGACCTTGGTGACCCAGAGAGGACTCTAGCAGCTGTATTCATAGCCAGACGAAGTGGATTTAAGGTTGATTGAGGGAGCCCGTGGAGGATGATGTTTGCAAAATCTAGATGTGGGAGGACTAGTGCCTGGAAGGTTGACCGGTAATCAGTATAGTCCAGTAGTGGACGGAGGTGGCGTAGTGTTCTGATCTTATGGTATATATTCTTTGTCACATTCTTCACGTGCATTGTCATGTCCAGGTGTTGATCTAATGTTATGCCGAGGTATCGGATCGTGGGTTTGGACGTCAGTTCTATGTTGTTGACCAGCAGTGACGGCGGAGGTACAAACTTAAGATTCCTTGTAACAAATAGGACATCAGTTTTGCTATGATTTATTCTTAGGTTTTGAGTCAGCAACCATTCAGCTACTGCTCCGAAACAGTTGGTTATTGGAGTAAACACTGGTTGGTCAGTTTTGAATGGCATGTATATGAGGATGTCATCAGCGTATGCCAAGCATTGCACGTTGAAGGATCTGATCAATTCACAAATCGGCTGCATATAAATATTGAACATTAACGCCGATAGTGAAGATCCTTGTGGTACGCCTTGAGACTGTAGGAATGGCTCTGAGGATTTCTGGCCTGTTTTAACTTGTTGCCACCTGTTGGAAAGGTAGGATCTACACCATTCCAGTGCTGTGCTTCGAATCCCCTTCTCTCTCAGACGTTGAATTAGTATATCGTGGTTTACAGAATCGAAGGCAGCAGAAATGTCTAAAAAGATGAGAACAAATCCTTGTTTGATGTTGTTTATTCCTGTGATCAGATCGTTGAATAGGGTTGTAAGGATTGTGTCGACTCCATGTGCTTCTCTGAATCCATGTTGTGATTTGTCTAGAGGTGCTTCTGTGTCAATGTGATGCTGGAGTTGTTGTTGGGCAGCTTTCTCAATGATTTTTGCAAGCTGGGGGATGCTTGAGATTGGCCTAAATGATTCAACTTTGGATGGATCAAGCTTACTGTTTTTTAGTAGGGGCTTGATAGAGGTGTGTTTAAGACTCTGGGGGAATGAGCCTGTTAGGAAGGATTGGTTCAGAATTTTGCATAGGATTTGGCTTAGATCATGTCGCAGATCTTTGATCCAGTTAGCTGGGCATGGGTCGTTAGGTGCCGTGCTAGGATTGATGGAGGCGATAATTCTCTCAATTTCACTAGATGATATAGTATTGAAGTTGCAAAATGGAGTTATATGAGATTCCTTAGGTGATATAATGGGGTTGATGGTATTTATGCATGTGCTGGACTTAATCATTTTTGATTGCAGGTAGTTTGCGTAGTCCTGTGGCCGAGGCGTTGCAGGTTGGTCTGAAACTGGCTCTCTTGTTATGGATCTTACTAAGTTGAATAGAGCATGAGGTTTATTGATGGAGCGTTTCAGTAGGTTTGTGTGGTATAGCTTCCTACTCAATGTTACCTTTTCACGGTGGGTAGCTAGGTGTGAGTTATATGTTTCAAGGGCTTCTGGTGAGTGGGTTTGGCGCCACTGTCTTTCAAGTTTGCGTAGATGAATGAGGGATGTACGAAGGTCAGCAGAGAACCATGGCGCGTGTTCTCGTTTTCTTATTTTCTTATCCATGTGCACTGGACATGAGGCGGCTCTGAGGTTCTCGTCCCATTTGGATACCAGGTCATCTAAGTTGAGGGTAGTGTTGGTCAAGAGTGGATGGAGGTTATCTAGGACCTTGTCACGGTTGAGAGGTTGAAAACGGACTGCATGGGTTCCGGGTGAGTTAGATGGTAATTGACTCACATGTGTGGTATAGGTGGGTATATTGAATTGAATAAGATTGTGATCAGACCAAGGTACTGGTATAACCGATAGTTGAAGGGCTTGGTGTGTTAAGGTGTTGGAATGAGGTGCAAAGATGAGGTCTAGTTTGCCTCCTTTAGTGTGGGTGGGAGAGTCGACATATTGTTTGTAACCTAGATCCTCTAGTGCGTCTAGAAATGCTTCTGAATGGCTGTCATGAAGAGATGGGAGGTTGAAATCACCAACTACCCAATTTGGAGAGCGTGATGTGGATGTTGCGCACGCAAGCTCAATTATTGTTGGAAGGTCATCCGGTGATGGGGATGGTGCTCGATAAAGCAGGTTGATTGAGCAGAGCAGTATGGCATATCTTATGTTCTTATGGCTGAATATTGCTGCTGACTGGTTAACCCTTAGTGTTGCCCTGCTTCACCCTCAGAATGCCCTAACGCTAAATGGTTAGCATCAGAGTGTTCAGCTAAGCTAAGAGGGGATATTCAGCGGCACAAACCAGGTATGTCTTTCTGAATATCCTGCTCAGTGGCATTAACATGGTCAGCAGCTCTGCTAAACGCTTTAATCCCTTTTCATATGCCCACATTATTCAAGAAAGAGTGCCCGTTGGGAAGGGTCTTTCAAGACTTGATCCATCTAGTACAATTGGCCATGTCAGTCAGTTTATCTAAGCTTCACTAGCTGGATTGGTCGAGGATGCAGGCACTCCACTTATCCTACGTTGTCTAATTGGTCAAGAACCATCGATGTCCTCCTGACCTGTAGAAAGAAGGTGCAACCAGGAGGTTTTGGGCTCAGATTTAGTATAAGCTACAGGTACGTAGGATGAAAGATCTTGGAATGTAGGCCGCTCTCCTTCAAAGACTGGTTCAGCCATTAGGCAAGACTAGGTGGCCGCTTAGGGCAGCAGCTTCTGAAGGGTAGTAAAAGGCTGCTACGGTGAAACAAAACAATAGATCCCGACAGCCCCACTAATTCAAAGAGCCCTCAGCACATTCTTGTACCTTCAGGCACAGTGGCATATATATATATATACACAAAGCAATGTTTAATATTGAAATATATACTGGCCCGATTTTTACATTTTTGCAGGATTGTTAAGGGGGTGGTGGTCTTGAGATGATCATAGCTGTTGAGTTTAGTTATCAAAATCTTGGGGTGGCGAGGGGGGCGATAATGCTGAAAATTTGCCTAGGGTGCCCAATATCCTTGCATTGGCCTTGTCTCCATCATTAACTAGCAGAGTGAGGCCCTCTCATGCATCAGAACAGACAGCAATAGAAGTAGCTGCAAGCTCCTTTGCTGGTGGCACATTGCAATCAGGGCTCCATATGCCTACTCTAAAGCACTCCGAGTCTGATGCCACCTCACTTCTCATTGGCTGCCCTGTGATCATGAGGGACTCTTCCTCTTCTTGAGACAGTCTCTCTCCATATGGCACCAAAGAGTCATGGGCCTGGCTAGTTGCTAATGAGTGATGACAATCTTCTTGGGTTTTCAGTTTCCAGCAACTTTCCTATATCCTGTTCAAAACCCTTCCAAACATCAGTCCAGATACTGTTCAAGCATCATTTGTGTTATGGACCTCTCTTAGTAGGTTGAGAGTTTGTCCTAGAGAATATGTAAAGATGGAAAATACGAAATGATTTTGGTGGGCAAGGGAGGCAAAATGTCCCATGGCCCTCCCTGGTTGATGTATAAAACTCCCAAAGAACTTCCAAAAGTCCTGCAACAAATCTAAATCAACTCCAGGGATACTTTTATATAGCAGCATATATAGAGAGCTTATCCCTTGACAATGAAATATATACAGGGCAATACATTAAAATAGCCAAAACAAGTAAAGTCCCAGTTTTCTTATCTCATATTCCTGGTACCAAGCAGGTTCATTCTCCCTTTGTCCTCTGCTTTTTTCCTTTTCTGGGATCCCTTTTGCTTCTTTCTTCATCAGGGTCCTAGACTAGATACCTAGGCTCCTCTATAATCTTCTGCAATATGCTGTCCCAGAAAAACATCTTCCCAAAATCAAAATACATTTCTTGAACTTAGACTAAGTTCATTTCAGAGTTGCCAAGTTACCCAGTTCCACAAGTGAGGATTTTTTGCCAGTTCTGGTTTTATTTATTTGTTTTTTATACTGTGCTCTTTAGAATCAGTGCGGTTTACATGTATACTAACAGGTACTTTTTATTCCCTTGTCCCTGAAGGGCTCACAATCTAAGTGTACCTGAGGCAATGGAGGGTTAAGTGACTTGCCCAAGGCCACAAAGAGTGGCCATGGGACTAGAGACCCCAGTCCCTCTGGCCTGAAGTTGCTTGTCCCCATGTGGGAATTGAACCCCTGGCCTTCTGGCCTGAGGTAACCTGTTCCAACCACAGAGCCACTCCTCCCTCCATTTTAAATTTGCATTGCAAAGCAGTATGGTATTTGTAGCCCCTGATTTCACCCATTGGAATCAGTGCTGCAGGTCCCATAATGCATCAGGATGAGATTGTCAGAAATCCAGAACTGGCTTAAAATCTCACTCCTGGAACTGGATAACTTGGCAACTCTGTCATTCAGTGTCAGCTGATAACTGAATGGTGCTGATTAATTAAACAATCAATGCACTCCTTCCCCGACCCTTTATCTACTTTTGACTGTCTGACACTTATTACAGATGACAAAGATATTTCTTCAGCAGCTGGTACATTAATATCTCTTATTCTCACAACATGCTGAATATTGGCATTAAGCACCCGAAAGCTGCTTTTCCTTTGCTGCCACTGCTCCTATTGCTCCAGGGACAATTTTGTCTTACTTTACTGGAGTATGGTCACTGCCCTCCTCTGAATTGCCCTTGATTTAATCTTATGACATCCAACTAGAGAAGGGAATGCAAATAATTTATGTTCTCTGTGGACACGCAGGATAATGTCCTCACATGTGGGTGATATTATCGGATGGAGCTTGAGTGGGAAAAGCTTGCCAGCTCCTTCTGGAAGCTTTTGGAAGCGCGCCAGCATGCATGTGTGCTATCTTCCACCTGCTGCTGCTGCAGCACAGAGCTGCCTCAGTCTGTTGTCATTTCTGTGGAGTTTGTCAGATATGTCAGTCACATATGTCAGTCACCACAAGAGATACTTTAGAATTCTTCATTGCTTTCACTTGTTTTAGCCAAATATTTAGGATGCTTTTCTTCCTCCTGCTGCTGCCATGAAATTATTTTTCCTCTTAGTAATTCCTCATTCATTCTGAGGTTTCCTTTCTTTTTTGCGCATCACCTTTATATGCTGCATTTAGGTCTCACCACCCCAATCGGTGTATTTTTCACAATCAAATCGTTTGATTGTGCTGCATCTATTTTTCAGGACAATACATCCCAGAAACTCCCCAGTGGGTTTAAAAAGTGCAGCAGGTGCGGCAGGACTATCTCCATTATGGATACCTATAACTGGTGCCTGCAGTGCCTGGACCTCGACCATGAACCCTCTCAGTTCCTTTTGTGTTCACAGATGACAGATATGCCTCAGGGGTCATGAAGAGCAGCAGAAAAGGATTTTTGGCGCTAGTAAGTTTGATTCATTGATTTCAGTATTGGTCCCATCATTCCCATGACCCACAGAACTGCAATGGACTCAGGGGTACATCTATACTGAGAGGATATCAATTTATTTATGTTGAACATTGATAGGATCTATTGGGAGTAGGTATCAGGCAGCTCCTGCCCAAAGAAGAGGAAGGATTCATCCTCAGCTTCATTGGCATCGAGACCAGGCAGAGGTTGTGGTACATCGTTGTCAGAGCCCATCGGAGCATGTTTTCGTGAGCATTTTCACACTGGATGTGCTGATAACTTTGAAGCAGCCGTGACATGAGGACCATTCATCCTCCTTGGTAGCAGAGCAATCGCACTAGTCTCAAGGGGGCTAAGACAAACTTGCCGAAGGTCCACACCACTCTTCAAAATTGCGGGCCATCCCTACTTTGGACCAGTGATATTTGTCAATGGCAGCCCTCAAGGAGAACCTAAAAAATGCAGGGTCATGCATTCAGGCTGCAAAAATCCAAAGGAGCGGTACAGTGTAGGGGGTGAGGTACTTCTGTCCACAAAAGAAGAGCGGGACCTGGACGTAATCACGTCTGACAATCTTAAAGTAGCTAAACACGTAGAAAAGGTGACTGCAAAAGCCAGAAAGATGCTTGGGTGTATAGGGAGAGGAATGGCCAGCAGAAAAAAAGAGGTGATAATGCTTCTGTATAAGTCTCTGGTGAGACCTCATTTGGAGTATCGTGTGCAATTCTGTGGACTACACCTTCAGAAGGATATAGGAAGGTTGGAGTCGGTGCAGAGGGTGGCTACTAAAATAGTTAATGGTCTTCGTTATGAAGCATATGAGGACAGACTTAAAGATCTTAATATGTATACTTTAGAGGAAAAGTGGGATAGGAACGATATGATAGAGACATTTAAATACCTCTGTGGCATAAATGCACAGGAGGGTCTCTTTCAATTGAAGGCAAGCTCTGCTACAAGGGGACATAGCACGAGAGTGAAAGGGGATAGACTCAGGAGTAATATGAAGAAATATTTCTTTATGGAAAGAGTGGTAGATGCATGGAATAGTCTCCCAGTGGAGGTGGTGGACACAAGGACAGTATCTGAATTCAAAAAAGCATGGAACAAACACAGAGTATCTATAAAGGTAAAAAGAGACTATTGTAGTTGATATAGAAGGGCAGACTAGATAGGCTATGTGATCTTTTTCTGTTGTCATGTTTCTATGTTTCTAACCTTCCAAAGAGATTCGAGCAAAGGAAGGAGGCTTTCTTTTCACGGGTGAACCAGCTGCTTTGACAGCCCTGACATCAATGCATCAAGGCATCAAGCCTTTTGTTGAAACTCATATCTGCCTATGGGAGATTCATCATTATAGAGGAATCGAAGGGCTTGATTCTAGTGATTGCCCAGCTGGTGTCTATCTCCAGTGCATTGGGTGGAGACCACTTCCCAAGCATCAGCAACTATTGGTGCATCAACACTCTGTTTGCAGATTTGTACTCCAAAAGGAGCAAACGTTAGTCCAGGCAGTGACTCAAACATCTTTTGAGTATGATTCTGAGTCTCAATCAGAACATTCATGGGATTCTGATTATGACTCGGAGAAGAGATCTCCAGGTTTACCTTCAGATTGCTTACCTCTTCATGAGAAAAGAATATCACCTCAAGAGGAGCCGTTCTTCATTGATTTTGTAAAGGAGATGGCTAAGTCTATCCCATTTAAATTAGAGATGCAGGAGCACAGGACAAAAGCACTGGAAATCCCCAAATTCCTCAACCCCCCAAGGAGGCCGTGACAGTGCCAGTTCTCAAAATCCTGAAGGATGTGCAGATGAAGATGTGGGAGATCCCCCTCTCTGTACAGCCTGTGATCTAGAAGGTTGACCCGATGCATTAAGGTCAGAAGGCTCTCGGATTTGAAAAGCTTCAGCAGCTGCATGATTCCATGGTAGTTGCATCTGCTCTCAAAAGAGCCAAAAGCTCCAAGATTCACTTTCTAGTGCCCCCTGCGAGAGAGGGTCTCACATAGGAGTATTTTGGGAGAAAACGTTTTCAGAACTCTATGCTAACGTCCTGCAGAACATCCTACCAGCTCTTCATGGGCATGCACTTGCAGAAAATCATGTGTAATATGCCGGATGTTTCCTATCTCTTGCCCTCCAGAGAAGGCTGAAAACTCCCTAAGAGCAAAGGGAAGGAGAATAGAAAATACATAATCCGAGTGATTTATGATATTTTGGATACAGCATCAAGAGCCTCCTCCATGAGTATTGGTGCCCGGAGTATCTCATGGCTCCAAGCATCAGATCTGCAGTTTGATGTTCAGGAGAAGCATGCTGATGTGCTATGCCATGGAGAAAATGTTTTGGAAATAAGGCACAGGAAACTGCTACTCCTTCCTTATCCACCTGCTAGACCAGTCCAGATGAGTGAAACATACCCAAGCAATCAGGACCCAGTGCTGGAGGAAGACAACATTCTGGGCAGAACTGCCTTGCCGAAGGTGCCATCTGCACCAGCACCACATGCAACCTGTAGTGCTTCACAAAGGTGTTCAAAGATGACCAGGTAGCTTCCTTACAGATATCCTCTAGAGACATCAAGGTGGATTCTGCCCAAGAAGAGGCCTGTGCCCTAGTAGAGTGAGCTCTGACTCCCTCCAGTATATGTTTTCCAGCTAAAAGGTATGCTGAACCAATATCCCCCTTAATCCAGTGGGCAATAGAGGACTTGGCCACTGCCTGTCCTTTCCTTGGACCACTGAAGAGGACAAAGAGATGATCTGAGTAACTGAAGGGGTAGAAACCTCCGGATATTTCACCAACACCCACTTCACAAGAGAGGTCTGCCCAAAGTTCCTCCTCAGAGAAGGAGAGGAGGCGACAATCTGGTTAAGGTGAAAAGGAAGTAGTACTTTTGGGAGGAAGGATGGCACAGTATGCAAGGATACAGAAGCCATTAAGATGACCCTAAAAGATTCCCTGCTGCTCTGACACCCACCTGGTGGATGCAATAGCTATCAGGAAATCACCTTGAAGGTTAAATCTTTGAGAGAAGTAGAATGAATGAGCTCAAATGGAGGGTCCTTTCAGCACCTTCTGCACCAGGGAGAGGCTCCACTGAGGGACAATTGGATGCACTGGCAGGCAGATATATTTTACTCCTTTAAGGAAACAGGAGATGTCTGGGTCCATAGCCAAGGATATCCCTTGAATGCACCCACTGTAGCTTGCCAGGGATGCTATCTGAACCTTGGGAGAGTTCAGGGATATGCTCTGGTCAAGACCAGGCTGGGAATATGGAAGTATACTTTGGCAAGATTCAGGGTTAATGCAATGACTGACCTGATGATCTCCATGCAGAAATGCAGGACTCTGAGATTGGCAGTGACCACTTTTAGACTTAGGGTAGAGTGAAAGGAAACTCCCTTCTTGGGAACCAGAAATAGGTGGAACAGAATTTTGGCTCTGCTCTGAGGAAGGCATGGGTAGAATAGCCTGTAACTGCAGGAGGCACTGTAGATTTTCCTCTATTGCTGCCCATTTGAATGTGGACCCTCAGGGATACTCCACAAGGGCATTTTGTAATGGTTCCACAAATTCCAGCATATAGCCCTGAGTGAGGATCTTGAGGACTCAGTGATCTGATGTGATGTAGAGCCATTCCGAGAAAAACAGATAGAAACACCCTTCAACTAGCTGAACCTTGGAAGGAACCTGCTGGATCTCATTGCAGGTGCTTACTGACTCCTTCAGGGGCTGTCACTTAGTCTTGAGGACAACAAGAGCCCTGAAAAGACTGACCTTTCCTAGGCTTAGTCCCTTAGGAGAATAGATCCTATCCATGCTCCATACAATGTTCCATATAAGGCACTTCTAGTCCCTTGAGCTTGTCTTCTGAGAGTCTCTGAGGGCAAGCCTCACCCAGGCCTTGCTCAAACTTCTCCAGGTCCTCCCCAAAGAGTAATGGCCCCTAAAAGGGAGCTTGCTCTGCTGTAGCTTAGAGGCAACATCACTTGACCAATTGCAGAACCAGAGCCACTGCCTAGCCAATATTTCCACTTTAATGGACTTAGAGGGCATGCTGATCAAGTTATATAGGGCATCAGCCACATACATGGCTCCGGATTCCACTTTTGCCATCTCTGGGCTATCTGGTAGCTTTTAGGCCCAGTGTGAGAGGTCACCAAGCCTATGCACAAGACTGCCTGAGAGCCTAAAGCAGAAGCCATAAAGGCATTCTTAAGGAGGACCTCTACTCACCTAACATGAGACTCCTTGAGCACAGCACCCCCTTACACCTGGATGTTTGTGTGCTTTATCATTGCCGTGAAGAGAACATCCACACAGGGAGCCCAAAGGCTGATCCAGCTCGCCCTGGAGCCAAGGGTACTGCTGAGAAAGGTTCAGGGTCCCTAGGGTCAAGCTCAGGGGTCTTCTCCCTGACACACTACAAGCTGTTGCATAAGATCAGGTAGAGGAATGAATGCAGCAGAAGGCTGGATACTCTCCAGATTAGTGGGCTCACCCACTAATCTCACCTGAGAGCACACTCTACCTCATGCAGGGCTGCCATAGCATCTTGGAAGGGCATAGGAAGGTCCCTTCCACAAACAGGAGGATTACAGAAATCCTAGCCTTCCACTACAGGAATCACCCCATCCTCCTCAGACTTACCTCCTGGAGAAATGCATTTCTCTACAGCATCCCAACCAATCCCCATATGGAGAAGGCGGGGTTCTTGGAGGAATAAACCAGCAACAGGGCAAAGCATGGGTATTTAACCCCCCTTACTGCCTGCAACAGAGATGCTCGAGGGCCCCAATTCCCCTGTAGGGAGACCTGGGCCTCACATCCTTGTTTTCAGGAAAGGGGGGGGGGGGGGCGCTTACTAACCTTGCCGAAGAGCAGGCTCTTCAACATACAGAGCTGCCACAGCATCCGGAAAGGGTATAAAAAGGACCCTTCTACTAAATAAGTGGATCACAAGGACCCTAGCTTTCCACCAGGAGAAACACCCTCTCTTCCTCAGACTTACATTCTGGAGAATGGGATTCTTCTATGGACTTTCAATTAACTCCCATAGAGGATAAGACTTGGCGCCTGGAGAAATAGGTGAACAAGGGTGAAGTGGGGGCCTTGACCTCCATACTGCCCATGACAGAGGTGCTTCCCCCTTAGAGGAATCCTGGGCCTTGGACCCCATGAGGTGGACAATCAGGTACAAGAGTCTGAAAACAGCCTGTGAGTCATTTCAGGAACTTCAGCTTAAATTGGTTGAAAAAGAGGGCCCTGGAGCCCCAGAGGGCCTCCAGAGGCCAATAGGATTGAGGCTATGACCACCCTGTTGGGCTCCCTCTCCTCTGGGACCAAGCAGCCATATCAAATGACTACAGTGCCCACCAGCAGGAAAAATAGAGGGAGGAGCAGCAGAAACCACAGAAAACAGCATTGGGCCCAAACCCCCTGTGGAAGATCCCAATAAGTCACCAGAAAAGGTGCCCCAGACATTCCTGTCACCATAAAGGCCAAAAATAGCAGCCAGGGGGAACAACCACCAGCAGTCGAAGGCTGCATCAGGCCACTCAACTGAGCCCTGCAATGGTAATGATTTTTTAAAAAGAGGACAAAATAAAAACCCACCTAAAAAATAAGCAAGGCCCTGGCAAAAATGGAGTCCTGAAAGGGGAATCACAACAACTGTCAGGCTGACTGGAGAACTCTGAGCAAGGAAGCCCCAGACATCCACATATGGCCTGGAAGGCCCTGATGCCAAAAAAAAGAGCAACAAAACCATGCATCCAATTCACTTCAGTGTGAGAATAAAAAACCCCAGCAGAAAAAAGGTAAAGACAAAAAGCATGTAGACGGAGGACAGCAAGTGAGAAGAGGGCCTGGGCCCAACTTACCAACCATCTTCAGGAGACCCATGGGGTCCTTCTGTCCTTTCTCCAGCCCACCAAGTGCTAAGAAATTGTGCATAGTAGCACTGGACACAGGGCATGCTGTCAGCTCAAGGAAACAGGGGCATACCCAAGCTCCAAGCAACATTGGGCCTAGGGGTCTCAGTCACACAGGCCACTGGACTGTAGTCTAGGCCAGGGGACATAGGGCAATCTGCATTGCTGCACCAGTCCAGACACCTTGCTACCTGCTGGAGGCAGACAAATACTGGCTTCTCTCAGTGCTGTAGCAATAGAGATACCAAGTGATGACATCACTGTAAGTTGTTCAAGTCTGCCTCCACCTTCTGGCAAGGGAGCATAACACACTTATCTGGACTGGCCTAGAAGGACGATAAGGACATTGAAATTTATTGGAGTTCTCCCAGATGTGACTCAGGCGAAAGCATTTCTTCCTTCAGAAAGACTCATCAGATTGGTTGCCATAGCGGAGGAAATTCAAATGAACCAGCAGAAATTAGCATGGAGCATGTTGAGGATAGTGGCCCACATGGTCTCAACTATACATGTAACACCCTTGGCATGCTTCAAAATAAGACCAATTCAGTGGACCTTGAGAACACAGCCATGCACAGGCACAGAGACGTTTTATCTGTCACTGCTCCATTCCAGGATTCCATGTCCAGGTGGACATTTCATTCCAATCTAGCCAAAAGAATTCCTTTCCAAATTCACCCTTACCAGAAACGACTTGTGTTTTCTTACCATTCTCCTAGATATATCCTTGTCCTCAGCTGTTGTGTTGTATGTCTTGACTAGATTGTAAGCTCTGATGATAAGTAGTAGTAGTAGTCCATCCAGAAGAATTTCATCAAATCAATTTCCTGGGACTGAAAGACATTTTAAACATTCTAAAGGCTTTCAGAGGTTGTTTGGCCAATCAAAATGTAATAATTCAGACAGACAACCAAACAGCGATATGCTGCATCAACAAACAGGGAAGAATGGGGTTGTACTTCCTATATTGAGAAACAGTCAGTGTCATTCCATGAGAGATGGTATAGTTCCACATCCTAAAAGCCACTTACCTGACTGGAGAAGACATTGTCCTGGCAGATATGCTGAGTCATGTGCTTGAACCTCTTGGGGAGAACCTGGACCAAGGCATGGCCTGGAGCATCTTTAGAGATGGCGGCATTCCCTCAATAGACCTGTTCACCACTCCACAGAACAAGTAGGCACATGGCAAACTAGCCACAGATGCCTTTCTCCTGCATTAGGAGAAGGGTCTTCTGTATGTGTATCCTTCAGTTCCTCTTGTAGTGAATACTCTCCAGAAATTTAGAGGGCAAGGGAACCATGATTCTCACAGCACCTTACTGGCCGAGGCAGCCATTGTTTCCCCTTCTCCTCAAGCTCTCAGTGAAGCACCTTATTCAGCTGGACAATTTGCTGCTGCTAATCATGCAGAATCAGAGAACACTGTTGCATCCTAAGATCAAGTCCCTCACCCTCAATGCTTGGATGTTGAGGGGCTAACTCTGTCCTTGTTGAACCTGTGAGTTAGCATAGCCAATGTGATTCTGGCTTCCAGGAAAGATTCTACTAGAAGTTCAAACAGTTTCAGTTGGAGGAGATTTGGATGCTTTCTACATCTATCAAATTAAAAACCAAATTGATAAGGATACACTTCAGTGCAATTGGCACATATCACCAGCATGTAGAAGGCAAGCCCAGCTTTCTACAGCCTTTAGATTTAAGCAAGGTTTGCTTCTTACAAAGCCTTCCCTCAAGCCACCCACAGTGTCATGCACCTCAACGTGATATTAACATAGTTGATAAAAGTTCCTTTCGAGCCACTAGATACCTGTGAATTGAAGTTCCTGACCTAGAAGGTCATATTTTTGGTGGTGGTAACTTCAGCACGCAGATTTAGTGAGGTCTAGCCTCTAGTAACTAATCCACCCTACACCAAGTTCTTCACACACACCCTAAGTTCCTTCCTAAGCTGTTGTCGGACTTACACCTTAACTAGTCAATTGACAAACCAACATTTTTCCCCAGAATTCATGCTCACAAAGGTGAAAGGGCACTGCATACATTGGACTGCAAGAAAGCTTTGTCCTTCTATTTGGAGTGGACTGAAGCCCTTAGAAAATCCACTGAGCTTTTTGTTTCTTTTACTCAACAAATATACTCTGTCCAATTGACTAGCGGATTGCAGCTCCTTTGCTAATATCCTGAAAGACTTGGCTCTTGAGGGTCATGTCATGGCTCATAATATCACAGTCATGGCTACATTAGTAGTCCACTTAAGGCCAGCCTCCATGAAGAAAATTTTCAAAGTTATGATGTGCGGGCATCTGTTCACGCATTCACCTCCCACTTCTGTCTGGAAAGGAACTCCAGAGGCGATAACAGGTTTGGAAAGTCGATTCTCCAGAATCCAACTCCATCCTCCTTAGGCCCAGTTATTTTTCTTTCCAGGCTGCCTCCTATGTTAAAAAAAAGAATAAAACATAAAAAAGCCTGTTGCAAAAAAATATATATACAGGGTGGCCCAAAAAAAGTGAGAACATCTCGTAAATTAAAAGCTTAAATAGTTTACTTATTTACCTTTTTTAGCTATATAACGTCTTTATTTCGACAATTTCCGGTCGCCATCTTTTTTTTAAAATCTGTCAATCGTTTACATCTGTCTTTTTGAATTTTTAAATAACTTATATGTTACGAGATGTTCTCACTTTTTTTAGGCCACCCTGTGTGTATATATATATATATATATATATATATATATATGTGTGTGTATATATATATATGTATGTATGTATGTATGTATGTATATATATATATGTATATATATATATATATATATATATACATGTCTGCTCATTGCTGCAATCACTTGATATAGTTTATTCACTTGATATAGTTTATTCACTTTTTCTTTAGAAGCAGCCTATAGCTAGGGATTCTCATATGTGAGGACATTATCCTACTTGTCCATAGAGAATACCTGCTACAGGTGAGTAACTTTGTTTTATCTGCACACCCTGTCATATCAACACCACAGTTTCAAGATGTAATGCATACCTTTTTTTGTAATTTAATAATTTTGCATGTTGTTGTTGTTAAGTGCCGTCGAGTCGGAGTCGACTCATGGCGACCCTCTGGATAGCTATCCTAAATTGTGTTCGGTCTTCAGTCAGGCGGCTCATTGTTGACAGACTGGTACCCGTAGCTGCTGTTATTGTATCGATCCATCTCATTGCTGGCCTTCCTCTTTTGCGTTGACCTTCTATAAACACAGATCTTTTCCAGTCAGTTGGCCATGATGTTGTCTTCCATATTTCTTGGCAGAGCCTGGTAAGTATGGTAACAGCTGCATCAGATTGCTGCAATACTTCTATAGGAATGCCATCAATGCCTGGTGCTTTGTTCTTTGATAAGGCTTTCAATGCTGCTTCAACTTCTTCTTTCATCACCAATGGTTCCCTATCATAAGGTACAGGTTGAAACGGCTGTTGATCCACTTGATCTTTATCATATAAAAACTCTATATATTCCTTCCACCTTTCCTTGATCTTCTCAGCATCATTCAACATAGAACCTTGAGCATCTTGTAACATTCCATTTCGAGGCTGGAACTTTTTCTTTAACTCTCGTAACGTTAGGAAAGCCGATCTTGTTCTTCCTCTAATAGTTTCTGCTTCTATTTCCTTGCATGTGTCGTTGTAGTACTTTTCCTTGTCCTGTCTTGCTGCACGTTGGAAATCTCTGTTGAGTTCTGCGATTGTCTTTCTTTCTCCTCTGGCTTTAGCTTCTCTGCGTTTCTGGGCAATTTTCAGAGCTTCTTCCGTCATCCATTTTGGCCGTTTTTGCTTTTTCACCTTTTGTAGAGACTTCTCGCTTTCTTCCAACACAACCTTCTTGATGTCATTCCATAACTCTTCCGGAGCTCTGTCATTTGTATCTAAAGCAGCAAATCAATTTTGCAGGCAGTCTTTAAATTCCAGTGGTATATTCTCAAGGTCATATTTTGCTGCATTCATGAGTGGTTTGCTCTTTTTCAACTTTAGCTTGAGTTTGCATACTAGTAGTTGATGATCTGTACCACAGTCAGCTCCAGGTTTTGTCTTGGTTGATGTTATAGAGCTTTTCCATCGTTGACTTCCACAGATGTAGTCAATTTGATTTTTATACAATCCATTGGGTGAAGTCCATGTGTACAGTCGCCGCTTGTGTTGCTGGAAGAAGGTGTTTGAGATGAATAGATCATTGGTCTTGCAGAATTCTATCAGTCTTTCTCCAGCTTCATTTCTGTTGCCAAGTCCATATTTTCCAACTACTTTGCCTTCTTCTTTGTTGCCAACTTTTGCATTCCAGTCACCCATGACTATCAGGATATCCTGTTGGCATGTTCTGTCAATTTCAGCTTGTACTTGTTCATAGAACTCTTCAATTTCATTCTCTTCTGCAGCTGTTGTTGGGGCATATACTTGAATTATAGTTGTGTTGATAGGCAATCCTCGTAGACGAATAGAGATTAAGCGTTCGCTGACTGCACTGTATTTCATTACAGTTCTTGCAAATTTCTTCTTTATTATAAATGCAACACCATTTCTTCTTTGTCTTTCATTTCCAGCATAGTAGACCATGTGATCATCTGATGCAAAGTGCCCGATGCCAGTCCATTTCAGTTCGCTGACACCCAACAGATCAAGTTGTACACGTTCCATTTCATTCTTGACCACCTCCAACTTCCCTTGGTTCATACTTCGTACGTTCCATGTTCCAATGTGTAAGACATCTTTACAGCTTCTGACTCTCATTTCATGCGCAGCTACATCAGCAGTCAGACTTCCCGAGGGCTTTGATCCAACCACATCATAAATGCTGGCTTTACTCTGAAAAGTCTTCAGCTCTTCCCCAGTAGCTAGTTGAGTGCCTTCCGACCCGGGGGTCTCATCTTCCAGCACCATAGCACAATTTGTTTTGTTGTAACTATCCAATGGGTTTTCATGGCAAGATACAGAAGTAGATTGCCGGGCCTTTCTTCCGCGCAGTTTAAGTTTGGTGTTGTTGCCGTTGTCACAAAAATGTGATCCTCCGCCGTCAACACTATCCTATTCTGCTGCTGCCCAGATGGGTGGTTTGTCTTGGTCTGGCACCTCAGTTGAGACCTGTCCATCTTGGGAGACCCTGCCAGTAGTTAAACTACCGATAGTTTAGCTCTCAGCATCACTGATGCATGCAAGCCCTCACAGCACGACAAGCTGCAAACCAAGCTGCAAACCAATTTTGCATAGAAACTTAAAAACATTTCTGACACACTTAATCTACCTTTCTTCTTTGCTAATGAATAATTTCCTAACAGAAAGCAGGCTTCATGCCATGTATTCCCATGATGAAAAGCTGAACTACTGGCACTCTTATGAAAATATAGCATAGTTTCAATATTAAGCTAAAGGAAAAACAGCTGGCATTCTGGACCTCCTCCACTGATTTCTAAACTTGGCTCCCTTATTCATTTTTTATCCCAAAACCATAATGAAACTGCATTCATGCAATATTTGGAAAAGGAGGGCCACAGTTTTATTTATGTAATTGTTTATTCTCATTACATCTGCAAAACTATGTAGAACTTAACCTGAGTCAACTATTTATTTATTTTAATAAGCTTATATTCCATCAAATCCAGTCAAAAGACAATCCAGGTTATATTACATAACTGCATCCAAAGCAATAGTCACAAAAGAGCATAAACCAAATATATACTACTACTACTGATCATTTATATAGCGCTACAAGGCGTACACAGCGCTGTACAGATACATGTAAAGACGGTCCCTGCTCATCAGAGCTTACAATCTAGTCAAGATAGACAATACAACAGCATAAAGCCCTTTCTAGAACATTAGCATAATGCAAAACTTTCCAACTCAAAATTCTCCAACCCAATTTCATAATTCCTCAAAAAACCGCTCAAACAGCCATGCTTTAAGCCACTTATGAAAAATCAACAGATCCTTATTCCATCCCAACATTTCAAATAAGGCATTCCACTAAACTGAGCCCATCAGCAAGAAAAGCAGATTTCCTGGTGAAGGAGTCTATTAATCTTGGATTAAGGAACAATTAGTTTATTGGCATCCGATGAACATAAAGGACGACTGGACACAAGTAAAAAGACACTGTCAAGGTGGGTGCTGGTGAACTCAGCCAAGAGGGTTGCATACTGGAGAAGCTCTGTGGAAGATCCAGTAATTAGAATCCTGTGTGCCTTTCTAGAACTGGAATATTTAATTGCTTCTAGTTGATCGCCGATGCTCAAGACACTGATCCGGATGAGCAAGTCAATGAAGTTAGGATTCACCAGCTCCAGTACAACAGGAGAAGAATGACGCAAGCATGACCCTTCTACCCCCACAAAGATGGTGGTGGAAAAAGAAGGAGAGAGTTCTATGCACACACTTATGCAGGAGATCCGTCAGGTCCAAGAATTACAGAAAGAGCACTGCAGAACTCTTATGGAAATGCGGCAAGAGAAGGTCGGATTCAGAGGATAGCTTACCTCAGCTGGCATGTGGCTGGACTCAGTGGAGTCAAGACTGATGCAGCAAGCAGAAGAGATCCACGGCCTGCAAAATCAGATGAAGGTGATTCCAGCATTAGAGAGGGCCCTGGAAGATGGGATCAATCAGAGCAGAAGACACAAGATCTGGATTTTGGGTATTCTGGAAAGGCCGAGGGCTTGGATCCGGTGCTTTACCTAGACAGGTTGCTACCATCTCTGTTGGATATTACATTTAAGCAGCCATTTGAAATCAAGAGAGTCCATTGGGTTACCTCTCACTGGACTGTAAAGCCCAAGTTTCCTTGCCCCTTTGTTCTGCATATACAGTACTTCAGTACCAACAGGCAATCGGTATCCTTCAGAAGGCGAAGCAAAAGGTCCCAGTAAAACTGGAGGGTAAAACTTTGTTGTTCTATCTGGATTTCAGCAAAATGATTGCAACAAGAAGAAAGCAGCTTCTAGCCATGTGTGAGCAGTTGAAAAGGACAAATGTGTGCTATATCCTTATAATTCCTCTTCATATGCTGGTTGCTTAGGACAATGTAAACACAATTTTGATGTTGAGGTTTTAATGGAAGAGGATGACTTGGACTTAATGACAGTTACAGAGACATGGTTCACAGACAACCATGACTGGGATGTAATTACACTGGCCTATACTTCATTCAGGAAGGACAGGGTAGGAAGAAAGGGAGGAGAAATGGCAGTATACCATATGTAAAAATAATATTAAAGCTATAGAATTACAGGGCTTAAAAGGGAGAGAGGAGACACTATGGGTTAAACTAGAAAGAGGGAAAGAGAAATCCATTTGCATTGGAGTCATATACAGATCCACCCCTCACAGGGAGAAGTGGTGAACGGAGATTTAATAGAAGACATACACAGCATTACCATGAAAGAAGAAGTGCTACTGATAGGCGATTTCAATATGTTGGATGTTGATTGGCACATCCCTGTTGCGGTGTCATCTAGAAGCAAGGAGATCCTAGATTCTCTACAGAGAGAACTATTCCAGCAACTGGTAATAGAGCCCACACGTGAAGGGGTCATACTGGACTTGGTACTTATCAATGGGGAACGTTTTTCTGATGTCACAGTGGGAGATTATCTCTCACCCAGTGATCACTAGATGGTGTGGTTCAGTATTAGGATTAGGGCTGATAAACTCCATTCAAAAGCGAGGGTCTTAGACTTTAGGAAAACTAACTTTGCCAATATGGGACTTCAAGGAGTCATTAGCGGAATGGGAACAGCTGGGAGATGTAGAAAATCAATGGGCAAAACTGAAAGGGGATATTTTCAGGGCAGCAAACTGTTTGTTAAATAGGTAAATAAATTTAAAAGGAAAAAGAGGCCACTATGATTCTCAAAAGAAATAGCTGAAAAGGTGAAGAAAAAGAGGGTGGCCTTCATAAAACATAAGAGATCACAGAGAGAGGAAGACGGGCATCTATATTTGGAAAAGCTTAGAGAAGCTATCAAAGTAGTCAGGAAAGAAAAGATACAAAAAGAAGAAGAAATAGCCAAAGCAATAAAATGGGGAGGGGGGAGGGGGAATGTTAGTGAGAGGAGGAAGGGCAAAAGTGGTATTGTCAGACTCAAGGTGAAGAGGAGGAATATTTATTTATTTAACAATTTTTCTATACCGCCTTTTCATTTAATCAAGGCTGTTTACGTTAACTTCAACTTATACATAGAGCTTGCAATTGTAAACAGTAACATCAAAACTTAAACAGTCTCTTGTAACATCATACTTCAAGACTTAAATAATCTCATACGAGTTTTTATGTAAACGAAGGGGAGGATTAAATGGGAGTTCTGAAACTCAACTTATATACATCGTAGTAAGAGTGATGGGAAGGTGAAAGGTGCATATAGTTTAACTTGTGTAAATCGGCTTGTGGAGTGGAGTAGGCATAGTACCATGTAATGATTAGTGTGATTGGGGGTCTTCATTGAATTGCTCAATGAATAGGGTGGTTTTGAGTGATTTTCGGAAATCTTTTATGTCAGTTGTGGATCTTAGCTTTTCAGGGAGTGCATTCCAAATATCAGGGGCAGCAAGAGAGAAAGCCCCCATAGATGTGGATTTATTGGTTTTAGTGAATAGACTAGGGGTTGGTATGGTGTTTTTAGTGCTGTTTCTGTCTAGTCTTTTGCTTGCTTTGGTTCCGATGAGCTCTTGTATTATTCCTGCTGATATGTTATTTTTAATTTATCTACCTCATAATACGCCACTCAAATATCATAATCCCTCCCCCCTTGAAACATTTATCTCCTGTAAATAGCTAAGAAACACAGTTTCCACTATGCCTTTCTTTAGAGTATACTGGGATGTACATAGTTCTGGATTCATCTATTATGTATATAGTTTGTTTTAACTAGTTCTCTAGTTCCAACCATGTAATTAAGCTGTCCAATGTTCTATGTATCTTCATGTTATTGTTCAATGTAAACCACCCCTGATCACTGGAAGGAGCAGTATAAAAGAGCTGTTCAATACTACTACTACTACTAATAATAATAATGATAATAATAATAATATGGTGAGTGCTGATTTATATTTTGCCCATGAAGAGATTGGTAGCCAGTGCAGATCTTGAAGGATGGGAGTTATATGGTCTTGTAGTGAAGCACCAACAATAATACGGGCAGCAGTGTTCTGGACTAGTTGTAGAGGTCGAGTGGATTGTTTGGGTAGACCTTGGAAGAGGAGATTACAGTAGTCCAGCACAGGTGTAATGATGGCCTGACATACTGTCTGGAAGTGTTCTTTGAGGAGAGGTTTTAGTTTTCGGAGCATTGCTAGTTTGAAGAAGGCTATTTTGGACGTTTTGTTGATGTGCGCTTGGAGGGTAAGTTGTTTGTCTAGTATCACTCCAAAATACCGAACTTCGTCTCTTATTGTGATCGGTATATTTGAGATGTTGATAGAGGTAGGAGGAGTGAATGTGGATTCCCTTGTAATGACGATCGCTTCAGATTTTTTTATGTTGATGTTTAAGTTGTTGTTAGTAAGCCAGGTCATTATTTCTTGAATGCAGGTTGATATATTGGTATAGTCTGGGGCGTCCAGGTGGATAGGGGTATATGCCATGATATCGTCGGCATATATGGCATATTGTATTTTGTATTTATTAAATATTTTGCATATAGACTGAATGTAAATGTTGAAGAGGAGAGCAGATAGTGAGGAGCCTTGGGGAACTCCTTGAGTTGTGCGGAAGGGTGCTGAGGTGAGGTTACCGGATGTTACTTTCTGTTGTCTGTCTTCGAGGTATGATTGAAACCATTTGATGGTGGTGTCTTGGAGGCCAATCTCCATTAGGCGCTTCAGTAGGATCTGATGGGAAACTGTGTCGAAGGTGGATGATATGTCGATAAAAATGAGTAGGAAGCCCTTCTTTATTTTGTCTTTTCCTTTGAGTAAGTTATCAAATAGATGTATGAGAAGTGTCTCAATGCCGTCGTTTGGGCATAATCTGTGCTGGTGGTGATCTAGTGGGGCATATGCGTCAATATGGTCTTGAAGCTGTCTCTGAATTTTTTCGGTTAATTTTGCCAGGAATGGGAGGCTAGATATTGGGTGGTATGCTGAAGGGTCGGTACAATTAGTTGAGGTGGTTTTAGGAATAGGGCGGATAGTAGATTGTTTGAGTGCTTTAGGTATGTGGCCCTGAGTGAGAGAGGTGCTTACTATCTTTTGAATGTATGTGCTAAGGTCTTCTTTCGTGGATTTAATCCAAGTCATCGGGCAGGGGTCCGATGGAGAAGTGGTGGTGTTTAGAGCGGTGATAGTTTTTGCTATTTTTTCGGTTGATGGAATGCTGAAATTCTTCCATTGATTGGTAGTCGTGGAGCCAGCATCTGTGGTTAGTGTGTCCATAAGAGAGATGTTCTTTTGGGGTGTGGTGTGATTGTGACTGTTCTTGGATATTAGAAAATCAGCAAAGGTTTGAGGGTGAATCTTGCTTTCATCCTTCATGGCCAGGTCATTTGTAAGAGTGCGAACAATGTTAAAGAGCTCCTTGCGTTTGTTTAAGGCTTTTAGAAAAAGGTTTGTGTGGTATTGTTGTTTATGCTTGTTTATTAGATTATTGTATTCTTTTTGCATCTCCTAGTATTGCTTCAATGTAGTTTCTGATTTGTTACATCTCCAATGGCGTTCCAGTTGTCATAGTTTCCTTTTGGATTCTCTTATTGTGTTAGATTAGCATGGTGTAGGTCAGGGGTGTCAAACTCCAGTACTGGGGGGCCGCAAACCAGTCAGGTTTTCAGGGTATCCCTAATAAATATGCATAATATACATTTGCATGCACTGTCTCCATTGTATGCAAATATATCTAATGAATATTCATTAGGGGCATCCTGAAAACCTGACTGTTTTGCGGCCCTCCAGGAATGGAGTTTGAGACTCCTGGTGTAGATCTAGGCCTGTTTTTGTTGTGGTGTGAGCTCTTTCGAGGTGGGAGTTGAGATGCGGCAAGGATGGTTGTATTCCAAGCATTGATGGCTTCGTCCAGGTCGGTGAAGTCTTGGAGTAGGGACTGCAAGGTGTCTTTGAGGAAGTGTTCTTTGTTAAAAGCTTTGAAGCATCCTGTTGGCTTTTCAGTTCTTCAAGATGTCTGTTGGGTATTGTGGTGGAGCTCAAATAATATAACAGAGGGAGGAGTGGTCTGGTGGTTAGGACAAGGTACTTCAGGCCGGAAGGCCGGGGGTTCAAGTCTGACCTGGGGACAGCAATCTCAGGCCGGAGGGACTGGGATTTCTAGTCCTATAGGCACTCCTTGCGGTCTTGGGCAAGCCACTTAACCCTCCATTGCCCATGTTCCCTGTAAGTATTAGCGTATGTGTCTCATATCCCCTCGTGTTAAATGTATCCCCCAATTGACCGCTTTGACCCGGTGAAAAGCAGGATATAAATAGATAAATAAATAAACATGGTGATCTGACCATGGTATTGGTGTGATTTTAGGTGGTGTCATGACACCATGGTCTAGGGTGTTAGTTGGCACAAATATGCGATCTGGTGTAGAGCCAGAGCGATGGGATGGACCCTTGAGGACTTGTTTGAGTTGAATGGATTCCATTGCTTTGTGGAAAGCCGTTTCAAGTGTTGTAGATGCAGCTGTGAGATTCAGATCTCCTGGAACAATGAGAGTCTTGTGTGGGGAGCTAGCTGCGTATGTCAAATCTAGGATGTTGGATGTGTCCTCTGCTGGGGCGTTGGGGGATCGGTAGATCAAGCAGATGGATAGATACTTATTTTCTGTGCTAATGACGTCGCAGTGTTCAGAGCTTTTGGAGGTTGACGTCTTGAGCCTTAGGTCTGATCGGGCGAGAATTAATACTCCGCCTCGCCTTTTGTGAGTTCGGGGACAGTTGTATGCTGTGAATGTGGGAAGTGTTATCTGATTCAGTATCACCTGGTCTGAATTCTTAAGCCACAATTCAGTAATGCATAGGATGGCAATGTTGTTTTCATGGATGTGATCGATAATAGTGTTTGTTTTGTTGCATATTGATCTCGTGTTTATCAGGCCTATGGTTATGCGGGTGTCATGTGAGGAGTGTGATTGAGATGTAGATATATGTGGAGATGGTTCTATTTGAATGTATCCGGTAGGTCTCTTACTGGGATGTTTGTAGGGAGCAGATAAGTAGATAGGTTGGTATATGGTAGGGAGGTATGATACATATACAGTCAAACCTCGGTTTTCGGTTGCCCCGGTTTTCGTCGGTTTCGGTTTTCGACGTCTTTTCAGACTGAGATCTTGTCTCGGTTTTCGTCTATCGCCTCGGTTTTCGTACACTGCCTGCAGCACTACCCCCCCCCCCCCCCCGGACTCACCGATCGCGTGTGCCAGATCTGAAAAGCAACAGTACTGCAATAGTGTACATACACCTTCCGCTGGTCTGCATACACTGCCTGCCCAGTCCCGGCAGCACTACCCCCCCCGGACTCACCGATCGCGTGTTGAGATGCGAAAGTCAGGTGAGCAACATCCTTGAGCCAGAGTCAGAGATGCAAGGATTGCAGAGAGGAAGGCCCCGATCTCTCCACCGCCTGCCTGTTCTCTGGAGCGCCCCCTCAGGCTCGGAGGTAGCAGGGTAGCAGGAGATGTTGAATGGGTAAGCAGGAGATGTTAAATGAATGTGGCAGGCAGTTCTTTCTCTTGCGGGGTACGCTGTTGAGACGGAGTCAGCGATCAGATTAGTGTCCTACAGTATCTGTGTGCTTGCTGTGCTGTGGACGATCGGGCAGCTGAGAGAAGTGACAGGAGCTGTTCTACTGCTGGCTGAGTTATTCTCTATACAGTAAAATGTATTTTTTGTCAATATTTTTGGGTGTCTGGAATGGATTAATTGAATTTACATTATTTCTTATGGGAAATCTTGCTTCGGTTTTAGTCCGTTTCGGTTTTAGTCAGACTTTTTTGAACGGATTAATCATGAAAACCGAGGTTTGACTGTATAGGGGAAGCTTGTAAGGCTGTAAAGTAGGTAGTGTAGTAATAAGCATTTGTTCGGTTATGTTTTTTTGAAGGTGTGAATAAACAGGTGGACAAAGGTGAGTCAGTTGATATAGTGTATCTGGACTTTCAGAAAGCCTTTGACAAGGTCCCTCATCAGAGACTTTTGGCAAAACTAAAGAGTCATGGGATAGGAGGCAGTGTACTACTGTGGATCAGGAACTGGTTAAAAGATAGATAGCAGAGGGCAGGGCTAAATGGCCAATTTTCCCAATGGAGAAAGGTGAATAGTGGTGTACCCCAGGGATCTGTGCTGGGTCCGCTGCTTTTTGACAAATTCATAAATGACCTGGAAAAGGGAATAACGAGTGAGGTTATCAAATTTGCAGATGACACAAAACTATTTAAAGTTGTTAAAATCCATGAGGATTGTGGAAAATTGCAAGAGGATCTTGATAAATTGGAAGACTGGGCATCAAAATGGCAGATGAAATTTAATGTGGACAAGTGCAAAGTTATGCACCTAGGGAAGAACAACCCAAACTATGGTTACACGATGCAAGGTTCCACATTAGGAACCACCACCCAGGAAAAAGGTTTAGGCGTCATTGTGGATAACATGTTAAAACCCTCGGTCCAGTGTGCAGTGGTGGCCAAGAGAGCAAATAGAAAGCATAGTTACTCACCTGTAACAGGTGATCTCCGGGAACAGCAGGAATTTAGTCCTCACATATGGGTATCGTCGGTACCGACGGAGCCCGCGCGGGAACGCTCCCCAGCGTCCAATCAGAAAGCTTTTGGGAGCATCCCACAGTGCCTGTGTGCTGCCTTCCCGCCTTTTCCAACTGCCTCTCTCCAGTTGAGTTTTAAAGCTGAGACAAAGAGAGAGGGAAAGGAAAGAGATAGAGAGATACAACTCCTAGGGGAGGTACGTGGGTTGTGAGGACTAAATTCCTGCTGTTCCCGGAGATCACTTGTTACAGGTGAGTAACTATGCTATCTCCAGGAACAAGCAGGAATGTAGTCATCACATATGGGGACTCCCTAGCTTTAGGTGCCAGGGAGAGACCCCAGAAGTTGTGTGTCCCTGAGAAGGGCTCCACTTCTCCCGATGGATCTCCGGCATCCTATGAGGGATGGTGGGTAGGAGTTGATTAAGTATGGAACAGGTGTTTGAGAACAGCCTGACCAAACAAGGCATCCCGGCGGGAGTCCTTGTCCAAGCAGTAATGGGCTGTGAAGGTATGAACAGAGGCCCAAGTGGCTGCTCGACAGATGTCGTCAATAGACACAGAGTTCAGATGAGCCATTGAGGCTGCCATGGCTCTCACATTGTGAGCTGTGACATGGCCCTCCAGAAAAAGGTTCTTACTCTGATAGGCAAAAGAAATACACTGAGAAATCCAGTTGGATAGTGTTCTCTTGGAGACTGGCAGTCCCAAATGAGAAGGGTCAAAAGCAACAAAGAGCTGAGAAGACTTTCTATGTTGCTGTGTCCTCTGTAAATAAAAAGCCAGAGCTCTTTTACAGTTCAGGGTATGAAGATTCCTCTCTGCACTTGATGCATGAGGTCCTGGAAAAAAGACAGGTAGGTAGACCTCCTGGTTGAGGTGAAAAGGCGAGACCACCTTAGGCATAAAGTGTGGATGAGTCCTAAGGACTACCTTGTCATGATGAAACCTTGTATAAGGTGGATTAGCTACTAGTGCTTGCAATTCACTAATGCGGCATACTGATGTGATTGCAATGAGAAAGATAACCTTCCAAGAAAGAAATTTCAAGGAGGTGGTAGCTAAGGGTTCGAAAGGTGGCTTCATGAGCTGCCCAAGAACCAGATTCAAGTCCCATGCCACCGGAGGTGGTCTAATGGGAGGCTTAGTTAGAAGGAGGCCTCTCATGAATCTTGCTATAAGAGGATGAGAGGAAATAGGTTATCCATTTAGAGGTTTAAGAGAAGCTGCAATAGCACTCAAATGGACTCTTACTGAATTTGTCTTAAGTCCTGCATTAGACAAATGGAGGAGATACTCCAGTAAAGATTCTAGAGGTATAGCAAGGGGGTTAAGACCCTTTTCTGAACACCAAATAGTGAACCTTTTGCACTTGAAAGCATAAGAACATCTAGTGGAAGGTTTCCTAGAAGCATAAAGAACATCTTTCACTTGCTGAGAAAGATGAAGATCTTGGAGATCTAGGCCTTCAGCAACCAAGCCCTGAGATGCAGGGACTGGGGATTGGGATGCCATAACATTCCGTTCTCCTGAGATAGGAGATCTGGAGCAGACCCTAACTCCAGGGAGGGAGCTTGAGAGAGATGTAGAAGCAGAGGGTACCACACTTGCCGTGGCCAATGTGGTGCTATGAGAATCATGTGGCCTCTGTCTCTCTGAAGCTTGAAAAGGGTTTGGGGAATTAGGGGAATGGGTGGAAAGGCATACAGGAAGTCTTGACCCCAGTGAAGGAGGAAAGCATCCTTTGCCTGGGCTCCCTGAGCCGGAGTTCTGGAACAGAACCGGGGAAGTTTGGCATTCCATGGACTTGCAAAGAGGTCTATGTCTGGGGGTTTCCCAAAGTTGAAAAATCTTGGCCTCCTGGTCTGCATTCAGAGACCACTCGTGTGGAAGGAGAACACGACTGAGTCTGTCTGCCCAAGAGTTTTGAACGCCTGGAAGATACACTGCCAGAAGATGGATGTGATGCTCTCTGGCAAGGGCCCACAGTCGCAGAGCTTCGTTGCAAAGCGACAGAGAGCCTGTTCCCCCCTGCTTGTTCACAAAGAACATGGCTACTTGATTGTCCGTATGAATAAGGACTGTTTTGTAGCTGAGCAGGGTGTGGAACACTCACAGAGCAAGGAAGATTGCTCTGAGCTCCAAGAGATTGATATGTAGACAACTCTCTTGTGGAGTCCAAGTGCCCTGGGTGGAGAGGTCTTGCAGATGAGCTCCCCAACCCATTGGAGAAGCATCTGTTGTAAGAGTTGCTTGGGGCAGAGGTTGCTGAAAGGGGGACCCCAGCAACAGGTTTTGAGTGGACTTCCACCATTGGAGAGACAAAATGAGACGACTTGTGTTTGCTATTTTGTCTGACAGGCAACCTGATGCCTGGGTCCATTGGGTGGATAAAGCCAACTGAGCTGCCCTCATGTGAAGGCGAGCATATGGTACCACATGCACGGTGGATGCCATGTGGCCTAGCAACTGCAACATTTCTCGAGCAGTTAAAAAGGGCTTTAGGGCTGCTTGAGAAGCTAACTGCACCAAGCGAAGGTAACGGGATTGGGGAAGGTAGGCCTTTGCCTTTGTGGTATCCAACAGGGCTCCTATGAACTCTAGAGGCTGAGTAGGAGTTAGACTGGATTTTGGGATGTGTATGACTAGCCCTAAATACTGAAGGATACGCATTGTGCAGGACAGAGAAGTCCTGGCCTCTGACTGTGTTGGAGCTCAAATGAGCCAGTTGTCCAAGTAAGGGAAGATGAATATTCCCAGAGTGCGTAGAAATGCTGCTACCACAGCCATGCATTTCGTGAACACCCTTGGTGCAGAGGCCAGACCAAAAGGAGCACCCTGTATTGGTAGTGCTTTCCTTGAAACAGGAACCGAAGGAATCTTCTGTGGGTTGGATGGATGAGAACATGGGTGTACGCATCCTTGAGATCTAGAGAACAAAGCCAATCCTGACTCTGAAGGTATGGAAGCAGAGCTCCGAGAGAAATCATTTTGAATTTCTCCTTGACCAGGAATTTGTTCAATTCTCTGAGATCTAAGATAGGTCTGTATCCCCCTGTTTTCTTTGGGATAAGAAAATAAGGGGAATAGAACCCTGTGCCCTGTTGGTGAAGAGGCACTTCTTCTATTGCTCCTTGGGCAAGAAGGATGGTAACCTCCTGACCTAACAGGTCGATGAGAGAGGTCGGAGAATTGAATTGCTTCACTATTGTGGGAGGGGGCATGCTTGAAAAATGAAGTTTGTACCCCTCTCTTATGATGGAGAGTGTCCAACGCTCTGCTGTTATTTGCCGCCATCTGGGAGCAAAATGGCATAACCTTCCTGGAATGGTGGACGGTTCTGGTCCTTCCAGAGCCAGAAAGGCTAAGTTCTCTAGTTGAAAGTCAAAGGCCCTGAGGAGGCTGAGGCTGCTGAGCCAGTTGAGGCCTAGCAGCCTTTGCTTTCTTCTGTTTGGAAGGTTGCTGACGTTTGGTTGAAAACTGACCTGCAGAAGATGCCTGCTAACCATAAGCAGGATAAAATCTCTTCTTAGAAAAAGGTGTTTTCTTGAACAACTTTTTCCTAACAAGATCAGCAGTAGACTTGGATAGTCTATCCAAAGTGGAATTTTCAGCATCCATCTCACTGGCTTTTTCTTGCCAATCTTTACCAAACAGGTTCTCACCAGTACAAGGGATATTTCCCAACTTATCTTGTACCCAGAGCTCTAAATCAGATGCTTGAAGCCAAGCAATTCTACGTGCACCTATGGCAATAGCCTTGGTCCTGCTTATACATTCAAAGCAGTCGAAGGCTGTACGGTTGGAGAATTTAGAGACATCTTGGGCATGTTTGAGCCAAGTGAGAAACTCCTGCCTTTTATCCTCAGAGATGAAAGGACTTAAAGTCTGTAGATGATCAGTAACTTCCTTTAGGAACATTCCCATGTAGAGACTATAGGAACTGATTCTTGCAGCAAGCATGGAAGCTTGAAAGACTCTACGTCCAAAAGCATCCAGAGTTCTGCAATCACGTCCTGGAGGATTAGAGGCATGTTTTTTTGCACTTCTAATCCTTCTCATAGCAGATTCCACCACAATGGAGTGGTGGGGAAGCTGAGTTTTATGGAAACCAGGACAAGGGGGGACACGATACATAGTATCTAACCTACGAGAATGAGGAGAGGTGGTAAGTGGTGTTTCCCACATCCTCAGCATGAGATCATATAGAATCTCATGAATGGGTAGGGTATCTGCCTCCTTAGGAGTTTTGGGATATTGTAAAATATCCAACTCCTTGGCCCTTGGCTCTGTTTCAGGGGTCACAGTGATGGACAGGCCCCGAGCCACCTCTCGGATGAAGTCTTGGAAAGGCATGTCCTCTGGAGGAGACATCCTGCATTTAGGGGAGGAGGACTCCTGTGGAAGCATCATCGCTGCATCGACAGAACTTTCAGAATCCTCAGATTCTTCTGAGGAATCCGAAGTATCGCCTGTCTGGATGCTCTTGCAGAGCCCGATACCCGTACCGAGCAAAATCGGTATCGGAAATATCCGGTACTGGGGAATTGGTAACGGCGGGCATCGAAGGACAGGGTACCGGCATAGCAGGCATCGATGCCGATGTCGATGCTATCGGTACCGGTTGCGATACCGATACTGATGCCGGTGCCGGTACCGGTGGAGTTGTCTGTCGCGGTACCAAGGGCATCGATGCCACAAGGAAAGCCGCTAGACTGCGTTCTATGGACAGAATTCTCTGGTCCATAGATGCTGCCAATGCCTGGAAATCAGTAACAGTGGAAACTGCCGGTACCCCAGAGCATGGCACCAGGAGATCTGTCGAGGCTGAACCATCGAGAACATCCTGGAACCCCGATGATGGTGCTTTGGAAGCCGAAGCCTCCCGCCGGGGTAATTTTGCCGGTGCAGAATCCTCGAGGGCAACGCCAGAGGCATCTCGATGCTTAGAAGGAGATCTACCCTTTGAGGACCGGCTAGACTTATGTTTAGTTACCTGAGATCCATGGGAAGAAGAAGAAGCCCTGGAAGACATCGATGCCACCGAAGCCGCATCAGAGGGAAACAGGGTACTGAGCTTAGCAGCTCGGTTCTGTCGACCCCTTTTAGACATCATAGCACAGGACACACAATCTGTGATGGAGTGGTCAGAACCTAAACATTTTAAACACCATTCATGTGTGTCGGTGACGGAAATGGTACCGCCACATTTTGTGCACTTTTTAAAACCTGAAGCAGGTTTTTCCATATTAAGGGAATTTCTGGGCCCTAAGGCCCCAAAAGACAGGTGCACCTAAAGAAAGTAAAAGAATAGATAGATTAATTATTTTTTTTTGAAAGAAATGAAATACCGGCGGTACTGGTAAAGCGTCGGGGAAGGCGGACGCGACCACAAAAAGAAATAAAGAAATAAGGAAATTCTTCTGCGGTGACAGGAACACGACCTGCTGCCTCCGTGGAAAAAGAAGAATTGGGGAGAGGCAGTTGGGAAAGACGGGAAGGCAGCACACAGGCGCTGTGGGATGCTCCCAAAAGCTTTCTGATTGGACGCTGGGGAGCGTTCCCGCACAGGCTCCGTTGGTACCGACGATACCCATATGTGATGACTACATTCCTGCTTGTTCCTGGAGATTGCTAGGTATCATAAGGAAAGGAATGGAAAATAAAACAAAATATATTATAATGCCTATATATCATTCCATGGTGAGACCGCACCTTGAATATTGTGTGCAATTCTGGTCGCCGTATCTTAAAAAGGATATAGCGTTATTAGAAAAAGGTTCAGAGAAGAGCCACCAAAATGGTAAAGGGGATGGAAGGATACTCCTATGAAGAAAGGCTAAAAAGGTTAGGGCTCTTTAACCTGGAAAAGAGACAGCTTAGGGGAGATATGATAGAAGTCTATAAATTAATAAACGGAGTGGAACGGGTAAACATAGATCGATTGTTTACGTTATCAGAATATAGAAAGACTAGGGGACATGCAATGAAGCTACAGGGTAAACTATTTAAGACTAATAAAATAATTTTTTTTTTCACTCAACGTGTAATCAAACTCTGGAATTTATTACCAGAGGATGTAGTAAAGGCTGTTAGTGTAGCTGGGTTTAGAAAAGGTTTGGACAAGTTCCTGGAGGAAAGGTCCATAAACCATTATTAAGAAGGGATCCAGGATATCAGTGCTTAACCCAGTACAAGCATTGTGGAACCTGTGTCTTTTGGGGAAACGGCTAGGTACGTATGACCTAGATTGGCCACTGTTGGAAACAGGATACTGGGCTTGATGGACCTTGGTCTGACCCAGTATGGCATATCTTATGTTCTTATGTTCGGTGAGAGCATAGGATAAGAATTAGTATAATAGCATACATCTGATAGAAGAATGTCCATTTGTACATTTGAGGTCTGCACAGGAGCTTGTGGGTCTTGTATGCAGGAGGAGTATGATGAGGCAGATGTTCCATGTTGGCGTCCGTCTTTTGTAGTGAGTTATTCACCACTTGTGAGACCTTGTGTAATATTTGGGGCGGTAGTGCTGGAGTCTTGGTTGGTGGTGTGAAGAGCTTAGTATGGGTCTCTTCTTTCGCTGTACAGTTGGAGAAGTTATCTGTCCATCTTGTCGTTATTTGCTTGAAGGTGGGATTCTTCTTGCACCGTGTGTTGGTTCACTCCACAGGGCTCCTGCCTTAGGGCCATGCCAAAGGGCACACTGGCGAGGCCCTCGGGTGCAGGCCCACCAGGTGCGGGCACACCTCAGAGCGCTCAGGTGTTTTCACGGCAATCCACTGACTTGATTGGTCCTTGGGGAACCGATCAGGGAGGAGCACTTCTTTCCGCTCGACTCCCCGATGACGATCAGGCCTGCGGCGGTGGTCTGGAGGTTGCGGCGCTTGTTCTTCCCACCTCGGAGCGCTCAGGTGTTTTCACGGCAGTCCACTGATGAGGATAAAGTGGAATTACTTAACAAACAACATCATCCACAACAAGGAATAGAAGTGAAGATCTTGAAAGATTTTTAGAAGACTGTGTTCGTGAGGAACTAGCTAAACTAAAAGTAAACAAAGTGATGGGACCGGATGGGATACATCCAAGAATACTGAAGGAACTTAGGGACGTTCTAGCAGCTCCACTTACTGACTTTTCAATGCTTCTTTGGAGTCAGAAGTAGTCTCAGAGGATTGGAGAAAGGCACACATGGTCCCTTTATACAAATGCAGAAGTAAGGATGAGGTTAAAAACTACAGGCCAGTCAGTCTAACCTCTGTGGTGAGTAAATTATTGGAAATGCTGCTAAAAGCGAGAACAGTGAAGTTTCTGGAATCCAATGGATTGCAGGATCCAAGGCAGCATGAGTTTACCATAAGCAGGTCTTGTCAGACAAATCTGATTGATTTCTTTGACTAGGTGACCAGAGAGTTGGACTGAGGGAAAGCCCTAGATGTGATGTACTTAGATTTCAGTAAAGATTTTGACAACATTTCGCACAGGCAACTTATAAACAAACTAAACACTTTAGGGATGGGCACTAATGTGACTGACTCAGTTAGAGTGGGAGGTAACAAAGGTTACAAGTAAATGGAGCTCACATTGAGGAGAAGGATGTTACCAGTGGTGTGCCGCAGGGCTATGTCCTTGATCTGATTCTTTTTAACAACTTTGTTAGTGATATTGTGGAAGGGCTGTCCGGTAAGGTTTGCCTCTTTATGGATGATACCACAATCTGCAATAGAGTAGACACCCAGGAAGGAGTAGATAACATGAGGAGGGATCTAGCTAAGCTTGAGGAATGGTCAAAATTTGGTAGCATTAATGCTAAAAATGCAGGGAAATGCACTTGTGCTGCAAAAATCTAAGGGAGCGGTACAGTGTAGGGGGCGGAGTACTTCTGTCCAGGAAAGAAGAACGGAACCGGGGCATGATTGTGTCTGATGATCTTAAAGCAGCTAAACAGGCAGAAAAGATGATGGCAAAAGCAGAAGGGTGCTTGGGTGCATAGGGAGAGGAAGTGCCAGCAGAATAAAGGAGGTGATAGTGCTTCTGTATAAGTCTCTGGTGCGACCTCATTTGGAGTATTGTGTGCCATTTTGGAGACCACACTTTCAAAAGGATATAAACAGGTTGGAGTCGGTACAGAGGGTGACTACTAAAATAGTTAGTGTTCTTCATTATAAAGCATATGAAGACAGACGTAAGGATCTTAATTTGCATACTTTAGAGGAAAGGTGGGATACAGGTGATATGATTGAGATCTTTAAATACCTCCGTGGCATAAATGCACAGGAGAGAGCCTCTTTCAATTGAAAGCAAACTCTGTTAAGAGGGAACATAGAATGAGGGTGAAAGGGAATAGACTCAGGAATAATATGCAGAAATATTTCTTTATGGAAAGAGTGGTAGATGCATGGAATAGTCTCCCAGTGGAGGTAGTTGAGATGGGGACAGTATCTGAATTCAAAAAAGTATGAGACAAACACAGAAGATTTCTTAAGAAAAAAGGAAACTATTGTAGTTGATATGGAAGGACAGACTAAATAGGCCATTTGGGGTCTGATTTTTGAAAGGCATTTACACGGTTTACAGCCCAATAAACCATGTAAAAGCCTTAAATGGGGATATTCAATGACAGTTATGTGGTTAGTGCAATTGAATATCCCCTTCTAACTCCCCTATGTGCGCCAAAGCTATCTGTTTAGCACTGGGACATGTCGGGGGCATTCCGTTGGGAGTGGAGGTGATAACCAGGGAGCATCAGGTGATAACCAGGCAGCAGTGATATAGCATTTTGCCTGGTTAGTGATCTGCACGTTAAAGATAGGCAAAGAAAATCCTTGCCTATCTTTAAGGTGCAGGAGCTAACTGGGCAGTAGGCAATATCACTGCTGCCTGGTTAGCTGCTGTGGCTTTCAGTGTCTGTGGTGTTCCCCAGATATTCAATGCCAGGGCCGCATATGACCCTGGCATTGATTTTCTGGGGTAAGGGGTCACCGGGCAGGGCTATGCGCATATAGGGGCGCATAGCTGCCAATTCAATATCAGACCCGTGGTCTTTTTCTGCCATTATGTTTCTATGATCCTGGTGCTCTATGAGAATTCAGCTATGAAAAGACTGCAACTCCCACTTAGGGGGAATAACGACTCAGAACTGGACTGGTGGTAGGTGGTATATGGGTCCCTATAAGGTATATGGTAGTTTCTCCAGAATCGTGTGCCCATGAGGAAAGGATTAGAATGGCTGTTATGATTGGAGATTCAGTCATTAGGCATATAGATAGCTGGGTGGCTGGTGGACGTGAGGATCGCCTGGTAACATGCCTGCCTGGTATGAAGATAGCAGACCTCACGTGCCACCTAAATAAGGTTTAGATACTGCTGGGGAGGAGCCTGCTGTCTTGGTACATGTTGGTACCAATTACAGAGGAAAATGTGGTAGGGAGGTTCTGGAGGCTAAATTTAGGCTTTTAGGTAGGAAGTTGAAATCAAGAACTTCCAGGGTAGCTTTCTCTGAAATGCTTTCCGTTCCACACACAGGACCCAAAAGGCAGGCAGAGCGCCGGAGTCTCGATGCGTGGATGAGACAATGGTGCAAGGATGAAGGTTTGGGATTTGTTAGGAACTGGGGAACATTCTGGGCAAAGGAGGGGCTCTTCTGAAGGGATGGGCTTCACCTTAACCGGGATGGAACCAGGCTGCTGGCATTAACCTTTAAAAAGGAGATAGAGCAGCTATTAAACTAGATAATAGGGGAGAGCCGACAGTTGCCCAAGAGCTCATGGTTCGGAACAATGTATCCTTGAAGGATACTACCAAAAAAATTAAGTTAGGGTACATCAGCAGAGAGTTTCCAATAAAGACAAAGGTAGCCCAAATGCCCTTGAGTATAGAGCAGACAGAGCTTAAAATTCCAAATTACCCCTGCCTACCGATAACCAGATTAATATGAATAAAATACAGTCTCTAACATGCTTGTATGAAAATGCTAGAAGTCTCAAAAATAAGATGGGAGAGTTAGAATATATAGCACTAAATGAGAAGTTAGATATGATTGGTATCTCAGAGACATGGTGGAAGGAGAACAAGCAGTAGGACACTGTGATACCTGGGTACAAACTATATCGTAATGATAGAGCTGATCAAATTGGTAGAGGGGTTGCGCTCTATGTTAGAGAGGGCATTGAGTCATAAAGCATTAAAGTTCTACAGGAAACAAAATTCGCTGCAGAATCTCTATGGATTGAAATTCCATGTAAAAAGGAGAAGGCGATGGCAAAGGGGTGTACTATCGACTGTCTTGCCAGAATAAACACATGGATGATGAAATGCTCAAAGAAATCAGGAAAGCTAACAAAAGTTACAGAACGATAATAATGGATGATTTCAATTACCCTGATATTGACTGGGTTGGTGTCACGGCAGGACATGCTAGGGAGATAAAGTTTCTAGATGAAATAAATGACTGCTTCTTGGAGCAGCTGGTTCATGAACCAACCAGAGGGGAAGCCATTTTGAACTTAGTCCTTAGTGGAGCACCAGATGTGGTGCAAGAGATAAGGGTGTTGGGGCCACTTGGCAATAGTGATCATAGCATGATCGCGTTTGATTTAATTAATGGAGGAGGGATGGTAAGGAAATCCACAGTACTACCTTTTAACTTTCGAAAGGGAGACTATGACAAAATGAGGAAAAACTAAAAGGAGCAGTTGCAAAGGATAAAGATTAAGACCATATTTAAGGACCTGGGTAATCTACTGCTTGCCCCAAGACGAGCATTGTAAAACTTGTGTATTTTGGGGAAACTGCTAGTTATTTGTGACCTAGATCAGCCACTGTTGGAAACAGGATACTGGGCTTGATTGACCTTGGTCTGATCCAGTATGGCATATCTTATGATCTTAAAGATGTTTTTCTGTTCACCCTGTTGCTGTCCTTAGCTATAAATCTGATAGTTCAGAACTGGAAGGACAATACAAAGTTGGATGTTGGTACATGTTGGAACTTCGGTTGTTTAACCCACCGATATGAATTTGCAGCTGCAGTAAGGAGACCTAGTATGTGAGGCCCACTGAATAAACATTTGGTAAACTGAGAGCATGACCCTTATGCAGGGGCGGCCCAAGGTGGGTGCGGGGCCATGTGCGGAGACTCGATGCGGGGCCTCATTTGCATAAATAATTGCATAATGTTACCATACACTAACTTTTAGTAAACATGCCTATTAATGAGTGTATGGATAAAGAAAGATTAAAAGATTTCTACATTACTATAATGTAGTGCCAAACCGCCAGGCACATTAGGAACTACTACAAACACTGCCCATTTAGAACCCATAGCAAACCCGCCGTATCCTAACAGCACTACCAGGACTCACAAAACACCATACTCAACCTATCAAAAGGCAACACTGCAAATATTAAACCAATACATTTCAGAGAATAACAATACATGACCTACTGGGGAAAGAGAACAAGTGGCAATGTCAAATAGGAATTACATAAACAGAATACCTCAGCTCAGTTATACATGCAGAACATAGACCATCACCAAACAAGGAATCACAATCTAGAAACAGGAAGACAATTAAACAGGGAACCCCAAAAGCCAAACTTGGAATGTACAACAACACTGTAGAAATAAAACTATAAATTAATTTCCTCTTGTATTAAACAAAGCACAGACGTTAATGATGCACATTTCCCAGAGCTGACATATTCCAGTTAATACATTCAAAATAAAGAGATATTTTTCTACCTTTTGTGCATTTTTTTCAGTTGCAATTGCTCCAGCCACTTTCTTCTGGTTTCTTCGTGTCTTCTGCTAACTCTCCATTGTCTGCTGTCCATTTGTCCTTTCTTCTCTCTTCTAGTTTTTTTTCCATTCTCTCTCTACATCTGCTTTAACATACTAATCTTTCTCCTTTTGCTTTTTCCTCATTCCTATTTCATCCAGTCAAATTTTACCCCTCCATTCTCAATCCCCACTTACTCTCCCAATACTCAGCCAATTGTAGATTTGTCTTCCCTCCCACACAAAATATTTACCCTCTCCATTTCACTCTCCCAGCTCCATCCCATTCTAATCCACCCCCAACATCAGCTCCCTTCTAGTTCCAGCCCCACCCAGCATCTGCTCCCTTCTAGTCCCCGCATCAGCCCATTTCCAGTCCTAGCCCCCCATCAGCCCATTTCCAATCCTATCCTAGCCACACCATCAGCCCATTTCCAGTCCTAACTCCCCCATCCATTTCCAGTCCTATCCGAGTCCCTCCATCAGCTCATTTCCAATCCCAGCCCCCCATCAGCCCATTTCTCGTCCTTTCCTAGCCCAACCATCAGCCCATGTCAAATCCTAACTCCCCTCCACTCAGCCCATTTCCAATCCAAACCCTCCCATGAGTCTATTTCCAGTTCTAGCCCCTCCATGAGTCCATTTCAATCCAAAGCCCCCACCACAGCCCATTAACAATCTTAGTACCCCCCAACAGCCCATTTCCAGTCCTATCCTAGCCCCCCCACTCAGCCCATTCCAGTCCTAGCTCCCTCCCCTCAAAGCCCATTTCCATTCCAAGCCCCCCTCCCCATCAGCTATTTGCAGTTCAAGCCCCCCTTCCACTCAGCCCATTACCATTCCAAGCCCCCCTCCCCATCAGCTATTTGCAGTTCAAGCCCCCCTTTCACTCAGCCCATTACCAGTCCTAGCCCCCCCCATAGCCCACTACCAGTCCTAACCCCCCATCAGTCCACTTCCAGTCCTAACCCCCCCATCACCCCATTTTCAGTCTTAGCCCCCCCATAGCCCATTACCAGTTGTAACCCCCCATCAGCCCACTTCCAGTCTTAGCCCCCCCCCCCATAGCCCATTACCGGTCCTAACCCCCCTCCCCCCATCAGCCCAGGTAGATTAAAAAACAAACAAACTGGGGGCTGCTGCCGCCGCTGCCGCCATTGCAGTGGCAAAATCAAGTGTCCCGTGGTGCCACCCCCCTGCCCAACAGAGCCCTCCCTGCAGTATCAGCTCCCAAAGCGTGGGCTTTGTTGGGAAATTTGAGTTAGGTCTGCTTATATATTGGCTTTATATGACTGAACTCTTGCCTGGTGAAACTACACAGGAGGATGGATGGCACAGAAGACAAGAAGACAATAGCTATATGAGAGTATATGCTTGCCATAAGAAAATGGATGCGGCCTGTTTTGGAGGATTCTGGGAAACCATATTCTGGATAGAAGTATGCAGAATAATGGGCCTAACATGAAATTACAGGTCAAGCAAAGAATTCAAACAAATGAGCACAAAATACTCTCTGCCTGGTTTCAATTAGTGCCAAGAAGAAGGAAAAATACAGGAAGGGGCAGAGGTCACAGGCCATGCATAGATAAATAGACCTAAAAGCATAGAGGTCATAGGCCATGTATAGATAAGCAAGTCTAAGAGCAGGGTCCAGATGTACAAATGTAAGAAGATTCTCCCCTGGGAAAAGTGTTGCAGAACCCTGAGGTCCTGCTGACATCTAAGTAGTTATGATGGATTACTGAACAGACATTTGATACAGGGAGAAATGTATATAAGGTGGTTATTTTAGGGGAAGGGCGGGCAGTATTTTCTTCCCCTTCTAAGAGAAAGAAAGTACTGTCTGCCATCTCTAGATAGGCATTTGCTGTTTGCTATTTTATAATCACTTTTGTTATTCTAAATAAAAGTCTTTTGAGCTAAAGCAACTGCCGTCTAAGTAATTCATTGATTGGTGATATTTGGGCAACTGTTGTGGGAACCAGAAGCCACAGCTTTTCAGAGCCGAGAAGGGAGAGTTTCCCTTTCTCGTGGCTCTTTTAAGCCCACCGGGGCTGATGGGAAACAGGAAATGCCTGTTTCCCATTAGCCCCGGCGGGCTTAACAGAACCGCGAGAGAGAAACTCTCCCTTCGTGGCTCTGAAAGCCGAATCTGAGGGAGCTGATGTTGCAGGGAGGGCTCTGCCGGGCAGGGGGGGCCCCGCGGGACACTTGATTCTGCCGCTGCCATGGCGGCAGTGGCAGCAGCAGCCAGTTTGTTTTAATCTACCTGGACTGATACAGAATGTTGTTTACACGGGGCCCTGTGCAAACAACATTCTTGCTCAATGGACGGGCCGGCCCTGCCCTTATGTTATGGTTTGTTCTTTATTAGTATTATGTAACAATAATTGGTGAAACAATAAAGAGATTTGGAACTGAAAAAAAGGCAGTTTGTCAAATAACTTGAGTCAATGATGTCAAACACTTTAACAAGCAGGATGAACATCTTGGACGCTATTTTCTAAGCCACTGAGAGTCAAGGTATCTCAGTAAGCTTCGGCTTAACATGATTTCAAAAAAACCTCGGCTCATTCTTAGGCTTGTAGTGATGTTCTGTACCAGATAAAGAGTTAACAGTACTCCTAGTGGCAAAGCTATATAAAGCACCTTACAATAGTCAATGCTGCTCATAGCCAGCACCTAAACCACTAGACCAAAATCACAAGTAACCAGATTTCTGAACAAGGTGTAATATATAAAAGACGAACCTCACCACAGATCCAACCTGATTTTTGACCGGTATCTGCAAGTCCAGCTCAACCCCTAGATACTGGACCACCAGTAAATAGAACAGAGAAAATTCACCTACTTCAGTGCTTATCAGGACTTCTGGAACAGAGTCAGAACTAACCAAAAGCACATCTGTTATTTTGAGAACATACAGTATTTATTTACGGTGAGCCAGTCATGTGCTACTAACCAAACACTGCATTATAACAGAGACACAGGTCCCGAGCTACAATAAAATGGAGCCAAAATCTGGATATTAGCATATACTGTATTCTAAAATGAAAACATTTTGACTGAAACAACCTGGAAAGCAGTTGCACATTCACGTATATGTTTAAAAAGGACTGCGGATAGTGAAGACTGTTGCAATATACCCAAATCCAGCACCACTCTTGACAACCGATCGCTGTTACCACCTTCTAATAGCGAGCAGACAAAGAAGGCTGAAACCACCTTCAAACTGAATCACGCAGTTGTAGCCCCCACAAGCAAGCTGCTAGGATGGTGTGATCCAGAGTGCCACAGGCTGCCAAGATGTCCAACATTACAAGCAAAGCTGCGCTTCAGTGGACCTAGAGTAGATAAAAATAGTTTACCACAGAAACCAACATAGCCTCTGTACTATGGCTATAAGCACAGAATGTTCATCCAAAAATTCCACCGGCTGGCTTAAAACACATTTTTCAATCCATTCAGCAAGTGAGGGAAAATTAGAAAAAGGACAAAAGCTAGCAGGATCTGAAACATTACTGCTAGCTTTCTTTAGTAATGGTCACATTACCACCCGCTTCAACGAGGTTGGCAAAATCCTATTACTTAGTGAGGCACTAACCAGCTTCACCAAATAAGGAGCCATGGCCTCTTTTGACTCTTAAATAACCCGGTAGGTATAAAGAATAGAAAATTCTGCTTTCTGGTCCATGCTACGACGAGTATGCCACTTTTGCTGCTCTGTCACCAGTAAGAACGCAGGGCTGAAAACAAAAACAGCATTCTCAAATAACTGCAAAATTATCCCTGAAAAAAGGAAGCTAATTGTTCTATCTTTGGATAATTATTAGCCAGGGAAGCACTCAGTTTTTGAGTAATTTTCTTAATCAGCCCAAACAACTCTTTAGAGTGGTTGAACGATTTCTGAATCTTAAACCCAATGTACGACCTTTTATTCCTTTACATAGAGTCATGAGAGCAGCATGACAACTGGTAACAGGACTCCTTATCTGCTAACAACTGACCTTTCCACCGAATTTGCTCCGCCCTTCTTACCACAACAGACAGATCCTTGCTGGCCCAATTAATACCAATTCCTGTTCCCTTCACTGCCCCATCAGGCGACTTAAACGCTCCTTTCACCTGTGATTCTCCATAGGATAGAAGTCCCAGATAGACTGCTCTCTTTCCATTCCAGGGAGTTACCAGCTTGCAGCACTTCTTCCTCTTCCCCCCTTCCAGTTCATATACGATCTCCAAAAGAGAAATCGAACAGCTAGTCCCTCCTAGGACCATGCACAGAGCTACTGCTTGGAGCCAGAATGGACTTAACACATCTCCACTCTGTGACTAATGGCTGCAGGTTCCGATATCTTTACCATAAACAAAGGGTAATGGCTGCCATTTGTCTGTAGACCTTCAAAATATCCTACTACTACTGAACATTTGTATGGCGCTACAAGACGTACGCAGTGCTGCACGGACACATGTAAACGATGGTCTCTGCTCATCCGAGCTTACAATGTAGTCAAGACAGACAACACCGTAGCTGTAGACATGGGATTCATCTAGGGGGAATGGTAAGGAAACACAAAGGAAATTAGGCAAGTCAAGATCCGAAAGAGTTGACAGAAATGTCATGGGTGGACCAACTCAAAACGTAATATTTACCACCCAAAGCCAAGGGGTTAGAGTTTTCAGACTGTGTGCCTGGAAAGATTTACGTGTCATATTGCAAATGAAAGAAGCAACATAAAATAATTGGACTTTATTGGTGCCTCCGAAAGGCTGTAGACAATAGAGGCAATATGCAAACAATTTTCACAGAAATTTGCTTGCATAAGTAAGCAAAAATTGTCCTTCAGTCAGTGGCGAAAAGTATGTGCATAGATTTCACAATACGTGTGCTTTTAGCTGTAGGGAAAGGAACAGGGCGGGGGAAGGGGCAAAGAATGCATGGGGACTTGATTTTGAACTTCCTCCTTGTACACAGAATAGAAGGAGAAACCAACCCACAGAGACAGGAGGGGAGAAACCTACATGGAAGAGACAAAGGCAGACAGAAATCTAGACAGATACACACAGATATAGAGAGAGACAGAGACATTAAAAGAGGTAGTGCTGGGGGCAGATAGTTGAAAGAGACAGGCATAGATGGAGAGGGAGAGGCACACAGAAAGTGGGGACACAGAACTGTACCTCTCTGCTGTTCAACTCTCCCTCATTGCTTTCTATATCTATGGAAAGTGCTTCTCAACACAGCTGATTGGCTCACTTAACTTCCGTGAACCAGTAAGTCACAGGAGATAAGAAGATATGCTACTCTGATTTCTTCCCACTGGTGGGCCACTTAGCTGGTTTTCTAATGAAAGAAGTGATCTGAATCAGTGCCCTGGCAACAGGGCCAGACCAACCATTAGGCAAACTAGGCAGTCGCCTACGGCAGCAACTTCTGATGGGTGGTAAAGGGCAGGGCATTCGAAGCTAAGCAATAGATTTTGACAGCTGGGGGTGGGGTAAAATTTAAGGTTTGTCTAGGGTGCCAATACTTTGTACAAACTCTGGGTCCAGCCCTGCCTGGCACCGAGGCTCTGATGAGAGAAGGGGCACTTAGAGTGAGATGATGAGAGTTTTCAATTGAGTGTGTCACACTGCTACTGAGTGAGACTCGGTATCTCATAGCTTGTAAAGGAATGATTCCATAATGTCCTGCAGACCGGGCCTGCTGCAGCAGTTAAGAGTAGGCTTCTACCAGGAATGCTAAAGGCCTAGTTTCCTAGTAGAGCATAGACCAAGTCTGGGGGATGCTCTGGGCAGCAATCCTTTGGGGCTGATTCCTCTTCAACCCCTCTTGGGAACATATTCAGTTGGGGTCTGAGTTCCCACACAATGGGTTCAGTAGCAGGTGGTGCCTGGTGACTTTTCATCATTCATGTGTCTGACAGTTAGCTGTCCCTCTATCCTTGGAGAGCAACAAAAAGACAGTAAGAGTTACAAAAAATAGGCTTTAGGTGCAACCTCTTCCCAGAATGCCTCTTAGTCTCCTATGGTGCTTGTTGGATTTGAACTCTGGCAGGGAGTCTGAAGTGAAGACTACAGCAAGCTAGAAATACACCTTGTGCGATTCACGAACCTGGCGCTCCCCCTCTAGGGTTGCCAACTGGCTCCAGATGCGCGCAACAGACTTGATCTAGTCCTGGGTTTACCGCATTGCATACAGGGACATGTAGTCTTGCTTTTCTTATGGAGAGCAATGGAAAAATCAGAATTATATGTACCTGCATGCAGTGGAGCAAACTTAGGACTGGATCAAGTGTGCCGGGCACATCTGGAGCCAGTTGGCAACCCTATCCCCCTCCCCCCAGTTGCATGCAGGAGCTCACTCATCAGGTTTCCTGGAAGTCCTAGAGATGATGAGAGTACCCCTTCCATACTTGTGCCCTGTCTAAAGTGATCACGTCCCCCCCCCCCACCCCCCTTTCCTTCCACTTGATTTCAGTATGTCTGGAGAAAAGGAAGGTGACATGCTGCAGGTAAGTCATGGCAGTTCAGTGTGTCACCTGGTGCATTTGGCCTTGCTTCGGAGTGGCCAAACAGGCATCATGTGGGAGGATGCAGTCTGTGGAAGGCTAGCACTCATCCAAAAGCAGAGTTGTGACCTGTGCGGCAGCTATTTTACTGCTGCTTCATGTTAAAAATGCATAAGTGAGAGACAACCCTTTATCCCCTCTTTTTCCCTCTGACAGACAAATGAGATAGCTCATAAAGGTGACACATCTACCCACAGGCATAGGAGAGACTGCATAACTCCAGTTCTCTACTGAGTTAATATTTCAGTAGGCAACTGCATAGGCATGGCAGAACATCTCGCTTTTCCTTCCTCCCTCCCAGCTAGCGGAGCACTGGCGGGAACAGCCTGCAGAACCAGCTCTCTGTCCCTCTACACCAGTGGTTCTCAACCTTTTTTCTAGTGCTTTTTTGGTAAAAAAAAAAAAAAAGAAAAGAAAAGGTGCCAGTGCTCACATACTTGGCCAACTTTATAGGTTGGGTGATTGTCCTGGCTCCACCTCTATATAGCCATGCCTTCACAGTAGCCACGCCCCCTGTGACCAGCCACAGAGCATGTCAAAATACATTACCTCGGTCACCTATATGGAAAACATGAATAGAGCCTCATCATATTTAAAATAAGTGTTCACAAAATTACAAATAGAAATGTGTGGCGAAAATTGAATTGGAAACTCCAAGAAGCTGGACTATCGTGCAATACTGAGGAAGTTGTTCTTGTTCCAGCCTTTCCTAATCTACATGGTAGGGCACAACCCCAAACACTGTCCTAATGCTGCTGCTGCTGCTATCATTATGGAGAGGTGGTTCAAAGAGTCACATCACTGGGCTGCAAATACACCAACTTGTATAGGGGCTTTAATACCTTCTTCCTTTTGCTGGTTATGCCTCTCTGTATGCAACCTAGCAACTTTCTGCTTTTGGCCCTCTTATCACATTGTTTTGCTACCTTGAGATCCTCAGACACTTATTGCCTAGAGATGCCTTTCCTTGTCCGTGCATGCCAGTCTCGTATACAGTTCTTTTGGATTTCTGCATCTCAAATGTATCATGCTACACTTTTTTGCATTAAATCTTAACTGCCAAGCACTAGATCATTCTAAACGTTTGCAGATTTTTTCTTATGTTGCCTACTCCCTCCCAGATGTCCACTATTACAAATCTTTCCTTTTAACCCTTCGGCAATATCACTCACAAAGACAGTGAACAATACCAGTCCCAGAATTGATCCCTGAGGTATTTCACTATTCACTTTCTTTTCTTCTAAGAAATAATCCAAAAGTCTTCGAAAAGACACTGAACCTGAATAGTAACTCACCATACCATGACCGTCCTAACTCCTAGGACTCAAATTCCAACAACCCTACTTATGATGAGGCAGTGCTGTAAACATTACAGAAGGCTCTAGACCACCAGTATACCTCCTATTGGGAAATTAACTAGCAGGACTGCAACCAGATTCCTTACCTCAGCCACACATGCACAACATGAATACACCATAAAGAATAAATCCATGCAAATGAAGGCCTTCAAGCAAACTGATGTGCAATAAAAAAAATCAATGCGTAAATAAATATTGCTCAGTGTGTGCACCAGCTGCGCTATGCATGCATATAACACCACCCACTGAGGTGGCATTATGAGCAGCTGCGCTGTCTGCAACTTTGATGGTTAATGCATGCAGTTAACACCTGCAGTAACCTGCACGTTGTGCACACCCCTGCTCTCCGCCCATATCCCATCCACTCTTGCAGAAAACATGATTTCTACAAACAATGCCAAAAATTGCTGTGTTATCTGCAATTTCCCTGCATTATCTGTTTGCGCACCTAGATAGCATGCACTGTCTGCCACATTAAGTTAGGCCAGCTTTGTAAACATCTCCCTAAATATTTGCAGTGGACCCTACAACATCCAGAAAACCAAACAAGCCAGATTACTACCGATCCTTACATAGAAACTCCATGCTAACAGAATACCTGGCCTTCATCACACACTCGAAATATAGGTAGATCCTCACTAAGCATAAAATAAGACAAAACTATGTAGACAAAAATTAAATTAAAACCCCAAAAAACAGACTCTGCATGCAATACAACACCAGAGAAACGAACAGAGCTGCAGATGCTCCTGTTCTGTGCAGCGTATAAAGATAAAATATGTACATACAGCCCAGTATTCAAAGGGGTTTATCTGGTTAGCAGATAAATCCCACCGAGAGGGATATTCAGTGGCACTAACTGGCCAGTGCTTCTGAATATCCGCTCTAAACAGCATGACACTGTCTGGACAGATCCATGGCAGTCCATTGGCAGGGCAAAGGTTGTTTCAGCTAAGTGCCAGTATAAAGTCAGGCCATCTCAATAGTGGTCCTAACTTTATTCGGTTCGATTATCCAGATAGTAACTGAATATTGCCACTGTCTGAGTAGCTGTGCAAGTCAGCACTGAAACTGGATATTCAGCACCAGAGGACATCCAGATTTTAGCGCTGAATATCTGGTTTCACTTTTGCCTGTTGCAGTCAGGCACTTTTAAAATGCTGACCATCATAGGATGAATATCAGGCCTGTGAAGTCCAAAGACAGACATATTAGTATATCGATACTGAAGCACCGCTAGATCCATCCCAACACGGCTTCAGGGAAGCACACGGAGTCGACACCGTCCTTACAACCCTCTTCAACGACTTGGTCACAGGAATAAACACCCAACAAGGATTCGTCCTCATCTTTCTGGACATCTCTGCCGCCTTCAACTCTGTGAACCATGATATACTCTTACAACGCCTAAAAGAAAAGGGGATTCAAAGCCCGGCACTGGAATGGTGCAAATCCTACCTATCCAATAGGTGGCAACAAGTCAAGGCAGGCCACACATCCTCAGAACCATTTCTGCAGACAAAGGGGGTGCCTCAAGGTTCGTCCTTATCGGCACTGATGTTTAATATCTACATGCAGCCGATATGTGATTTGATCCGATCCTCCAACGTACAATGCCTTGCTTATGCAGACGACATCCTCCTTTACATGTCGTTCACAATTGACCAACCAGTGCTCTCCCCAATAATAAGATGCTTCGAAGCTGTAGCTGACTGGCTGTTGACACAAAATCTACGGATCAACCATGACAAAACTGATGTTCTATTCGTCACGAGGAACCGGAAGTTCATACCTCCCCCATCACTACATGCCAACAATGTAGAGTTGAAATCCAAATCCACAATCCGTTATCTAGGCATCACGCTTGATCAGCACCTGGATATGACAACACATGTGAAAAACGTCACAAAGGCAATATATCATAAGATCAGAACGCTGCGTCACCTTCGCCCCCTACTAGATTTCACCGACTACCGAACAACCTTCCAGGCATTAGTCCTCCCACATCTGGATTTCGCTAACATCATCCTCCACGGACTCTCACAATCAACCTTAAATCTGCTCCGCCTAGCTATGAACGCAGCTGCAAGAGTCCTTTCTGGATCGTCAAGATCTGACCACATAACGCCAATCATGAAAGAACTGCATTGGCTACCATTACATGCCAGACTCCAATACAAGTCAATAGTCCTTACATTCAAAGCCCTAAATAACCACCCCCCTACGCCAATCAGCAAGCTAATCCACAGTACCCCGGAAAATAGAAACAGGAGACCTACAACAATGAACACCTTAGTAGTCCCCAAGATGACGACAAAATGCACAAAGACAACCTCCAACAGGGCCTTCTCCATATTTGCTCCTTTAAACTGGAATGCCCTTCCCCATGAAATCCGAGGCATCAAAAGTCTAGCCCCATTCAGAAAAGTCTTGAAACACCACCTGTTCACAAAATTCTACCCGGAAACCATCCGAGGTAAACACTCAACTGGCAACCTATCCGCATACCCCAGCCGCCCTAACACCCTAACACAAACAGAAAATGGTTAGCCTACACATAAGCCCCACCACTAACCATCACACGTGTACTATCCACCCACAAATGCACATGTAACAACTAGATGAGTTAGAGAAGTGTACATAGTATAAAGTTAGCTTGTACATAGTTTTCCCGGTTTATTCCATGTTTAATATCCTGTTTCACTGTAAACTCAATGTTGCCTGTATGCATTGTAGTATGTTTCTGTTCGATGTACTCCGCGCTGATTATAATAGCGCGGTATAGAAGAAATGTTAAATAAATAAATATTCCAATCACTAAACTGAAAATAAAATAAAATGCTTCTACCTTTTATTGTCTGGTCATTTTATTTTCTAATTGTGTTGATTCCAGTCTCTGGTTTCTGCTTTCTTCATTTTTTCTTAACTCACTCTCTAGGGTCTCAGGTCCATCTGCCTCTTCTCTACCATTCCTGTCTTCTTCACTTCCTTCTGTCTCTGACATTGATCTTTTCCTTTCAGTTTTCTTTTATTTCTCTCTCTCTCTCAATTCAGATTTCATTTCTCCTTCTTACCATCCAGTTCTCAATCTCCTCCATCTTTTTATTGCGTCTTCCTACCATTTTTCAACCTCTAACATAGCTCTCTCACTTCCCATCTCTGTATCTTTCCCCAGTCACTTATTCCCCAGTCTTTAATTAACTCGCTCCTTTCTCTTTCTCTTATCTGTCCTCTCTGTGTCCAGCATCTCTCCCCTTCTCTCCTGCCCTGTCTTGTTTCTCCCCCTCTCTCACTATCTAGCATTGCTCCCCCTTTTCTCATCCTATCCCCTCAATGTTCAGCATTCCCCCTCTCTCCCTCATACCATGTCAAATATCTCCCCTTCCCCATCCAGCATCTCCTCTATCTCCCTATGTCCAGCATTTGTCATCCACTTCTACCCTGTGTCTAGTCTCTACTTACTATCCCTATACCCCCATCTCATATTCAGCATATGCCTTTTATCCCCATGACCCCTACCCCATGTCCAGCTTGTGCTCTCCACCCCATGTCTACCATCAGCCCCCAGCCTCCATGCCCAAACCCGTATCTGGTATCTGCCCTATGTCCCCATCCCATATCCAGGAAGTGCATAAAGTCATTGAAACTATATGCCAGTAGCTCCCACCAGCACCATATTCAAGAAATAATACTATATAAAATCAATTTTAGTCAGGGTCGATCGACATGAGAGGGAGGAATGGAGGCCTCCCCCCCCCCCCCCCACCATCGGAAGAACCCTTTTATTCAAACAGGCCATGGCGTACCCAATTTTGAAAATGGTGAAGCATGCACTTATCTTGTATAGCGGCGATTAATATCTTCCACACGACATGACATGTATGTTTCGGGCCCAACCGGGTCTTGTGTTAAGTGATACCCAACTCAGATGATCGCTTGGAAAACGCCGAAGCCCAACCGTTCTTTTGTAGCTATAATGGATAATGTTTGGTTGGTAATTTTGGACGTATCGGCACTCTACACAAATATCTGTCAGGAGGAAGCTCTCCTGTTGTTGGAATCGGCGTTTACCACTGCTCCAGCTAGAATTCCAAAATCTTTTTTGTTAAATATTTCTAGGTTGGTTCTAATAAAAAATTATTTCAAATATCAGGGTCAGTTTTATTTACAATGTCAGGGTATAGCTATGGGGGCCACAGTGACTCCTTCTATTGCCACCTTATATTTGCCGGCAATGGAAGAACAGCACATTTATCCAGCAAAGGAGTTTCAGCATGTACGCCTATTGGCGAGATTCTTGGATGACATTTTTTTCTTGTGAAAGTCCACACGGGACGAGTTATTAAGTTTTGTGACTTGGCTAAATACCATCAAAGAGAATATACAATTTACGGCACATATTGAAGAACATAGTTTTGAATTTTTGGATGTGCTGGTGAAAATACAAGAGGGTTTTTTTTGTACTACATTGTTTCGGAAGCAGAGCCAGCGTAATAGCTTGCTTTGTTATCATAGTCATCACCCCTTCCCTTTGCGGAATGGCCTTCCTTTGGGCCAATTTTTACGTTTATGGAGGATTTGCTCTTCGTTGCAAGATTATAAGATACAGGCACAAGCCTTGAAGGATCGCCTATTGGAACGGGGTTATCCTCGAAAAGTAATCCGAAAAGCGTACACTAGGGCTCATTTTTCACATCGTGAATGGATCCTAAATGCTCCAGGGCTATCACAGGAAACAACTGATAATAATAGTGGAGCGGATATGGTGACCGGCATTTTGCCGATTATGACCCATACGGCGGATATATCTTGATTACTTAAAAAATATTGGAGGGTCTTACAGATACATCCGTGTTTCCAGAAATCAGTACGTTTTGCATATACTCGAGGCCAAAATTTGAGGGACCGATTGGTTCAGGTGGTCCCTAGGCAACTGACCCAATTTGAGTCAAAGTCCAACCAGGGCCATTGGGCATGTAAGTGTAAATATTGTTTTAACACCTTAGAGGGTGTTCAGTGGACTCACCCCACTACTGGAAAATCGTATTCTTTTTCTGGATTTTCTACATGTCAAACTTATTTTGTAGTGTACATGCTGCAATGCCCTTGTAATTTGGTCTATGTTGTAAGAACGATACGTCCGGTAAAGATCAGGATGGGCGAACATGCTTCTAGAATTCAGTCAAGATCTTTGATGGCACCCGTGGTGGAACATTGTATACAATTTAATCATAGTTTTAATGATTTAAGATGGGGAGTTATCGATTGGATTCTTGGGGGGGGGGGGTGATCGGGAAAGCCGTCTGCAGTGGAGAAAACAACATTGGATCTTCTGTTTAAAAACAGAGATCCCATCAGGTCTGAATATGGAACAAGACTGGTGGAGCCTTTTATGAATAATTATAATTAAGTGAAATGAAGTATCTTTTCGGTTGAGAGACCGTATCATGGATAGCACACATGATGACCTTTCAGGGATTCCCTGGAGGACACGCCTCTGATGACGATCTCTTTCCATCAGCCAATCAGTAACCCATTATAGCTATAAGAGAACGATTGGGCTTCGGCATTTTCCAGGCGATCATCTGAGTTGGGTATCACTTGACACAGGACCCGGTTGGGCCCAAAACATGCATGTCAAGTCGTGTGGAAGATATTAATCGCCTCTATACAAGATAAGTGCATGCTTCACCACTTACAAAAATTGGGTACGCCGTGGCCCGTTTGAATAAAAGGGTTCTTCCGACGGTGGGGGGGAGGCCTCCATTCCTCCCTCTCATGTCGATCGACCCCGACAAAAAATTGATTTTATATAGTATTATTTCTTGAATATGGTGCCGGCTGTAGCTACTGGCATATAGTTTCAATGACTTTCTGCACTTCTTGATTATGTAGTCATTGGATTGGGGGGGGGGGGGTTTGCTTTAGCCCATCCCATATCCAGCATGTACCCTCCAACCTTCATGACCCCTATCCCATGTCTAGCATGTACCCTCTGCCCCTCCACTCCCCAACTATCTGGCCTCTACCACATGTCTACTATCTACCATCCATGCCCATATGCTCTCATCCCATGTCGAGCCTCTGCTCTCTATCCCATGTCCAACATTTGCCATCCATCCCTTTGCCCCCCACTTGTATCCACCATCTGCTCTCTATCCCCTTGTGCCCCCCACCCTGCCTCTGTTTTGTACCCATTCACTATGGGGGTCATTCCATGCAGCGATTAGCAGGGATGTACGTCCAGTCTAGATGTACATCTCCTGCCAAACATTTGGGGCCGATTTCAAATCCAAAGCTCCCCGCCCATACAGAGGAGATGTGCGGGGAACTCTGGATGAGGGTGGGAGGGGGTAGGCTGGAATAGGAGCATGGATGGGGTGGAGGAGGGCCCATGACCCTGGACGTACAGGGCTGATTCCGTTCTTGGAGGTGGAATAAGTCTCCCCGAAGAAGGAGATCGACCCAGCAGGCCCCCCCCAAATGGTGAGGAGCACCAGGTGGTTCCCTGTAGCCTGATCCCGGCTTTGGAAGGCCCTTTTGGGGGTTAGGTGATGGGGAACAGCAGGTTTGTTCAGTAGCAGAGAAGTGGGGCTCCTGCATGGCATCCTGGTGCCATGATGAGATGCCACAGCACCGAGGCTTCATGCAGGAGCATTGGCTGGGTTGGATGGGGCTGTGGCTGTAGTCTGACGGCACAGAATCGGGGCCCGTCTGGCTTGTCCAAGCCTTTTGCCCTGATTCTGATGCCCGTGGGAATGTTTAGCTCCCGCGGGTGCATAATTGGGTGTAAGTCTAGGCCATCCAGATTTTGGACATCCAGACAGCCCGCATGTCTGCCAATCGGAATGGGGCTTATATGTCCGGCATTTATTCTTCATCCCCTACCGTTATCCTGCATCTGTCTTCCACACTTCCACTCCCCTACTTAGTGTCCAGCATCTTCCTTCCAGCCATTGCCCTCTCATTTGTTTCCAGCCATTACATAATTAATACCCCCAGTATCCAGCATATCCCTTCTAGCCATTAATACACCACCGGTTTCCATTATTTCCCTTCCAGCCATTAACCCCCCCCCTCATATCCAGCATCACCCTTCCAGACATTTACATCCCCCCTTCATATTCAGCATCTCCCTTCTAGCCATTGCCCTCTCATTTGTATCCAGCCATTAATTAATACCCCCAGTATCCAGCATATCCCTTCCAGCCATTAATACCCCACCGGTTTCCATTATTTCCCTTCCAGCCATTAACCCCCCCCCCCCTCATATCCAGCATCACCCTTCCAGACATTAATATCCCCCTTTCGTATTCAGCATCTCCCTTCCAGCCATTAAACCCCTTCTTTGTATCCAACATCTCCCCTCCAGCCATTAACACCCATTTTCTTATCCAGCATCTCTCTTCCAGCCATTAAACCCCCCTCTTTCTATCCAACATCTCCCCTTTAGCCATTAACACCCCATCGTCATATCCAGCATCACCCTTCCAGCCATTAAATCCCCTCCTTGTATCCAGCATCTCCTCTCCAGCCATTAACACCCCATCTTCGTATCCAGCATCTCCCTTTCAGCTATTAACCCCCCCCCCCCACCCTGCTGCCGCTGCCACCTGTGTCTGCAGCAGCGGCGTGCATCAAACTTTAAACATTTTTAAAAAAGCATGGGCCTTCACGACTCTGTGCTTGGAAGCCTGCAATTACCTGCCTCTTTTCCAAGCGTGGGATCGCAAAAACCCATGCCTGATGCTGCTATAGAAAGGAAAAGCAGTGCAAGTTTGGGGGGTGGGGGGGGAATCACTGCGGGGTTTTTTGTTAAGATAGTGTGAGGTGGTTGCCACTGACCTGTTGGTACTGCCCCCCCCCCCCACCCCAAGGAAAAGGTGCCGGTACACTGTACCATTGCGCATCAGCACAAAAAAGCACTGCTTTTTTCTTTCGTGACACACCTCATAGACCATATTCATTTGTGAGACACACAACACTACAGTCTGTAGCTGAACAAAAAAGAGCCTAAATATCATGTTGTTGTAGTTAAAAATAATGCAGGGGAAGTCTAAAGTATTCTCAATTGAATTTACTGTTTTTTGGTATACTGTTATTGAAATCAAAGTTATTAAATTTTATTTTTTCACACAAAAATTTAAGTCTTTGTTTATTTCATCAGTGATAAATCTGGGACCAATGTGCTACGCACAGTTTTTCAATATGTGGTTAAATGGTAGACAAATTCACACTAAATTTACTTTCAACATTAATATATATATATTTTCTTTTACCTATTTTTGGAGTCTATACAAAGCAGAGTTAGGATGTTTTCCTTTATAGCTTGGGAACAACCAATATATTGGATGACAAATGCCAAGAGTAGCAAGATATAGCAATCAAACTAGACTATACTCCTGGGGTTGTAAATAAAAATCATTTTTTAAATTGAAACTTTATTAAGGAATTACCATAAGAACATTCCATTAAATGCCAACACAAAGCAGCACTAACAATAACCACTACCGTGGCCAATAGAACAGAACCCCCCCCCCCCATCCTCGCTTACTTTCATCATATGTTAAATCATTTCATGCCCCTTGATCCATCAAAGCAAAGTACATAAAACCCAATAATCACTAGCCATCTTGCCACTCAGAATTTTTACTCCAAATTTTAAAAAAAGCATCTATTCTTATGTATTTCAGGGCTGTTAATTTGCTCATAAGATATATATGCTCCAATCACCTCCCCAACTCAGCCAACCTGGGAGGTTCCAGTTGTTTCCATGCCTGGATAATGGCTAATCTGGCAGTCATTCTTCCCATCCGAACAAACTGAGCTGCCTCTAGCAGAACATCTGGAGGATTAGAGTTCAGCAAGGCTACCATAGGACTAGCCGACAGTGGTATGCCCAGATTGGACCTCAACAACTGGAACACTTCCCTTCAAAAACCCTGGACTTTCCCGCACTTCCACAAAATATGAAAAAAACAACCTTGCTCCCACATTGTCTCCAACATACTATAAATCAGAGCCCGTTCTAAAATTTTTAAACACTTTCACAGGTGTAAGATTCTACTGGTTGAACATCTGCTCTAACAAATTACTAGCTAATATGCCCTTATACAGCCCACCTATCACTAATTGTTAATACTCCGATTCCCAGATAAGCCCAAAGTCCCTTCCCAAAAAAGTTGGATGGTGAACTTTTCAACTGGACTACCCTCCATCATTTTATTAATTTGGATATAGAACCCTTGACCACTGCCCGGATTAAAAGCTCCTCAAGTGGGGAGGAGGCATCTCTTAATTCAGGCTTGTTTTTTGTTTTAATATAATGTATAACCTGTAAATAGTGAAAGCAATCAGAGGGCTTCAAAGAGAAGTCCTCACACATAGTATCAAAACTCATCACCTAGCCCTCCTCCAGAATTGTTCAACCCACCTCTCTCTTGCCCATCTATCAAAAACTACCCCCACTCCACATGGAGGAAAATCCCTGTTTCCTCTCAAAGGTGTCAGTTGCGAATATCCCCAGCCACTTCCCCTTCTATTCCAATCAAATCTGAAGGGTCAGTAAGATAAATGGGTTTTGACAACTCCTAAAGCTAGATCCCGTATGTGGTGTCTAAATTATAAAGTCCAAGGGCATACCACCCCTCTCAAGTTCTACCTACTCCTGGAACTCATGAGCACACCATTCCAAGGTAGATCTTAGCCTAGCAGCCTCATAGTATTGATCAAAGTGCGGCACAGCCAGACCCTCTCTTGGTTTACTACCCAGCAGAACTTGCCGAGCCATCCTAGGCCTCTTACCATTCCAGATAGAATTCATTACCCATCTTTGGACTTTTTACAGAAAGGAATCTGGCAGAGGAACCTGCAGAGCACTAAACAGATAAGGCGAGGCAAGATCATCATCTTTACCAAGGCCATCCTCCCAAACCATGAAAGACCAAAGGCTCACCAACTATCAAGGTCCCGCTCCATCCTCCTCAATAGAGGGGGATAATTAACCTCAAAAAAACTACTAAGAGATGGGGTTAAATTAATTCCCAAGTCCTAATACCCCCCTTGGCCCAGTGAAAAGGAAATTCCCTCCGAAGTAACGCACAACAGCTCTCCAAGATAGAAATTTCAAACTCTCTGATTTAGAGGCATTCATCTTAAAACCTGACACCCTCCCATAACCCTCTTTTTCAGATACCAATTCTCGCAAAGTTTCTTCCAGGTGGGAAACTAAAAAGAAAAGGTCATCTGCGAACAAAGAGATTTTTATAAGCCCTCCCCCCGATCTCCATTCCCCACACTCTCAGATTATCTTGTATACCTTGTGTTAAGGGCTTCATAGCTAGAACAAAGAAGAGAGGGTAGAGAGGGCACCCTTGATGTGTCCCTTAGCGTAATTCAAAAGCCCGTATATACCCCCCCATTGATCTTTAAACATGCTATGGAAGGCACTCATTTCAAAAAGATACCCCCAACCTCATAAGTTTCAGAACCTTAAACAGAAAGGGCCAATAAACTCTATCAAAAGCCTTTTCAGCGTCTACTGCAAACAGTAGCAGCCCTTCCAGTGATCTTTGTCCCCGCCATATAGTATTCAGCATCTTACAGATTCTGTTGGAGGCCTGTCTACCTGGAACAAACCCTGACTGATTCACATGAACTAATTTTGATAAAAACGGTAAAAGACAATTTGCAAGCATCCTGTAAATATTTTTAAATCCATGCCTAGCAGGGATATTGGGTGAAATGAGCCACACAGTCCAGGATCCTTACCCTCCTTGGTCAAGATGGTGACCCCAGCCAGTCTCAATGATCCTGGCATCAGAGACTCTTCACTGAAGACATTAAACATCCAAGTACGGAGGTCCACAATGGAATTAGCAAAAACGCTGTAAAACTTGTTGGAAAGCCATCCGATCCTGAGAGTTTTTGGGTGGAATATCCTTTATAACACTCAACACCTCATGCACGCTGATCGGTTTAGAGAGAAGTTCCCCTTCCTCTGCAGAAAGGCAATGGAGTCTAAATACTCCAAAATTGCCATAGGGGAGGCTTCAGATTCGGGGGTATATAAGTCTTGGTAAAATTCCACAAATCTGTCCCTAATGACTTCTTCACTCCTCAGCTCCACCCCTTTACCATTCCTAATTTTAGTGCTATAATTCCTCATTTGTAGTTTTTTAAATTTGTGGGCAAGGAGTCTACCAGACTTATTGCCAAATTTGAATTAAGTCTGCTTAGCTTTATCTAATTCATAATTAATTTCTTTGAATTGAAGTTCATGCAGCTTATGTCGAGCAACATAAAGCTGCTTCTCCTGGGTCTTCCCCAGCTTCCCTCATTTATGCTCCTGTTCCAATGCTCCAACAACCTGCCTGAGAGCTTCTTTCTTACACTTTCTTACACAGGCTTCTTTTTATAAGTTCCAATTGCAATCAGTTTACCTCTGATTACAGCCTTTAAACAGTCCAACACCCACCCCAGAGGAGCACTGACCATCATCATTAAGTGCTAAGTAATCAGCAATATCCTGATGAATCTGAAGAACTGTAGCTGAGTCGTTAAATAACGATTCATTTAATTTCCACCACTGTCCTCGCAGAATCCTCGTTCCCCATTGAATATTTGCCTACACAGGAGCATGGTCCGACCATGTGTGCTCTCCAATTCCACGTCATAATTTTGGACATTAATGCTTTATCCATGAGCAGCATATTGATTCATGATACGATTCTTGCACTAAAGAGTAAAAAGTAGTCCCTTCTTCACCTATTTCTATCTCGCCAAGTGTCTACTAAACCTAACCCATTAATCAGATTTTTAAACTTTTGCCTATGTATTCTAGTCCCAGACATCTCTCCTCTCGAGGTGTCCAGAGAGGGATTTACTAGTTAAAGTCTCCTCCAAAAATCCCTCCACAAATTGGAGAAGATGTTCTAGTGCTCTTTCAAAAAAATAAGCTTGTTTATTATTAGGGGCATAAATATTGATCAAGGAGTACTTCTGCCCCTGCCAAACAATTTTAACAAAAATATACCATCCCTCCCTGTCTCCTTTCACCTCCAACACTTGAAGCTGGAGGCCCGAGGAGACTAGTATCCCTACCCCTCCTTTCTTTTTTTCAATCGTATTGGATGCTTAATATCTATAGGGGTATTTAGGACTGGAGACTTCTCCCTCATTTTTCGAAAGCAAGTGTGTCTCCTAGATAAACCCAATATCACACTTCAACCTTCCCAACTCCTTAAACAAAAGTTGACTCTTGCTGTAAGAATTCAGGCCTTGAACATTATAAGAGACCACCCTGAATGTATCCATTAATAATTATACTAACCAAATACTTCACACTGCTTCCCTGGATTACTTAGCATCCTCCCTTATTCCACTTGCCCCACTATGCTCTCTCCGTGCAATTCATATAAACCATCTTCTCCTTACCCTCTCCCTCTCTGGCTCTTCAATCTACTCATCATTCAGCATTTTATTTCCTCGGACTCTCCCTTTGGAATAATCTTCCTCCATATCTCCGGTTAGTCTTCTTTTACAAAGTTCAAAATCCATCTTAAAAGCCAACTTTTCTGCACAGTTTTTGACCTCCCACTAGACTCCCTCAGTTGACTTCATGTTTCCTACCCACCCCCCTCCTCCTCTCTCCTGACCCTCCTGCAGCCCTGCCTTGTCACATCTCATTTTCCCATCTGTCCTATACATGCTGGTGTTCTTTTCATTTTCCTGCTCCAGTTTTGGTTGTATTCTATTGTAAACTGCTTTGCTGTACCCACATTAAGCAGTATAACAAATCTTAAATAAATGAAATGAAATAAACCGTGGTTAGACCCTCAGATGTCCCAGACATGAAAGCTAACCTTTACCCTTCCCACCCTCCCACTCCCTAAATATCCTTTGTTCCCCCAACCCTCCCCCTACACCCCACCACACACAGTCAACTCTCTCTACACACCAATCCAACACATCCGAGGCATGAACACACTACACAGGTCCAAACATATGCCCAATATTACCCCACACCATCAATGTTTACAAAACGCATTCCCCCTGTTCCCCCCAAAACACCCCTATCTGTAACTTCCCCAAGGAAACAACTAACAGATCAGCAAAAGTCCAACATCAAATTTTCAGCTAGTGCCTTCTAAAGTATCTCTGGGCTGTTCCATTTGTCTTCGGAGACTCTTCCCCCCCTGAGGAACGGAGTCCTTTCTCTTCCGATGCTTAGCAACCACCTCCATCTGAACTGCAGGTAACTCCTTCCAACCAGCTCTCTGCATCCCCTTGATAACATCTTCCACCAACTTAACTTAGGTGGTAGCACCCGAAATAGTAAATTGAATACCAAAGGGAAAGAGTCATTTATAACGCACTCATTCGTCCCTCAGTATTTTAGTCACCAAACGAAACTCTCTTCTCTTTTTTATAGTTAAAGCAGATAAATCAGCAAAGATCTCCATCGAACAGCCTTCCCACTGAATCTTGCCACATTTGTGCACAGCAGCCATTACCACTTCCTTTGTAGAGAATTCATGGAGACAGGCAACAATATCCCTGAGTCGCCCCTCTCTCCTAGGACTCAAGGCATGATGCACTCTTTCCACTTCGAAGCACAATCCAGATTTATCAATCTCTGCAGCCAATATCACGGCCTTACAAAACTATTCAAGCAGGATTTTGTAGTCCCGGGTCTCCTCCGTTTCAGGGGATACTCCTCAAATGAACGTTGGATCTCCAAGAGTGATCTTCTAGATCCTCAGTCTTTAATAGCAGGTCCTCCTGAACCTCTTTGATAATGCCAGCTTACTTATGAAGAGCTTGCAAGGACTCATCCTCTTTTTATCTGCCCTTCCGCCTCTTCCAACCACTGACCCAGATCAGCAAATCAACTTTCAAGTCGGATATCCAGGACTGTGCCTCCAACTTAAACTCAGAAAGGTTTTGCCTCAAATTCTTAAACCAATCTTTAATCTCTCCTCGGAGTTTATATAATTCACTGCTTGACCTTCTCTGAGTCCCCGCTCTCTGCCCTTTTGCCAGCACTTCCTGCAGCCATGGGCACCATTTTGTATCAGCTCAGTGTCAATCCAACAGAAGCCTTAAACGCATAAGGGCTCATTCCAACCTGGACTTCCAGCCCTCTGTACGTGTGGTCTGAGCCGAACGTACAGAGGGGCTCGCAAGTCTGATCCCGCAGGGCATGTCCAGTCCTGCGGGGTCAGAATCACAAACAGGCCTGTACGTGCAGGCTGGGACTGTGATTCAGCCTGGCCTGCACGTACAGGCCTGATCCTGGCTAACTCATTCAGGGCTCTACAATAGAGCCATGGCGCCATGGTGATCAGTTGACATGGCACCGTAGCTCCATTGTAAAGCCGTGATCCTAGCTGCCGGACTTCGAAGGTGATTTCCCCACAGCCCGACTCCCGATCTGGCCTCCTAAGGCAAGGGTCAGGCTGCGGGGAATGTCCTCGGGCCCCCCTTCCCCATCCACTCCCCAGGCCCGAAGAAAAAAAAATGTCTAGGAAAGTTATTCTACATTAGAATCGGCCTGTACATTCAGGGCCGGCAACCACCCACCGCCCACCCAGACTCTGCCCCCGAGCTGCCCCATCCCTGCCCCCGTCTAACCTCCCCATACAACCGGCGGGGAGGTTAGACGCTGGCGGGGAGGGCACGAATAGCGGGAATGGACGTGGGACAGAATTGGGCCCATAGGGGTCATTCTGAACCACAAATAAGCTGGTTAGACGTGTGGGATAGACATTTTTCTCACAAATACATCTAGAACTGTACTCTGAAAACATGCGTACCTGCACATACATGGTGCTAGCACGGGGATCTCTGAACGTGGGTGGGAGGGGGCAGAATAGGGGCATGGCCAGCTGCGAAGACATATAAAGCATATTCAGTAAAGGTCCATTTACATCTTCAGTGTTACCTGCGAACGTCCAAGTTATACCTGCGGAAACATGGAATAAGGCCAGGATTTAGAAATATTCTGCTCTAATCCCCAATACATCCCATAGAGATGAATGGCAATGACACGTCTGTACTGAACTGATGAGTCTGCTATTTGGGAGTGCACAAGATGCAGTTGTACAGAATAGAATAAACAGGTGACGGATGTTTGTAAGGTAAAGTAACAGTAAAAACCACTCCTACAGAAATAGGAAGCATTGCAATAAAGTTAATTCTGGCTATGCTGACATTTGCTGCTTGTGCCAAAGGGGCTATTCTTGGCTTCCCTAATAATCCCAGTGTCCGGAACAATGTGAATGTAGATGTAGGGATGGTATGTGAGGTAGTAGGGAGCAGAATCGTGTTTGCCTGAGAAATGCAGATCAGCTGTGGAGTCCCGTGATGCTACGCCATCATCGTCTTACAGCATTTGTGTATGGGTGCAAGACATGGTTTTTGCAGAGAATGATAGTTGTGACTGCAAGTGAGAGGATGTGTGTGTGTGTGCGTGTAGTCTGAGTGTTGCACAGGAGTTGTGCTCATCCGCTAATCTGGGGGAACACGACTGGCTGATACCTGGACCGTAGGGATGACCACAGTGTCACCAGGTGCCAGTGTGATCGAGGAGGTTACATCAGAAGAGGTTTTCTATAGCAAAACATCACAGCATCATAACATATCCCTGTCACTAATAAGGGCCCCTCAGAATGAAAGCAGTCAACAGTGCAAACAGCACTAAGACCTGCCCATGGGCACCATCATAGGTCTCTAGAAATGTGCCCAATTGTAGAGAGCAAAGATAGTGCTTTTGATAATTTATTAGCATTGTTTGCACTGTTGAATAGTCCCTTTCTGCGGGTTCTTTATCAGTGACAGGGATATGTTCTGACGTTTCGCTATAGAGACCCTCTTCTGATTTCTTCTGGGCCATACTGAGCATTGCACAGACTGTTTTCTGAGATAACTAATACAAGCATAACTAAGGATGTCTTCCATTGCCATGCGAGGTATGTCATGTCAACCACATTACTTTCTATCTGTTTTAAATGATCTTAGAGTGCACAGAGCTATCTTTGCAATGTTCTGGGCATGCAACAGACTGGTATAGATAGTTTAGTTTGCATCACCATTTCTGTATCATCAGTATTCATGTGTGTTTTGCATCAGCACAACACTGTCAGTGAGTGGAGCAGCTTAGGAGATGCACATTTTACAGAGACGTGGCTATGAGTGGGTCTATAGTGCTTTCTTTCTGCAGCACCGAAAACCTATGCCTGCATACCTGCCCAGTTACTCACTTCCTGGTCGTCTACTCCCCTCCTTCATTTCGCCCACACCTCTGGGAGTCTCTTCTCTCCTCTATTTCCGACATATCCCTACAGTTCCCCCACCTCATACTTCTTGGGGACTTCAATATCCACTGCGACTCGCCAACCTTCGCAAAGGATCTGTCATTTACATCACTACGCCATGATCTCTCGCTATTGCAGCATGTTGATTTCCCCCCTCATGTGGCTGGCCCTATTCCGAAACTGCATGTGTGTCTAAAGCAGAATCCCATTGAAATTGGGCATATTTACGATTTGGACATGCCCATGGCCAAGACGTGCATGTAATGGAATTGGCCCCATAGGATTTAAGGTCAACAGCGTTTTTTTCCCCAGCCATACAGTGCACCTCTCTACAAGTTGCCTCAGAACCAGATGGATAGGCTGCCGCCTATCCTGAGAATAGCTTGTTGAAAAAGGGGGGGTCGCTAATTTAGCCTGTGGAGCCTCAAGTCTAGGCAGCCATTCTCTGGAACACAAGGAGCAAGAGACGTATGGTGGTCACAGGAAACTTTATTAGGTGAAGTTTCCTGTGACCACCATACGTCTCTTGCTCCTTGTGTTCCACTGACTTCTACTGCAAGAGCAGTTGCTCTTTATTGTGTTGACTAGGCAGCCATTCTCTTAAAGTGTCATCAATTCCTCTAACAAAAAACATTTTTTAAAAGAACATCAAATAAGCTAGTAGAGAGCATATTATTTCCTGTGCTCTACTCACATCATTGTCATCATTGGTCCCAATATTTCTTTATACCGTAAAATTGTCCATAACAACTTATGTCCAGTAACTTTATCCAAAAGCTTATACAGTAAGAAAGATACACCATTGGGGATTCAGCCAATAGTATTCTTTAGCCCCTTTCATGTGACATCAAAAATCACAAGCAGCAGCAAAAAATAAAGACATTCAAAAATCATTTATCTTACACAGGATCTTCTTCAGAAACATGACCTGATATGATATCATATTTCATTTCTGCATCAGGGATCTGCTCACATTGTCGGCTCAACTTTGTTCTCCAGAGCATAGTCTAGTTTGATTTTTAAATTCTTTTATAGCTTGCCATGCCAAAAGTATATGAATGTATTCATATTCTGGTATAGCATAGTTACTCACCTGTAACAGGTGATCTCCAGGAACAGCAGGAATTTAGTCTTCACATATGGGTATCGTCGGTACCGACGGAGCCTGCGCGGGAACGCTCCCCAGCGTCCAATAGGAAAGCTTTTGGGAGCATCCCACAGCGCCTGCATGCTGCCTTCCCGCCTTTCCCAACTGTCCCTCTCCAGTTGAGTTTAAAGCTGAGACAAAGAGAGAGGGAAAGAGAGAAAGAGAGAGATAGAGAGATACAACTTCTAGGGGAGGTGGGTGGGTTGTGAAGACTAAATTCCTGCTGTTCCCGGAGATCACTTGTTACAGGTGAGTAACTATGCTATCTCCAGGAACAAGCAGGAATGTAGTCTTCACATATGGGGACTCCCTAGCTGCAGATGCCAGGGAGAAACCCCAGAAGTTGTGTGCCCTTGTAAAAGGACAAAGGTGAGTCGGTTGATATTGTGTATCTGGACTTTCAGAAAGCCTTTGACAAGGTCCCTCATGAGAGACTTTTGGCAAAACTAAAGAGTCATGGGATAGGAGGCAGTGTACTACTGTGGATCAGGAACTGGTTAAAAGATAGAAAGCAGAGGGTAGGGCTAAATGGCCAATTTTCCCAATGGAGAAAGGTGAATAGTGGTGTACCCCAGGGATCTGTGCTGGGTCCGCTGCTTTTTGACATATTCATAAATGACCTGGAAAGTGGAATAACGAGTGAGGTTATCAAATTTGCTGATGACACAAAACTATTTAAAGTTGTTAAAACCCAGGAGGATTGTGGAAAATTGCAAGAGGATCTTGATAAATTGGAAGACTGGGCATCAAAATGGCAGATGAAATTTAATGTGGAGAAGTGCAAGGTTATGCACCTAGGGAAGAACAACCCAAACTATGGTTACACGATGCAAGGTTCCACATTAGGAACCACCACCCAAGAAAAAGATTTAGGCGTCCTTGTGGATACCATGTTAAAACCCTCGGCCCAGTGTGCAGCGGCGGCCAAGAGAGCAAATAGAATGCTAGGTATGATAAGGAAAGGAATGGAAAATAAAACAAAAGATATTATAATGCCTCTATATCGTTCCATGGTGAGACCGCACCTTGAATATTGTGTGCAATTCTGGTCGCCATATCTTAAAAAGGATATAGCAATTTTAGAAAAGGTTCAGAGAAGAGCCACCAAAATGGTAAAGGGGATGGAAGGCTACTCCTATGAAGAAAGGCTAAAAAGGTTGGGGCTCTTTAACCTGGAAAAGAGACGGCTGAGGGGAGATATGATAGAAGTCTATAAATTAATGAACGGAGTGGAACGGGTAAACGTAGATCGATTGTTTACCTTATCAGAATATAGAAAGACTAGGGGACATGCAATGAAGCTACAGGGTAAACTATTTAAGACTAATAAAAGAAAATATTTTTTCACTCAACGTGTAATCAAACTCTGGAATTTGTTACCGGAGGATGTAGTAAAGGCTGTTAGTGTAGCTGGGTTTAAAAAAGGTTTGGACAAGTTCCTGGAGGAAAGGTCCATAAACCATTATTAAGAAGGGACCCAGGATATCAATGCTTGAACCAATACAAGCATCGTGGAACCTGTAGGTCCCTTGGGGAAACTGCTAGGTACGTATGACCTAGATTGGACACTGTTGGAAACAGAATACTGGGCTTGATGGACCTTGGTCTGACCCAGTATGGCATATCTTATGTTCTTATGTTCTTATGGCTCCACTTCCCCCCATGGATCTCTGGCATCCTACCAGGGATGGTGGGTAGGAGTTGATTAAGTATGGAACAGGTGTTGAAGAACAACCTGACCAAACAAGGCATCCAGGCAGGAGTCATTGTCTAAGCAGTAATGGGCTGTGAAGGTATGAACTGAGGCCCAAGTAGCTGCTCGACGGATGTCGTCGATAGACACAGAGTGAAGATGAGCCATAGAGGTTCCGATGGCTCTCACATTGTGAGCTGTGACATGGCCTTCAAGGTTCTTACTCTCATAGGCAAAAGAAATACACTGTGCAATCCAGCTGGACAGTGTTCTTTTGGAGACTGGAAGTCCCAAATGACCAGGATCAAAAGCAACAAAGAGTTGAGAGGACTTTCTATGTTGCTGTGTCCTTTGCAAGTAAAAGGCCAAAGCCCTTTTACAGTCCAAAGTATGAAGATTCCTTTCTGCATTTGAGGCGTGAGGCCTTGGGAAAAATACAGGAAGGTAAACCACTTTGTTTAAATGAAAAGGTGATAACACCTTTGGCATAAAGTGTGGATGAGTCCTAAGGACTACCTTATCATGATAGAACTTTGTATAAGGAGGATCAGCCACCAATGCTTGCAATTCACTGAAGCGACGTGCTGATGTGATTGCAATAAGAAAGATGACCTTCCAGGAAAGGAATTTCAAAGAAGTAGTAGCTAATGGTTCAAAAGGCGGCTTCATGAGCTGCCCAAGAACCAGATTTAAGTCCCATGCCACCGGTGGTGGCTTAATGGGAGGCTTAGTTAAAAGAAGGCCTCTCATAAATCTCGCTATGAGTGGATGAGAGGAAATAGGTTGTCCATTTAGAGGCTTGAAAGAAGCTGCAATAGCACTCAAATGAACTCTCACTAAATGGGGTCTTAAGCCCTGTATTAGACAAATGAAGGAGATACTCCAGTAATGATTCCAGGGGTATCGCAAGAGGGTCAAGACCCTTCTGCGAGCACCATATGGTAAACCTTTTCCACTTGAAAGCATAAGAGCGTCTTGTGGAAGGTTTCCTGGAAACATAAAGGATATCCTTTTCCTGCTGAGAAAGGTTAAGACCATGAAGTTCTAGGCTTTCAGCAACCAGGCCCTGAGATGGAGAGACTGGGGAATGGGATGCCACAGCATCCCGTCCTCCTGAGAAAGGAGATCTGGAGCAGATCCTAACTCCAGAGGCGGAGCTTGAGAGAGATGTAGGAGCAGAGGGTACCACATTTGCTGTGGCCAATGTGGAGCTATGAGAATCATATGACCTCTGTCTCTCTGAAGCTTGAATAGGGTTTTGGGAATTAGGGGAATGGGTGGAAAGGCATACAGGAAGTCCCGGCCCCAATGGAGGAGGAAAGCATCCCTGGCCTGACAACCCTGAGCCGGAATTCTGGAACAGAACCGGGGAAGTTTGGCATTCAGCGGACTTGCAAAGAGGTCTATGTCCAGGGTTCCCCAAATTTGAAAAGTTTGGCCACTTGGTCTACATGGAGAGACCATTCGTGTGGAAGCAGAACTCGACTGAGTCTGTCTGCCCAAGGGTTTTGAATGCCTGGAAGATACACTGCAAGGAGATGAATCTGATGCTCTCTGGCGAGGTCCCATAGTCACAAAGCTTCGTTGCAGAGCGACAGAGAGCCTGTTCTGCCCTGCTTGTTCACAAAGAACATGGCTACCTGATTGTCCATTTGAACTAGGACTGTCTTGTAGCTGAGCTGGGTGTGGAATACTCGAAGAGTAAGGAAGATTGCTCTGAGTTCCAGGAGATTGATGTGTAGATAGGTCTCCTGCGGAGTCCAGGTACCCTGGGTAGAGAGGCCTTGCAGGTGGGCTCCCCAACCCACCTGTGAGGCATCTGTTGTCAGAGTGGCTTGGGGTGGGGGTTGTTGGAAAAGGGAACACACCAAAAGGTTTTGGGGTGACTGCCACCACTGGAGGGACAAAATAAGATGATCTGAGTTTGTTATTTTGCCTGACAGGCAACCTGACGCCTGAGTCCACTGAGTGGATAAAGTCAACTGGGCTGCCCTCATATGGAGGCGAGCATAAGGGACCACATGCACGGTGGATGCCATGTGGCCTAGCAACTGTAATATTTCTCGAGCAGTGAGGTGAGGTTTTAACACTGCTTGGGAAGCTAACTGCACAATGCGTAGGCAGCGGGGCTGCGGAAGATAGGCCCTTGTCTGTCTAGTATCCAACAGAGCTCCTATAAACTCTAGAGACTGAGTGGGAGGAAGGTTGGATTTTGGGAGGTTTATGACAAGTCCCAAATACTGAAGGATGTGCATTGTGTGAGAGAGAAATCCTGGCCTCTGGCTCTGAGGGGGCTCAAATGAGCCAGTCGTCTAAGTAAGGGAAGACGAATATCCCCAGGGTACGAAGATATGCTGCCACCATAGCCATGCATTTTGTGAACACCCTTGGTGCTGAGGCCAAGCCAAAAGGAAGAACCCTGTATTGGTAGTGCTTCCCTTGAAATAGAAAGTAAAGGAATCTTCGGTGAGTTGGATGGGTGAGAACATGAGTGTACGCATCCTTGAGATCTAGAGAACAAAGCCAATCCTGACTCTGAAGGTATGGCAGCAGAGTTCCTAGAGAAATCATTTTGAACTTCTCTTTGAACAGGAATTTGTTCAATTCTCTGAGGTCCAAAATGGGTCTGTGTCCCCCTGTTTTCTTTGGAATAAGGAAATAGGGGGAGGAGAACCCTGTACCCTGTTGGAGAATGGGTACCTCTTCTATTGCCCCCTGGGCAAGAAGCAAAGTGACCTCTTGGCCTAACTGGGCATTGAGAGAGGTCTGAGAATTGAACTGTCTTACCATTGTAGGAGGGGGCATGATGAGGAAATGAAGCTTGTACCCCTCTCTTACAATGGACAGAGTCCAATTTTCTGCTGTTATCTGCCCCCATCTGGAGGCAAAATGACATAACCTTCCTGGAATGGTGAAAGGCTCTGGGCCATTCAGGGCCAGGAAGGCAAAGTTCTCTTGATAGGAGTCAAAGCCCCTGTGGAGGCTGAGTCTGCGGAGCCGGTTGAGGCTTAGCAGCTTTTGTTTTTCTTTGCCTAGGTTGTTGCTGCTGCCCCTTTTGGGCAGACTGACCTAAACGATGCCCCTGTTGGGTATAGGAGGGGTAAAACTTCTTCTTCTTCTTACTGAAGAATGGTTTCTTGTAGGATTTTTTCCTTGCAGGTTCAGCTGTAGATTTAGACAATCTATCCAAGGTGATATTGTCAGCATCTATCTCATTAGCTTTTTCCTGCCACTTCTTGCCAAAGAGATTCTCTCCTGTGCAAGGAATATTCCCCAGTTTATCCTGTACCCAAAGTTCCAAGTCAGATGCCTGGAGCCAGGCAATCCTATGTGAACCTATGGCAATAGCAGAGGTTCTGCTTATGCACTCAAAGCAGTCAAAGGCTGCACGATTTACAAACTTGGAAACATCCTGAGCATGTTTGACAAGGGCAAGGTAATCCTGCCTCTTATCATCAGGAAGGAGAGGGCTCATGAGCTCTAAATCTCCCGTGACCTCCTTAAGGAACATTCCCATATATAATATATAGGAACTGATCCTAGCAGAAAGCATGGAAGCCTGGAAGGTTCGACGTCCAAAGGCGTCAAGAGTCCTACACTCACGTCCTGGAGGATTAGATGCATGTCTTTTTGCACTCTTGATCCTTCTCATAGCTGATTCCACCACCATGGAATGGGGTGGTAGCTGAGTCTTCTGAAACTCGATACATGGTGTCGAGCCTTCGAGAGTGAGGAGAAGTGGTTAGAGGTGTTTCCCACATCCTTAACATGAGGTCATGCAAGATCTCATGAATAGGTAAGGTAGCTACCTCCTTGGGAGCTTTAGGGTATTGCAGGATTTCCAATTCCTTTGCCCTAGGTTCTTTTTCAGGAGCCATTGTGATGGAAAGACCTCGAGCCACATCTCGGATAAAATCCTGAAAGGACATATCTTCTGGAGGAGACATCCTACGCTGAAGAGAAGAAGAATCCTTAGGAAGAAGTACTCTGGTATCGGCAGAGCTTTCAGAGTCTTCAGACTCATCCAAGGATTCAAAGTATCTCCGATCCGGGTGATCGTGCAAGGCCCCCCCCCCCCCCATCACAACCCATTTCCAGTCCAAGTCCCCCCCTAGCCCTTTTCCAGTCCAGGTCCCCTCCCCCCATCACAGCCCATGCAGTCCTTGGCCTCCCCCCCACCCCCCACCAAAACCGCGGCTGTCTGAGGCTTTAGAGGGAGCCGGGGAAGCCCGCGCGAGGCCCCGGCTCCCTCTGTACAGCCGCCAGCGTGAAGAACCTTTTCCTTCACGCTGGCGGCTGTTTCTGTGAAGCCGCGAATGCTGGGAAAGGTTAAAGGGCATCCCCTTATAATTTCTATCACACTGCCAAGAAAATCCAGGAACTGCTGGGTAACCAAGAGTCAGCTTTGACTCAAAGGCACACATTGCATTGCTTTTTGAACATCATTATAGATGTTGGAAAAATGGAAAGCATCCAGCCAGTATAAAACAGAACAGTTTGCTGAAATGAGTTCATTTTGCACTGGAAAGGTACTGAGTGCGAGCAGATACCAGCAAGGAACGGAAGAGCAGGAAAAGGAACAGACCATTGAAGGAACAATACTACATCTGTATTTATCAGAGTTTGTTTATAAGAGGCTTGCTGCCTCTGTTTGGTTGTTTGCAGCACCTCAGCTTTGATAAACTTGAGAGCATAGGGATATGGGAGGTAGGACACAGTCCAGACAATCTAGGAGTCTCTCAAAAGCCCTAGAGACTTAAGCTGGCTAGAAGTAGTAGGAAGTATGGGTATCCAGAAGGTTGGGCACCATGTTAATGGCACACCTAGCAAGAAACCTGGGGGGAGGGATCTGCACAATAGCATACCAGTATACCATCTGTATACTCTGCCGATACTACATTTTTATATCGGTTACCCTAACTCTTATTTCCATATCATCCTGCTAAACTATTCCTGACAAGTGGGCTTTGTTCCCCTACCAGCACATTGGTGGAGACAAAAAAACAATAAAAAGCCCAGGTTTCAATGACATCACTCCCATGCCTCTATTCACTTCAGCCACCAGAGGTCCCTTCAGTATTTCTTTGTCTCCAGCAGATGATGGATGGATTTTCTCCTCTCTGAAGAAAATTCTGAGGATTTAAGAGGAAAAGATTGATTTAAAATATTTGTGAATGACAGCTTGTGGATTGCTCTCACTAGATTGTGATGTGGGAGGCTCCAATAGTCTGCATTTTTTTTCGGTAGCCATAGGAGAAGGGAAAATTGGTTCATTTCCATGCTCTTACCTTGGATAAGGGCCTATTGAGCAGCCAGAAATTGGAAGGATCTGGAAGAGTACAACTTCCTAACACAACCTCAATGCTCCCTCCCTCCCCCTCTGTTCCCCTTGCTGTCTCTCAAAGATTGCAGAAGGCTCTCAGAGGGATCTGCCTGCTAGCCACCTTACACACAGTGCTGCAAAGCTATCCAAACAGTTCCAGGGAAGTAAAGCTGAGCCCGACATGGATTCTCTGCCTGGGGCTCTCAGGGGGTGAGTACTAAGACTTGACCTCGTCATTGTCCTAAAAACAGCAGGGATGTGTTTCATCAGCCACATTGAAGTGAGGACCATCAGGTTGACTCTTCTGCATTTCTGGCCTCCTGGTCGAGGTCTGGGCAGTTCAAGTGTTTTCAGGCAATGCCATGATGGTGGCTTATATCAACTGGCAAGGTGGCACGAGGAGTGCCAGGATAGCTCTGGACATAGCTCTCCTAGTCTTGTTGGCTTAGCACATTGCTGGGGCAGACAATGTGGAAGCGGACTTCCTCAGCCAGCACTCTCTGGATCTTGGAGAGTGGGAGTTGAGTCAAGAGGCATTTCAGTTGATTCTGTGCCACTGGAGCCACCCCAAAATGGATCTGATGGCAACCAGCTCCAATGCCAAAGTCTGCCACTTCTTCAGTCATCACACAGAGATGGAGTCTGAGGGCATCGACACACTGACTCAGCCTTGGCCAAGTCAGCGCCTGCTGTACATGTTTCCTCTGTGGCTCCTGGTAGGGCGTGTGATTTGGCATATAGAATGCCACCTGTGCAGGATTGTTCTCTTGGCACTGGATTGGCTGAGGAGAGTGTGGTTCGGAGACCCGATGTGGATCCTGCAGACGCCTCCTCTTTGGTTGCCTCCATTTTGGGGCCTATTTTGGCAGGGACCAATTGTCCTGGAGGACCTGGTTCCCTTCTCACTTATGGCTTGGCTCTTGAAAGGAGATGACTAGCATGTAAGGGTTACTCTCTAGAGGTGGTCTCCACTCTGCTTGGAGCCTGTAGGAGGTCTACCAAGCTAGCAAAGATGCAGATCTGGTGCCTCTTTGAACGATGGTGCAGCGCTCAGCAGTTGACTCCTGAGGCGGCCAAGCTGCTATCTCTGTTGGCCTTTCTACAGGATGGCCTGGAGAAGGACCTTTCCCTTAGCTCTCTGAAAATTCAGGAAGCAGTTTTGGCCTGTTTCTGAGGCCTGGTGGCTGGTAAGTCTCTAGCCTTTACCCGGATGTCTTGCACTGTCTCGAGTCTGTGTCCTCTCCTCCCATCTGTGATCCTTTCCTGGGATCTGTGTCTGGTGCTCAGAGCCCTAATTGAGGCACCCTTTGAGCTGTTGAAGCACCCTACTTTAAAGAATTTGATGTTAAAGATGATCTTCTTGGTCACGATTTGTTCTGCAAGGCAGATTTCCAAGCTGCAGGCTCTGTTTTGCTGAGATCCTTATCTGTCTTTTTCAAAAGAGGCCATCTGTGCCTTTCTTCCTGCCTAAGGTGTTATTTCCCTGTGACGTGAACCAGGTGGTATGCCTGCCCTCCTTCTCTAAGGAGTAGTGTTGAGGGAAGGATAAGGATCTTCACCTTGTGATTGTCTGGAGGGTGCTTCTCCGGTACTTGGAGGTTACGAATTCCTTTTATAAGTTCGACCATCTTTTTCTGTTGTTTGCTGGCCCGCATAAGGATGAGGCAGCGGCTAAGTTGACTTTGGGGTGCTGGATTAAGGAGGCCTTTCCCTCGGCATATCTTTTACAGAACTGGCCGATTCCAGAGGGTTTGCGCGCCCATTCTTCTCAAGCACAGGCATCCTCATGGGCGGAGTGGAGCTTGGTAGCCCCTACAGATATTTGTCGAGCAGCAACGTGGGCATCACTTTCCACTTTTGTCAAGCATTACCACTTGGATGTCCACGTGTGGGCAGACATGGCCTTTGGCTCAAGAGTTTTGCGAGCTTCCACCCAGTGGAGTTGTAGCTTTGGTACATCCCACTTGTCTGGATTGGTCTAGCAGGAAGATATGGAAGGTGACATTTTACTTACCAGTTAATGTCCTTTCCTTGAGTCCTGCTAGACCAATCCAGGGCCCACCCCTCTATAGCTCTGTTCTTCTGCTGCATTATCCTTGGGTCCGCTATGATTTTTGTACTTGGCTCTGCAGGTTCATCATCTACTGACAGCCTTATGTTTATGTTTCCTGCACATAGTTCTCTACTGTTGATCACTCATTGTTGCCCATGGTTGAGGCTGTGTGAGGCTTGTCATGTTTCTCCCATATATTTTGGGACAAATATTGAAGGGACCTCTGGTGACTGGGTGAATAGAAGCATGGGAGTGATGTAATTGAAACTTGAGTTTTTTATTTGTTCTTTTTCTCCACCAATCTGCTGGTAAGGGAACACAACCTACTTGTCTGGACTGGTCTAGCAGAGCTCAAGGAAAGGACATACTGTATGCTGGAGAGAATTCCTGGGGGGGGGGGTCTTTTAACAGCTCCTTGTTAAATTATTTTATGACAACAGATCTGGCTAGAGCTCCATGATAATGAATTGGTAGTACATCTGTGCTCATCCCTTATCGTGGTACAGTTCACAGAGACTACACAAATATTGTACATAATGTATAAACTAGATTTAGATGGTGGTCTGGTACTATGCTACAATATATGCTTTAATTCTTCAATAGGGATGGGAAAATCAGGCTAATTGTGATTAGATCCAGGTTGGGGCCAAGTTGATGGAGTTGATTTAATGCTATGAAATTGATGTCACAAATCGAGATGGATCCAAACCGGATCATGGATAATTTGTTGATTCATGTGTACTATAACATGCTGCAACACCATATATACTAGATAAAAGAATTCCACACTGATATTTATGAGATGTTGTATGTTGTGACATCATGTGTGTATCCTTTGAATTACTCTACTTGTCCTGGGACTAACGCAGCACCAAACATTCTAACCGAATTAAAGATATCACCTATTTTTTAATTGGTGATGGGTGGAAATTGACTTTTAGTGTTCTGCCCAGGGGCAACTTGAACACTTATGTTAGTCTCCTATGATATTTCTCCTTCATTTGCATGAACCAAGACAGTGAAGGATTTTCTGCCTCTAACAGAAATTTATGACCCATCATGTGGTAATTAAAAGACTTAATGGCTCACTTAATAGCCAAACATTCTTCTTAATTAGTACTCGTTAGATCTCTTGGGAGAAGAGTTCCTGGCATGCATGTAAAAACTGGATGCCTTCAACCATCTTGACTGTTGTATACAGTTTCAATGGAAGCCTGAGAAAACTTTGGAAAAGAATGGGGTACTTAAACTCTACTTTCTATAACTTTGTGCTACATACAGTACAATCTGTAGGGAGGAGTAGCCTAGTGGTTGGGGCAATGTACTTCAGGCTGGAAGGTCGGGGGTTCAAATCCCACTAGAGGACAGCAACCTTGGGCCGGAAGGACTGGGGTTTCTAGTCCCACAGATGCTCCTTGTGGTCTTGGGCAAGCCACTTAACCCTCCATAGCCCATGTTCCCTGTAAGTATTAGTGTATGTGTCTCATATCCCCATGTGTTAAATGTATCCCCCAATTGTGTTGTGACCGCTTTGATTGAAGGATAAGGTGGTATACAAAACTGTCTAAATAAATAAAATAAAATAAATCTTTGGAGGCAGCCATCTAGAGAGTTTTTCCACTTTCCTCACTGAAGTTTGGTGTCTTTCCGTAGGGAGAGGCTTTTTTTGTGTGTTATTTTAAAGACAGTTTTCTGAGCTAATTCAATATGACAGAAAGTATTTTATTTACTTTACTGTATCATGGATTAAAAAAAAATCTGTACAGGTATTTCAATATGTATATCATGAAGTTCCAGCTTGTTGGACCAGGACCACATCAGCCCCGGCGGGCTTAACAGAGACGCGAGGGAGACACTCTCCCTTCGCGCCTCTCACAGCCTGCACGGAGGGAGGGAGGGAGGAACTGACGGACCGACGGATTCAGCTTGCAGAGGGGGCCCCCGCGGGTCAGTCCATGCTGCCGCGGCAGCAGAGGGGGCCCCGCGGCGGCAGCCAGCAGTTTTTTTTTTAAATTAAATTTTACTTTAGGCCGATGGGGGGGGGGGGTAGGACTGGTAATGGGCTATTGGGGGGCGGGGGCGGGGACTGGAACTGGGCTAGGGGGTTAAGGCTGGAGGTGGGCTGATGGGGCTAGGACTGGTAATGGGCTGTGGGCTGTTGGGGGGGTTTAGAACTGGTAATGGGCTTTGGGGGGGGTTAAGACTGGTAATGGGCTGTGGGCTGATGGGGGCTGACTGGTAATGGGCTATGGGGGGGCTACGACTGGAAAAGGGCTGGGGGGGGTTAAGACTGGAGGTGGGCTGATGGGGTTAGGACTGGTAATGGGCTGTGGGCTGTTGGGGGGGGGTTTAGAACTGGTAATGGGCTTTGGGGGGGGTTAAGACTGGTAATGGGCTGTGGGCTGATGGGGGCTGTCTGGTAATGGGCTATGGGGGGCTAGGACTGGAAAGGGGCTGGGGGGGTTAAGACTGGAGGTGGGCTGATGGGGTTAGGACTGGTAATGGGCTGTTGGGGGGGTTTAGAACTGGTAATGGGCTTTAGGGGGGGGTTAAGACTGGTAATGGGCTGTGGGCTGATGGGGGCTGTCTGGTAATGGGCTATGGGGGTGTAGTAGCTGATAAGAATGCAATAAATAATACCCGGAGTCAGGCAAAGATTCAAGCCAATTTAATGTGCACAGACTCAGATTGCAGTAGCATTCAAAATGGTCTGAGCACAAGAACTGGAAATGGGTTGGGGGGGTTAAGACTGGAGGTGGGCTGATGGGGTTAGGACTAGTAATGGGCTGTGGGCTGATGGGGGGGGTTAGGACTGGCAATGGGCTATGGGGGGCTGACTGGAAATGGGTTGATGGGGTTAGGACTGGAAGTGGGCTGATGGGGGTTAGGACTGGTAATGGGTTATAGGGGGGGCTTAAACTGAAAATGGGGTGATGGGGGGTTAGGATTGTAAGTGGGTTGATGGGGGGCTAGGACTGGTATTGGGTTGGGGGGTTGGTAGGACTGGAAATGGGCTGATGGGTGGCTAGGACTGGAAATGGGCTGATGCAGGGACTAGAAGGGAATGGATGCTGGGTGAGGCTGGAACTAGAAGGGAGCTGATGTTGGGGGAGGATTAGAATGGGATGGGGCTGGAAGAGTAAAATGGAGAAGGAAAAAATATTTTGTGTGGGAGGGATAAAAAATCTACAATTGGCCGGGTATTGGGAGAGTAAGTGGGGATTGAGGATGGAGGGGTAAAATTTGAGTGGATGAAATAGGAATGAGGAAAGAGCAAAAGGAGAAAGATTAGTATGTTAAAGCAGATGTAGAGAGAAAATGGAAAAAAACTAGAAGAGAGAAGAAAGGACAAATGGACAGCAGACGATGGAGAGTTAGCAGAAGACACGAAGAAACCAGAAGAAAGTGGCTGGAGCAATTGCAGCTGAAAAAAATGCACAAAAGGTAGAAAATATCTCTTTATTTTGAATTTATTAATTGGAATATGTCAGCTCTGGTAAATGTGCATCATTAACGTCTGCGCTTTGTTTAGTACAAGAGCAAATTAATGTATAGTTTTATTTCTACAGTGTTGTACATTCCAAGTTTGGCTTTTGGGATTCCCAGTTTAATTATTGTCTTCCTGTTTCTAAATTGTGATTACTTGTTTGGTGATGGTCTATGTTCTGCATATGTAACTGAGCTGAGGTGTTCTGTTTATATAATTCCTATTTGACATTGCCACTTGTTCTCTTTCCCCAGTAGGTCATGTATTGTTGTTCTCTGAAATGTATTGGTTTAATATTTGCAGTGTTGCCTTTTGATTGGTAGAGTATGGTGCTTTGTGAGTCCTGGTAGTGCTGTTAGGATACGGCGGGTTTACTATGGGTTCTAAATGGGCAGTGTTTGTAGTAGTTCCTAATGTGTCTGGCGGTTTGGACTTGATTATAGTAATGTAGAAATCTTTTAGTCTTTCTTTATCCATACACTCATTAAGAGGCATGTTTACTAAAAGTTAGTATATGGTAACATTATGCAAATATGTATGCAAATGAGGCCCCTTATGCAAATGAGGCCCCGCACCCCCCTTGGGCCGCCCCTGCTGGGGGCCCACAATTTTTGTTGGCGTAGGGCCTCACTCAAGGTAAATCCGGCCCTGTCTGTTGTGCTCTACTGTATGTAGAGATGGATGATAATCAAGCAAGTTTGTCAGCTGGTCAGCATTCAACCAGTCTAGTTAGTTTTTATTAGGCCAGACTAGCTGTCAGCACAAATTTAAAAGCAACATTGCTAAAGCTGGTTTTGAATTGTTCCTCTTGCTGCTTGCTTACTGTGTTATACAGCACAGCTAGCGGGAGCAAGACTGCAGTAAATCCTATCTGAAGAGGACAAAGCAAGACATGCACTTTCTCTGCAGGTCTTCTTCCTCTTCTGCCTTACATGGGCTCCTTGTTGTTGTAGGGACATAAAGGGCAAAGCTGCAGGCACAGCAAAAGCTTTCTGAGCTCACAGGTCTCGTAATCTGTGCTGCTGGCTTATATAGAAACGAGGGAGTCAAAGCATCAGATAAATTGTGGGAGGGAGGGAGAAGGGAGAATGAATTACGGGAGGAGGGGGCTTTGAAGGAGAGTATGAATGCCTGGGGAGGGTTCAAGAAGGGATGTGTGCTTGGACAGTAATGAGGAATGAGTCAATGCTTGGGTGTGATGAGGAGTAGTGAATGTTATGGTTGGGGAGAGTGCATGGAGGTGATTACCAGAGAGACAGGAGTGATGAAGAGCAGACAAAAGATGGAGGCCAGGCAGGGCTGGCCGCAGGACCAGTACTGGGATTCTTAGACAAACGTTCAGCCTACACCACCCCTCCCCCTGAAATTTTGATAATTAATTGCAATGATCATGATCATCTGAATGCCACTCTTTCAACAACAATCCTGGATAAAAGCATACTTTTAAATATTAACTTTGCTTTGTATGTGTGTGCTAGGGTTGCCAACTTTTTCACAGAGAAAAACCCGACACCTGTGGCTTGCCATGCTCCACCCATTCTCCGCCCCCAGTCCCACTCCTGCCCCACCCCACCCACAAAAATTACCGAGGATTCACTCACGCCCCCCCTCTTAGTGCTGGTTCACTCACCCCCCCTCCCCTCAGTGCTGGTTCACTCGCCCACCACCCCTGGCCAGTGCTGGTTCACTCACCCCCCTCCCTGCTGGTTCACTCGCCCCCCCTCCCCTCTCCTGCTGGGTCACTCACTCGCGCCCCCTCCCCTGCTGGGTCACTCACTCGCCCCCCTCCCCTCCCCTCCCTGCTGGTTCACTCACCCACCCCCTGTCACTCACTCACCCCCTCCTGCTGGGTCACTCACTCACCCCCCCTCCCCGGCTGGTTCACTCACACCACCCCCCCTCCACTGCTGGTTCACTCACACCATCCCCCCTCCCTGCTGGTTCACTCACCCCCCCCCCCCTTGTCACTCACTCACTCACGCACACACCCCCTCCTGCTGGGTCACTCACACCAACCCCCCTCCCCTGCTGGGTCACTCACACCACCACCCCCTCCTCCCTGCCCAAGCCGCTGCTTCTGCTTTGTACAGAGCAGCGGCTGCAATACACTTACTTTGAAAAGTAAAGACAACCTGTGAGGAGCCCTCCAGTTATCACAGCACCCGAGGAAGTGATGTCATTGGGGGCTGGCTCCTTAATTTGAAAAGGAAAGACAACCTGTGAGGAGCTTGCCCCCTATGCCATCACTTCCTTGGATGCTGCAATGGCCGGAGGGCTCCTCACACAGTTTGTCTTTACTTTTCAAAGTAAGTGTATTGCAGGTGCTGCTCTGTACAAAGCAGAAGCAGCGGCTGCACTGCCATGGGGAATCGCGTTCGCGCCGTGGACTTCGGGAGTTGGGAGAAAAGCCGTTTTTTTGCTCTGGCCGCTCCCGACCTTGCGGCCAGAGCAAAAAGCCGGCTTTTCAACGGCCGGTTTTACATCTGTGCCGGCAGCCGGCCTGGCCATGGAAAAAACCGGCCGGTTGGCAACCCTAGTGTGTGCCTGCTCTTCCTGCAGGTAAAAAGAAATGTGTTTGTAGTTCTTTGAGTTTATCTGGCTGTCAGAATCTATTGTTTCACTTTACCCTCTGCTGCCTCTCCAGATGTTGCTGCCCTAGGCAACCATCTAGTCTTGCCTAATGGTCAAGTCGACCCTGAGTCCAGGTTGAGGGAATTCCCAAGACCGGAATAAGGACAACTGACCCAGGTTTTCAAAATAAAAACTGTAGAATCTTAAATTAAATTACCATTAATACAGTAGACTCCCTCTCAGCCGATACATTGTAATTTGTTTCTCAATGATCTAGTGGACTCGGTAAGCAAGTACAATAGGGCTCTGATGTGAATGCAAAATCAGCAGGATGCTGAAGAGAGTCTTAAATAAATTAATGTAACCCAGTGATACTTTTTCTGCCCTGCAGCTGTTTAAAACCTATAGAGACATGCTCCAAGACACCCTCAGGAGGCTGGAAACTTTTGGTGCTTAGATGTATCCTCCCATTTCTGGAAAATACAGAGTTCAAAGGATTTCTATCAGATGTAGTGAGCTTGGTTAACTGTAAATGAAATAGTGGGCACTGAGGCCTGTGGTGTAATGTTCAGAATAAAAGCAGACAGAAAAATACTTAAACCAAACCTTTTCTTTTACTATGGGGGTCATTCTGACCCACATTTAGCTGGGATATATATCCAGGGTGGACGTAGATTCCCCACTAAATGCCCAAGTGCTATGGTGGCAAATGAGTTCCCCGCCCGTACAGCAGAGATGTGCGGGGAGCTCAGTATGAGGGCAGGAGGGGACGGGCCTAGGGAGGACTGAGGGTGGGCCAGAGGCATGACCCTGACCCCAGATGTACAGGGCTGATTCTGGTGTTGGCTCTGTACATCTGGGGTTGGCCATCTACACAGGGATCTGATTCCAACCCCGAGGTTCACGGCGGACAGCAGAGGGCCTAGGAGAGAAGGTGAGCAGGGGCAGGGGCTTCCCTGCAGCCCAATCCCAGCCTCAGAAGGCCCGGGTCAGGCAGTGGGGAACAAGCCATTTAATGCAGTGCCAGTGATCGGGACTCTGACATGGAACCACTGTGCCATGGCAATGGGACACCACAGCACCGCTGTTCCATGCGGGAGCCCAGGCTGAGCTAGCTGGGGAAGTACCTGGGCATGCTGCAGATCAGAATCGGGGCACGTTCTGCCCGGCCAGGCCCATTGCAACCAATTCTGATCCCGCAGGTATGTATAGCCCCAGCAGGATCAGAATCGGGTGCAAATTCGGCCCATCCAGATTTTGGATGTCTAGATGGGCCCCAATTGGAATTTGCCTGCACCTGAACAAGAAACAGATCACAAAGAAAAGCAATACAGATATTTACCAAAGCAAATCAAAGACAGAAATTGAATCATTAAAAAACAATATCTTCCAAAATAAATCAGCAATTAAGGTAAACTGGACGAAATATGTATATTAAAAGTTTACACTGCTGGCTGACAACAGAAACCAAGGCAGTTCTAATAACCCAGTTATAGTAGTCTATTTGTTAATTGGAACCCAATGATTTTTTTAGAATACTGCAAAAGTACTATAAATTCTGTTTGGACCCAGATACAAGCCCAGTCCTATCCAAATCCTTGGTGCCTTTTCCTGCTAGGAAAAAATCAGGCTTTCATTAGTTTATTTATGGTTAGATCTCACTGTTTGGATGTCAGTTCAGTTTGGTTTCTGGCAGTTGCAAGGCTCAACCTGTTCCAAAGGGAACCTTGAGATTACAGAGTTATCAGGAAATGCAGAATCCTTTCCTTCTGAGCTCTGACCCAAAACTGGGCCAGAATAAATCCTTGCTGTTTTTTAAGTCTGAGTCCAAGGATTGGAACTCTGGAGGAGAGTTGAAACACATCTCCTGTTCTCTCCCAAAGCTAGAAGCAGCCTTTTGATAATTCTTAGCCAGAAACTGGCCAGCAACAGACTCCTCAATTAAAAAAAACATCAGGAGGTTTCAACCAATCACAGAGGGCTGCATTCTGATACAAGAATCAAGTCCCCTGTTGCTGACTAAAAAGTCAGTCCAGTATTTTCTGGCAGTTTTAATCCACTTTGGAGTTTGCTGTTAGCAGTTTATATGCTCAGCTTCATAATTCTCAGAGCTTGTAACAAACATCCAGCCTGGATTTGCTTTCTTAAAGGCAGAAACCTCTGGAAGGGGGTACGTCATTATCAGTCAATTTTAATTGTACAGAAGGGCTGCGGTCTCTGTTTTACTGAGGTCCTCACATTAATAATAAGGAAGTTAATGCTGATAACTTTGTGTGAGAATCTGAACTCCTTAATCTGAGATGAACTAAAAATAGGAGGGCCAAAACTGATACACAAGGGACACATTGTTGGAAAGAGTTCATAAATCACAGATCTGCCTTCATGTTCTGTGTTTCTGTGATCAAATCATTCCCAGTTCTTCTTGGTAAATACATTGCATTGTATGAACTAGTCACTTGATATTCTGTCTGCATATGTTTTTATGATATTTAATATAATGAACTCTGTTGTATTTGCTGTAATTTTCTATGAGCAAAAGTTTCGGAGGGGTAGCTGTATTATTCTGGAGTGGCAAAAGTGACAGAGGCAGTTGATTACTAGTGTATAACAGTGGCTCTCAACCAAGGTGTTGTGATACACTGGTGTGCCACAAAGCCCGAGGAGGTATGCTATGGGAAAGAGGAAGCTGGAAGGCCAGCATAAGCTGTGTGCGGAAGCTCGGGGGGGGGGGGGGGAAGGGGGAGGCGGCAGTGGCAACAGCAAGAGGCACAGCTATATAGGAAAGCCAGTAGTAGAAGGAGTAGCCATGCAAGTCCTGACACTGCCATTAATGTTTTCTAAATGGAACTCCTTCAGCCCACAGCAGCAAGTGGCTCTTTTGATGATTCCCTACTGACTGGAACTGAAATCATTAGTGTCTAGTGCTGCTGTGAGCCGAAGGAGGAGTGTCATTCTGAAAAAGATAGTGGCAGTGCTGGGGCTTGCATGGCTGCTCTTGCTACAGTGTCAGGCAAAGGAGATATAATAAACCCCTATCCAGACCCTCTATGCCCCTCAACATAAAACTAAACAAAGTAAAAGAAAACTGCTGCCACACTAGAGGGGCGAGGAGAGAGCTAATCGCTGCAGATACTCACCTGAGATGCTGCAACTCTGCCTGCTCTTTCTTCCTGCTCCAGGAATTGTGATTGCTGCTGCTATTGCCAAAGGCCCCGACCCTTTAGTGGTGTGCCTCATCAGCTCAGGTCAATGCTGCCTCAATAAAGGGGCAGGCTCATAGGCCATCGCTGAAGGGCCATGGCAGAGGACTTTATTTGTGGCCCTTTGTGTGGGCTTTATTTGGACATCTGTAGATAATGGACATATGATTTCTTTGTAGCTGAAGTGGTGAATAACTTGGCAATGGATGCTCCTGAATATCAGCTCAGGACTGCTAGATACTATCTTTGGGATTGCATTGATTTGGGTGAGAGGGGGCATGGTATACCCTGAACCCTGTCCTCGGGACCCACCTAGCCAGTCGGGTTTTCAGGATAACCACAATGAATATGCATGGGACAGGTTTGCATATAATGGAGGCAGTGTATGCAGATCTCTCTCATACATATTCATTGTGGTTATCCTGAAAACCCGACTGGCTAGGTGGGTCCCAAATTACCCATGTCTACCAATAGCCAAATTAATATGAATAAAATACAGTCTCTAAAATGCTTGTATGCAAATGCTAGAAGTCTAAAAAATAAGATGGGAGAGTTAGAATATATAGCACTAAATGAGAGGTTAGATATGATTGGAATTTCAGAGACATGGTGGAAGGAGGACAACCAGTGGGACACTTTGATACCTGGGTACAAACTATATTGTAATGATAGAACTGATCAAATTGGTGGAGGGGTTGCACTCTGTGTTACAGAGGGCATTGAGCCAGAAAGGATTAAAGTTTTGCAGGAAACAAAATTTGCTGTAGAATCTCTATGGATTGAAATTCCATGTAAAAAGGGGAAGGCGATGGCAGTGGGGGTGTACTATCCGCCTGGCCAGAATGAACTAATGGATGATAAAATGCTCAAAGAAATCAAGGAAGCTATCAAAAGTTACAGCAAAGTAATAAAAATGGGTGATTTCAGTTACCCCGGTATCGACTGGGTCAGTGTCACGGAAGGACATGCTAGGGAGATAAAGTTTCTAGATGAAATAAATGACTGCTTCTTGGAGCAGTTGGTTCATTAACCGACCAGAGGGGAAGCCATATTGGACCTAGTCCTTAGTGGAACACCAGATCTAGTGCAAGAGATAAGGGTGTAAGGGCCACTTGGCAATAGTGATCATAGCATAATCGTGTTTGATTTAATTAGTGGAGGAGGGATAGTAAGAAATCCACAGTACTACCTTTTAACTTTCGAAAGGGAGACTATGATAAAAAGAGGAAAATAGTTAAGAAAAAACTAAAAGGAGCAGTTGCAAAGGTTAAAGACTTACATCAAGCTTGGGTGTTGTTGAAAAATACTATCTTGGAAGCCCAGACCAGCTGTATTCCACGCTTTAAGAAAAGTGGAAGGAAGTCCAAAAAACTGCCAGCATGATTTAAAGGTGAGGTCAGAGAGGCTGTTGTTGCCAAAAAAGCAACTTTCAGGAAATGGAAAAAAGAGCCAAACGACGAAACCTGGAAACAGCACAAGCACTGGCAAGTCAAATGCAAGGCGTTGATAAGGCAGGCAAAGGGAGAATTTGAGAAGAAGCTTGCTGCGGAAGCAAAAACGCAACATAAAGACTTTTGCAAGTACATTCGTAGCAAAAAACCTGTGAGAGAGTCAGTTGGTCCATTAGATGATAGAGGGGTTAAAGGGGCACTAAGAGGCGACAAGGCGATAGCGGAGAGACTGAATGAATTCTTTGCTTCGGTCTTTACTGAGGAAGATGTAGGGATGTTAATCATGACTGAAGTGGTATTTAAAGGTGCGGAAGAATTGAAAGAAATATCGATACATCAGGAAGATGTATTACAACTATTAGATAAACTGAAGAGTAGCAAATCACCTGGGCCGGATGGTATACATCTAAGGGTGTTGAAAGAACTGAAATATGAGATTGCCGACCTGCTATTAGTAATCTGTGAACTATCATTAAAATCATCTCTAATGCCTGAAGATTGGAGGATCGCCAATGTAACACCAATTTTTAAAAAGGGTTCCAGGGGTGATCCGGGAAACTATAGACCAGTGAGCCTGACATCAGTACCGGGAAAAATGATAGAAACCATCATAAAAAATAAAATTACTCAGCATGTAGATAGTCATGGCCTAATGTGAGACGCCAACATGGCTTTAGACAGGGAAGATCTTGTCTTACTAATCTGTTATGTTTTTTTGAAGGTGTGAATAAACAGGTGGACAAAGGTGAGTCGGTTGATATAGTGTATCTGGACTTTCAGAAAGCCTTTGACAAGGTCCCTCATCAGAGACTTTTGGCAAAACTAAAGAGTCATGGGATAGGAGGCAGTGTATTACTGTGGATCAGGAACTGGTTAAAAGAAAGCAGAGGACAGGGCTAAATGGCCAAATTTCCCAATGGAGAAATGTGAATAGTGGTGTACCCCAGGGATCTGTGCTGGGTCCGCTGCTTTTTGACATATTCATAAATGACCTGGAAAGTGGCATAACAAGTGAGGTTATCAAATTTGCAGATGACACAAAACTATTTAAAGTTGTTAAAACCCAAGAGGATTGTGGAAAATTGCAAGAGGATCTTGATAAATTGGAAGACTGGGCATCAAAATGGCAGATTAAATTTAATGTGGACAAGTGCAAAGTTATGCACCTAGGGAAGAACAATCCAAACTATGGTTACACGATGCAAGGTTCCACATTAGGAACCACCACCCAGGAAAAAGATTTAGGCGTCATTGTGGGTAACATGTTAAAACCCTCCGCCCAGTGTGCAGCGGCAGCCAAGAGAGCAAATAGAATGCTAGGTATCATAAGGATCAGAATCAGAAGGTCAGCCGCTGCCAACACTCTGAACATCCTGAGCAAGATTACAAAGTGCTCGCAAGCAACACAAAACCGGGCCTTTGTGTACTACGCACCCTCATGCTGGAATGCCCTCCCGCCCAACGTCTGTTCCATAACTGAGCTCGCCCATTTTAGAAAGGCTCTAAAACGCCTCTTTCTCCAGCACTACTCCCATAACGAAGACGCTCAACAGCTGTCCTCACGCACCCATCAACACAGCACCCTCGACCCAACAGCAACACGCAGCCGCAGCCCCAGCCCCGCCCACTAATGCCTCCAGACACACAATATGCAACTGCATATAGCACATAACTTTGTAGATAACACACAATTTTGTATATAGCACACAATTTGTTGTAAATAGTCATCAAGCATTCATGTTGCCGCCCGCTCCCACTGGCCTGACTGTCTCGCCTGTATATAGTTGCTTAACTGAGTAGCCTGCTACTGAGTAGCCTGTACATAGTTTCCCCAGTTAGCCAAGTTGTAAACCCTGTTCCTTGTAAGTACAGTGTGGACGATGCCTGCACAGTACAAATTTGTTTTAACTGTAAACCGAGCTGATTGTAAAGAGCGCGGTATAGAAAACCCTCAAATAAATAAATAAATAAGGCCTACACAGCGCTGTACAGATAAATATAAAAGATGGTCCCTGATCATCAGAGCTTACAATCTAATCAAGACAGACAATACATTAAATGCGAATAAGGGTAAAAATAGGGAAAGTTGAGGAGACACAAGGAAAACAAGGGATCAGGATCCAAAAGCAGCCTCAATGAAGTGAGACTTTAGCATGGATTTTAAGAGGAGGAGAGATGAAGCCTGGCCTACAGACTCAGGTAGTTTGTTCCAGGCATAAGGAGCAGAAAAGTGAAAGGATCAAAGTCTGGAGTTGGCAGAGGAAGAAAAGAGCATAGAGAGAAGCAGGCCAGTGGAAGAGCGGAGTTCACAAGGAGGGATGTAGGGAGAGAGAAGAGAGGAAAGGTAGTGAGGAGCAGTAGAATGATTGCATTTATAGGTCAGAAGGAGAAGTTTGAATTGCATACAGAAATGGAAGGGAAGGAGAGCCAATTAAGCGATTTGAGAAGCGGGATTATATGAGTATATCAGGGCTGGCGGAAGGGTAGCCATCCAACGGAGTTCTGAACAGATTGAAGAGGAGAGAGGTGATTCAGAGAGAGACCAGCAAGGAAGAGATTGCAATAGTCAAGACGGGAGGGGACTGAAGATTGGATAAGTGTTTTAGTAGTGTGTTCAGAAAGGAAGGAGCAAATTGCTAAAGGGAAAAAGGGACTGTAGTAGTCGGTATGGAAGTGCATACTGTATAGGCCATATGGTCCTTATCTGCAGTCATGTTTCTATGTTAGCTTTCTTTTTTTTATTAAGATTTTAGAACATTTACAATGCTCATAATATAGTAGAAAACCAAAAAAGCCCAATACAATCTGACCCCTAAGGGGCAGCAACACATTAATTAATCCTCATTCATATAAAGCCCACATCAAGGGAGCAGGAATCCCCCCCCAAAAAACAAATACCATATTTAACTAGCCATATCAGGAAACAGATCAGTAAAAAAGAAAGAAAAAAAACATTAAATAAAATTACAAAGTCAATCCAAGTCAAACTCATCTACCTGTCCTTCTAGAAGATCTCCAATTGGGAGGCTTCTAGGAAAATATACTGAATACCTTGATAGGAAACAAGACATTTTAACTTTCAATCTCACTCCCAGAAATTCAATTCCAAAAGAAGCAAGTTGATCCAGTAGAATGGTTAAAAATATGAGGTCTGACAAAAAAGAAACAAGACTGTCCCATAAATGTTTTATTACAAAATCTACGGAGAAATTTCGCATTGTCCCCTTCAAAGTAATCCCCCCAGAGTTAATGCACTTCTGTATTCGCTTCTGCCACATACGGAAGCACTCGGTAAAGTCCTCCCCCTTGAGGTCCCTCAGCCCCCTTATCAGTTTGGTCTTGATCTCTTCTGCAGAGGCAAAATAAGTTCCTTTGAGCACAATCTTCAGCCTGGAGAAGAGCCAGAAGTCACATGGTGCGAGATCTGGGGAATAAGGAGGGTGGTTGAGAGCTGTGATCTGTTTGTTGGCCAAGAACTGCCTCACATTGAGCATGATGTGTGCGGGCACGTTGTTGTGGTGCAGCAGCCATGACTTATCTCTCCACAGAGCCCGCCTGCTGCGACGAACCCAGTCATGGAGGCGATTGAGGACCTGTTGGTAGAAGTGCTGGTTGACTGACTGACCCTCAGGCACAAACTCACGATGGACCACTCCCTTCTGGTCAAAGAATGCGATCAGCATGACCTTGATCCTTGATTTGGACATGCGCGCCTTCTTGGGTCTGGGTGATAGTTGAGTTGTCCACTGCAGGCTCTGTCTCTTGCTTTCAGGGTCATACTGAAAGACCCAAGTCTCCTGTGATGACTCGGCCAACGAACTCTGGATCTTCTCTGATCCTCTCTAGCAAGTCTCGACAAACATTGACCCAGTGCTCCTTTTGGTCATCCGATAAAAGCTTGGGCACCATCTTGGTGCACACCTTCCACATCCCCAGCTCCTGCACCAAGATGGTCCGCACTGACTCCCTGTTCAGGCTGAGCTCCTCAGCTATCATCCGCACCATCAATCTGCGATCACTCCACACCAGATGATTCACTCTGTCAATGCTTTCAGCCATCTTTATCATGGAAGGCCGTCCTGACTTGGGGTCATCCTCTACCTCCTTGCGGCCAGTCTTGAAGCATTTGTGCCACTCGAAGACTTGCGGCCTTGACATTGTCTCCAACTTCTCCAAAAGGCTTAAGGAGAAGATGCACTCAGTTGGGCCCTTCTCCAACTTAACCAAAAATTTCAAGTTGATTCTTTGCTCCATATTTCTGCCACCTCCAGTTGTGTGACAAAGCGATGGAGCAATGTGCTACAAAAGAACCTGAAAAAGAAAACCAGAGTGAGAGAGATGAAAAATATTATAGAAGAATAGTGGCGAGATGTTGCACAACACAGTGACATAAGAGGTTAGCCAATTGCCATTGAGTCATGGGCGTGGCTGCCACAGACTCGTTTCTTTTTTGTTACACCCCGTATATGGAGGGATATTCAAAGGGATTAATATGGTTTGCAGAACTGCTAAGTGTTTATCCCCTTATGCATGATATTCAGCAGCACTAACACAGTTGGTACCATTAAATATCCATGGGTTCCGCCACTGCACATCCTGATGTTAACCGGCTAGCATCAGGGCATTCGGGGAGCAGCAATATTGAGCAGCTGCCCAATTATCAACATGCGTCAAAAATCAGGCTCAGTAAAGGCTGGCGTAACATTTGATGGGGAAGCTAACCGAGTGGTGACTCAATATTGCTGCTGCATGGTTAGCTTCCTGGCAACCTGGGCAACCCAGATAGTCAATGCCAGAGCCAGATATGGCCCAGCACTGAATATCCAGGTTTAAAGATAGAATGTCTAGCCACCACTGCAGAATATCTCCCCTGTAGTTGTTTAGATGAATTTTTAATTCATCCACTAAATCTCATCTATTACTTTACAGATGTGAATAGAATGGCAGAAAGAAAAAACAAAATAAAAGACATGGGGCCCTTTTATTAACGGGTGCTAGGATGTTGCACCGAACATCCCAACAGCGTTGAAACTATGGCGTGCTAGGTGCAACACCACTGCATTATCTGTTGGGGGCATGGAGTCCTGTCCCTTAGTGCATGGCATATTAGCACGGGTGCACTATTGGGGTGGTGTTATGTGATCCTGCGCTAATGCAGTTGGTGCACGGTATGAACCACTAACTGCACAGAGCGTACTACTCTCACTCTCCATCCTACCCCACACACTTGCTACCCTAATACTTGTTAGACAGTGTGGGAATCGGCCCATGCTGTCATGGCCCTGCGTTGGCTGGCAACGTGTATCCCAAAACATATTCAGCGTGTGCAGGGGCGGCTCAAGGCAATCTGCTGCCTGAGGCAAAGGATGAGATGGTGACCCCTCCCCCCCCCCAGGGTCTTCCTCAAAACTCCAGTCAGGGACTGAACCAAACCAAAAAGTTGATTAGATAATGTGGAGGAAATGCAAGATGTTTGCACACCAAGGAACTAAAAGAAAGAACAAGAACCACAGCACAATTCATAACACCAAATTATAACTAATTTTTACTTTGTTGTTATAAATATCATTATCGTTCTTGCTTTTTCTTTTTGAACTTATGTTTTGCATTCACAGAACCCCCTCCCTCAACAATGGGTGTGGAGCAGAACAGAACTAGGACATTCACTCACAGAACTCAATATCTAAAAAAAAGAAAAAAAAATCTGATTCTGGTCATCTCACTAACATTCTCCAGTACCAGGCATATTGTGAACTAATTCAAAATCCTACAACAAAGCCACCGAGGATCTGTAGAGCAAACCTACAATACCATACCATATCAGCACCAACTTCCAAAACTCATATAAGGAGTCTACCAAAAAAAGCATTAGTATAAATACTGCAGTGGGCTGTGGAACATCCAACACCTACTTGAAAAGCTGAACAATTCAGATTACTACAGTACAGATCCCTGTGTACAAACTCCATGTTAATAGAACACCTGTTGTAGAGGATTTACGTTTAGGGTCCCTGTACCCACAGTGCTTGAATGCGAGTAACATGTTGTTTCTATATCTGTACATTGATTTTTACATTACTTGATACTTCAATTCAGCCCTGCATATTCTGTGCATTTTTTATATAATTGTACATATGTGGTTTTAATTATTCATTAGTTACATTGAACAATTATTGTTTTTATTGTTTTTATTGCAAACAAGTTTTCATTGTTACATTTTAATTGTTACCAACATGCCTATTTAATTTTAATTTGTTTGGTTTATTATGTTTTTAATGTGGTTTCTTTTGTATTTAAGTACCCACCCACCGAAGAAGGCATCTGCCGAAACGCGTTGGGGATCAATAAAGCACTTGTGCTCATCCTTTGCTCTTGCTCTTTGTGTAGTGTTGGATTTTTGCAAGAGCTTCTTGCTCTTTTTGTACTGGCCAGAGGAGAACAAGCAGCTTGTCTGCTTTTTTTTTAAACCTTTTAGAAGGCAGAGTGAGGCAGTTGGGGACATTCTTTGTCACCCCCAAAACTCTGCCGCCGGAGGCTACTGGCTCACTTGGCCTCATTATAGAGCCACCCCTGAGCGTGTTCCAGAACATGCATTGTCAGCTAACACCCTTTAGTAAAAGACCCCCATAAAATTAGAAGGTGGTCACTTGATTCACCAAGTCTTCTTTATTCTCATCTGCTAAGTACCTCTACATATCTAGGACCCTGATCAACATTGTTCCATGGGGTGACTCTCTGGCAGAATCTTTCCTCTTCTTCTATAGGTATCTGTAATGATATGCCATTCATTTTTTCATGTGTGGGTTCTCTGAATCTAAGGGGACACCTATCTTGTATTTTCTCTCCCCAGAAGAGGTCAAGACTTTCCTGACCGCAGGGAGAAACAAGATGGCAGCTGTTAGGAAGACATTGCTGTGTGAGTTCTTGGCTTTTTTATTTTTTTACATATGCCCTTGCAGTTTATTGACTTGATGGGGAAATGCAAAGGTATTGTCCAGGCAAGACCCTCCTTTACCCCAGATTGTCCTCCACTGTGTAAGGTTACCACATATTTTGCAGACAAATCTGAGACACTTTTTATTTGAAGCCAGGAGGAAGGGGGAAGAAAGAGAAACATTAGTTGCAGATCTGAGCAACAAGGTGTGGAGGAGGGAATAAGAGTTATTACCCTGCACCGCCATCCATCCTATGACAGCAACAATATCACTTCAGACAAATCGACAGAACTAGAATCAGTAATGCATTTCTACGGTACTGTGCAAAGTATAAAGATAATGGATGTGTATATTCTAAAAACTGATGTATGGGAGTCAGGGAAACAGCTCTAAAATCAGGAATAATTCCTGAAAATTGGGGACATCTGGTAACCTTACCATTATGACAGGCCTCAAAGCTGGAGCTCTTCAGGGCAAAATCTCAGATTAGTTCAGGTGGTGTTTGCATAGCTCTCTGTGAAGGAGCAGCAGCCCAGTTGGCAACCAAAATATCTTTAAACTCCATCAGCCCTGTTCCACCCAAACATCCAGTAGTGGGATGCATCAGAGAATATGCAAGCTCTTTAGAGTAATGGGTTGCATCCTGCTCAGCCCTACCTCTGTTTGAGTGGGGGTTGAAATTGGAGATCATCCCGAGTTCCACTGACCAGGAAGTACTGGCCAAGGAGCAACAAATTAAAATGGAACAGGTTTCATCTGTAACTACCTCAAGGGGAAGACAGCACGAGAGTTTGGAGCAGATGGAAGTGGGGGGTGGGGATATAGGTCATGATTCCCCCAGAAATATTGGAGGCCATAGCCTCATTGATACATAGATCATTGCTAGTAAAACCCACTGTATTAACCCTGGATAGTATTTTGAATTGTACTGTATGTCTGACATCTTAACTGCAATCTCAAGATAAGAATATGACAGTTCAGATCAACAGAATCGCAACTCTGGAACAGATTACAAAGCAAGTTCAGGCGGTGCCAGTGGGACTTAACCTAGGGAAAACAGTGGTGCATCACAGGCTAGAAAATGCTAAGAGCTCTATTAAGGTTTTTTTTTTCGGAAGCCTTATTCACACTTTCCATGTGTCAATTCAGGCATTTACACATGGAAATGGCATCCACATGTAAATAGCCGTTTTATAAAGGACTGAAATTGCACATGGATGGCCTTCCTACATAGAATTGCAAGGGGGTTGTTTTAGGCGCATGGTTAGGGTGTGGTCTGGGTCAAAAAACATGTGTTTGACTGCAATTATCCATTTCGGGATTTACAGCTATTCCCTGGCATGTAAGGGTTTTTAATGAGCACTGGTTTCACCAGTCTTTTCCAGGCGGGATTAAGGGAGTTGCTTTCCTTAATTCCCCATTGTTTATTTCCCCTCCTAATTAACATTAGATAAAGATAGCAGCATGTATAGCTAATTGGCGGCATTTATACATGTAGGTTCGCAAAATGACTGAAATACCAACTTCCATATGTAAGTGCTGGCACCTACATGTGGAAGTTGCCAAGTTTCCCCTGTTCATTTTTGCCATGTGTAGATTTTCAAAATGGATTCTTCAGCTTCATGTATTCGCAAAAACACATTTTAGAAGAGGCTGCACAGTTAGCGGAACCTTTTCTAACATAGGTATCAACTCCGATTTCCAGATACTATCTAAAATATGCCTTCACAACCCTCAGTTTAAGGGTTTTCAATTTCCCTAAGCCTATTCTCTTTTCAACTGTGGATTTGTTCCAGAGATACAGGAGAAATATTTTGAAGATCCCAGAGGAAGGATTACCACCTTTAGGGAAGATTTTTTTTTCTCGTTTGGTTTGAAGGGAAGAAATTGGAGCAAAATAAGAGTGAAGGAGACCTTTCTACTAAAACCTGGATCTTTCAGCTGTCTTGAGTGAGCCTGAAAATGGAAAAGTGGAGAGGACTGCCTTTCAATTGAAAGTAAGCTCTGCAATGAGGGGGCATAGGATGAAGGTGAAAGAAGATAGATTCAGGAGTAATTTGTGGAAATATTTCTTTACAGAAAGAGTGGTAGATGCATGGAATAGTCTCCCAGAGGAGGCAGTAGAGACAAGAACTGTATCCCAATTCAAGAAAGCATGGGAAGGAACTGTAGAGCTTAGTAGTTGGTATGGAAGGGCAGACCAGATAGGCCATATGGTCTTCTGCTGTCATTTTTCTGTTTCTATGTTTATTTATTATCCTACCAAGTAAAGAGTCTGTTTTGAGACTGTACTTTAAGAATTATCTAGAATTATTTATGGAAAAGAGGGTTCAAATTTTTCCTGCTTTCTCTTGTGAGATTCAGATCAGAAGAAAACTGTTTTTGCAGCTGTCTTCAGAGGCTTTGACTCTGGTTCTGTGCTTTTGTTTCAGTTTTTTTGCAAATATACTCCATCATATGAAGGGGTCAAATATGGTTTCAAGAGTCTTCCCAGTTAATGTTTATAAATGATAACAAACAAGTATAGATTTTCAGAATACTGGATTTGGGGATGGGGTACTCTGTCTGTGGGGGCAACTGAGAATGAGATTCTTTCCCTCCATGTTTATTACTGTAACCCAGGCATTCTACTAATGTTTTAAAACTATTGGCATTTTATTTTGAACTATTTATTTCGCCTGAATGTTTTAAGATACTTTATGACTTTATGATGATATATTATAATTGTGTTTTATGATTGTACCTATATTTATTATGATGTTTTTATAACGTTTTATGTTTTATCATTGATGTTTATGTAATTTTTAGGTCTACTAACCCCTGACAAAGGCTATGCCGAAACACGGCGGTGTTGGGTGAACGACACTTTTGTGGCATTCAAACTATGTACATGCCTTTGAATATTCACCTTCCCCCCAAAATGAATAAGGAAAGAACCGCTTTTATGCATAAGTTTCCACTTTACATTTTCATTGTCAAACAATAGTTCCTCAGATTGGATCAATTTTAACTAATTTTCATTAAAAATACATTTTAAAGTTTACTAAAGTATTTTTTTAAAAAACAAACACTTTAATTTCAGGGATTAGTGTTACTATTGTGCTAAATAAGCATACCCTTTAGCTAAACTAAGTAGTTTTTTTTCTTGTTTGCAGATGAACTCCTGTTTTTTTTAAGTTCAGGAAAAAAAAAAGACAACCAGATAACTTTTAATTTTCCATGAATCCTTTTAAAGATGAATTATTTTAACTACCATTCAGAGTTTGATTTCTTTGTGATTCTTTTTCTTTGGGAATACTTTCAGCTACGGCAGATATATCAAAAATGCAATGTGTGCCTTTGAGTCAGTCCTGACTCCTGGTGACCCAGAAGCTCCTGGGTTTTCTTGGCAGTGTCACCGGAAGTAGATTGCCAGGCCTTTCTTCTGAGGCAGTGGAGGGTTAAGTGACTTGCCCAAGGCCACAAGGAGTGCTAGTGGGAATTGAACCCTGGTTGCTTGGTTACCAAGCCAGTGTTCTAACCACTAGGCTACTCCTCCACTCACATATTTTGAAACTAGTGCACTAATGTTAGAGTCATTATCTTAGGGGCATGTCTGCAGTAGCCTGTTACAGCTATCTCAGTAAGTCTCAACCCCCCGCGGTATCTGCAGGGGGGCATTTCCAGCTTTCCCTCTGCCGATACCACAGAGGTGTTGGACATATCACGGAGACCCACATTACCTGCATCGGCAGGAAGCATGGCAAGTCCTGCCGTGCCTTCCGATACAGATATTGCAGGTCTCTGCAATAAGTCCAAGGAGAGGACAGGTAGCAACTGAGTGGACAGAGCTCTCACAAGATCTGTTCCCAAGATCACTACTGTGCCCCCCATTCCCTGATTTGGCCACGCCCCAGTCCAACAATAATGTCGGTGCTGCAGGCGTAAAAATCTGTGGCATCAACAAGTAAAAAAAGTGCCTTCCCCCCTCCCTCAGTACCGATCCCCTCCAGACAGTTCCCGATGCCCATCGCTATATACACCCAACAAAGATCAAAGCCCAGCTAGCCAATCAGGTGCCCAAAGGCTGCACTCCTCTGATCCTTAAAAAAAAATGACTAGCCACTCGGGGTCCTGATATCCCTTCCTCAATATTGTAGTATCAGGGGGTCCCAATTGTGCCATTGGAGGGCTGATCACCTCCAGGGCAGATAGGTACTGTCGACTGGCAGTGGCCACATTGCCATGCTCATCAGTGCGCCTGCAAGAAATGCCATCACTTGAGGTGGCATTATCTGCAGCTGTGATTGGGCCCAATTTTGCCATGATCATGACAAAGATCCCTTCTTTCTGCCAGCAGGAGATGGGATCCTCACGGGCAGACAGCTTGCATCTGGGCCGCAATCGTAGCTTCCCCTTATCTTCTGCCTGCGGCCATTAGGCGATCTAGGCCGTCACCTAGAGCGTCAGGCCTCTTGGGGTGCCAATTGCTACTGCTGCTGTGGCAGCAATAGCTATAATCTGTGACACAGCGCTTACCTTAAGGGTCTGGCACTGCACCACAGTTTCATTCTTTTATTAGTTGCCTCTTCGGCCCCCTTCCAGTGCAAATTTCAGGTTTGCATAAACCATACCCCTAAGGTAAGCACTGTGACATGGTTTGCTGCCATTGCTTCTGATGCAGACTTAGGAGAGGGGTGGCAGTGGCAGCAATGGGGGCAGCAGGATGGAGGGACTGCCTAGGTCATTGCCAATCCTTGTACTGGCCCTGCTCTCAGGGAAATGAGAACATAAGAAACTAAAAGTTCACTGAGACAAGTATCCTGTTTCCAAAAGTGGCCAGTCCAGGTCATAAGTACCTGTCAGGTTCCCAAAAAGGTACCCAGGTTCTATGCTGCTTATCCCAGGGATACGAAGTGGATTTCCTCAGTCCACTTTAATAATGGGTAATGGACTTTTTCCCTCGAAACTTGTCTAAACCTCTTATAAACCCAGCTAAACCAACAGCTGTGTTTGAGCCTCCAGCTGTGTTTGAGCCTCCAACAGACTTCAACACATTCAAAAATGTTTTTATAATCCATTTAAATAAAACCTTACTTACTGCTAGTTTAACAACATAAACTGCATCATGATTTTAGTCTTTCCTAAGCTCTTCCTGGGCTCAGAAATCCCACACCAACTAGGCAGAGTGGCAAAGAAGGAGTGCCGTGTTATCAAAAAGTGACATCCCGGGTGGCAAGATGGCGGCAGGGTTCGTTCCTGGAATGGCAGCTCGCACCTGACTCTCCACCTGTGGAAATGGGCCAGAGGAAGAGAAAGCAAGCTGGCCTACCCTCGGGCTTAGCTGGAGGAACCGCCGCTGCACAGAAGACATTGGTTGCTTGCGGGATTGCCGTATCTGGGACTGAAGTAGAGTTTTTGGCGGTGCTGCAGGGCGAGAGCTCAGCCATCCTGGGCACTTCTGGGGTATGGTTATCCCTGGAGCAATGTTCTCCCCCGCCTTGACCCGGAAGAGATCAGAATGTAAACGGAATGCTCTCCATTGGTCTGCCGATGAGCACACTACTGTCAGGGAGTGAAGAGGGCTCCATGCCGTTGCTGGCTCATCTTGAGTTTTCCGGGGACATCTAGTCTTGGTTTGGTGACCAGGCATTTAAACTTGAGACGGGACTGGTTTTTGGGGCTGGTGAAACCTGTAATTATCACTCTTGATGCGCTGTGGGATGCAGTGGCTTCTATTACCTCTTCTCTTTTGACTTTTGCTGGAACTGTGACTACTGAATTGACTGTGCTGAATTCAAAAGTTTCAGATGTCTCTCATGCTCAGGGTGATCAGGTGGAGAGGATCTCTCATTTGGAAGAAGACCTCACTCAGTTCATGGGTCTGTGTTCTGCCCAAATGATAAGCCTGCATTCTCTAGGAAGATAGAATATCTTGAAAATCAAGTTTGGAAGAATAATCGTAGACTTTCAAACTTTCCTAAATCTCCTTGGAAATGGCATGCAGATACTTCTGGAAGACTCTTAAGAATCCCCTGGAGAGCCTGCCTCCCATTGTTAGGGCCCAGTACTTGTCCATGGGTACCGGGTCACCTCGAGCTGCTAATGATGATGCCACGGGGGCACATGGAGAGACTGGGTTTCTGGAGGGATCCTTGGATGTCATCACCAAGCAGTGTACTCTGCTTATCATGCTGGTTCTTGAGTAAAACAAATCTTTAATTCTTCATTCCTATTTTAGGAACTTTCTGGAGCTGTTTTTTGCATCTCATGTCTGTATTTACCGTGACCTTTCATGTGTGACCCAGCAAAAGAGAAAAGAACTCTTGGGATATCGTACCAGAGTTCTTTTCTTAGGGGGGACATTTGTGTTAAAATTTCCTTCATGGTGTACCATTACCTATAAAGAGAAAGTATTTCTGTTTTTTGACCCAGGACAACTCTTGCAGTTCCTTTCCTTCAGGGAAGTTAATGAGATGACGGTAATATCCCATATGACTGACACATAAATCTCTGCTCTGTGTAAGTTTCCTATTAATAATGTAAGAGAGGCTGATATTTCTATCCCTGTTTATTATTTTTTGTTTTGAGTTCCTGGGGTCTCTGGATGTTTCCTTTTATTGTGGGCTAAGTGTAATGGTTTATGTATGACTTCAATTTATTCTTTTTATCTTTAATGATTTATGTTACTGTACCATTAATGTCTCATTCTGGTGTATGCTTGAATGTATGATGTGAAAACATTATAAAGATAAAATTTTAAAAAAAAGTGACATCCCAAAGTAAAGGTAAACGCCACATGCTATTGCCTGCAGGAGAAGCTCTGTGAGTAACATACTGCATAGAAGCCTAGGGGGGTAAGAGGGAGGGAGAATGTGCAGCCACTATTTTTTAAATATACATTTCACTTCCATCTTGTACAGGAGCTGAGGTTCTAACTTCCTTAACCACTGCCCAGAACAGTATTTCAGAGCCTAGACATCTAGGATAGCATAATGGTTAGAGTTGTGGGCTAGGAACATGGTAGCCAGAGTTCAAATCCTACTGCGGCTATGTTTTACATTATGCTGAGTACTGGGGATGATGGAGTGCTAGCTTCTTTGCACCCTCTGGATGTTTATCGGCCAAAACGAGCACTTTTCAGGTAGCTGGTCTAACTTAGATGTGACGCTGAATGTCCATGAGGTTTCTGAGATCAGGCAGAGACATCCAGGATCCTGGGAATGCTCCTCCATTCTTCCTTTCAGACTTGGAGATCCTCATGCTGGGAATGTCCCCAGAGCTAGCTTCTAAAATGGCTCTGGAGATCTTTCTGGGCTTTGGTCATCTCTATGCCTGTTTTCAGATGTCCAAACATGAATAGAGCTTTCAAAATGACCCCCCCTGTACTGCTAAGGTGGTGATCTGAATGGATCTGGTAGTGCATGGTCAGCATAGTTTGAATCTGGTGAGTTCAAAGTCATGGTTCATAGTCTAACATCAGTAGAAATATGGAAAAATGAGTTGCTCATTTTCTAAATGAAGGCTAAGGATTTTGCGGTTAATGCTCATTAATTGCCAAAAATAACACACGGTACCTGCAAAAACTTCTGCATCCTCAAGTTTCCTACTCACATGATAATGTGATGCAGTTCGCTGCATCTATTCAAATGGCATTAATCATGCCATGTTAACTATCTTCACATTAACTGTAAAGCACAGTTTTATGGCCAAAACAAGCTCTTTCCCAACATCTCTTTATGCCTGGAGCAGGTCTAAACTGGATGTGGTCGCAGACATCCATGACATTCCTGAGATCGATTGGGACATCTAAGACCCTTGCACCACCACAAACACGCTTCTGCCATGCCATCCACATGCATGTTTTCAAACATCTAAATCACATCTAAGGCTTTTTAAATGACCCCCTTAGTAAATAGGAACCTTACTGTGCAATGAGAGGGCCTAGCTTCTGTAGTTTGTAAGAACGCCTGAAATGTAATGAGGTAAATCTAATAGGTTAATATGACTGATCACCCTCGTGACATAAGGGACATTACTGTTGTTCTTTTATGTACCCCTACCTCCCTATGCCTCATTTTTTAAAAATGCTTGGCCTACTCACTAATAGAGGCTACCTACTACTACAACAACCTGTAACAGGAAAATGAGATTTTAGGGGAACTCTAAATAAACAGATCTGAGTTTCTATAAAACCTCATTTTGCCATTATGAGCTGTTGCAGAACTTTTCAGTAGCCTGTTCATAACATGATGTTTTTATGAGTCTCACTAGGGAAATAAGGGTTGATTCATTTTAAATGTATTTTCTTGTGAATACATTGCCTGTTGAAATGTACTGGATGACAGCAAAAGAAACTGGAGCTTCGCCTTTATCCCACAGAAAAAGGCACAGAGCTAGCAGCTGGCAGAACATGCTATCCCACAATGCTTTGCCAATCTAACCCAGCATTAGCCACATGAGAGACCACATCTAAGAGTTAGATGCCAATTCATTCCTTCCACTCCCTGCCCAGACTCCCAACTAAAGTGCCAATTAACATGTGACCAGATGCAATGGTGGTTTTAGTGATGTGGAATGGGAATTGTAGAGCTGCCAATATATTTCACAGAGGCCACCTAAAACCTTTTGGACAGCACTTGTTGCCAATCTTAAGTTAACCCCCCCCCATAAACCACTGATAAACAGGAGAATGTCTCAGTGATTCCGTGTCAATCCACTGAGTTATCAAGTCTACCGGAATCATTGCCTATGTTCACTGTCAGAGCATATAAAAGGTAGTAATGTACCTAACCAGAGTTTTAGCAGCCACTCCATTTACTGCTGCACAAACAGAAATTCTATAGGTTGCCCATCTACAGTAATGAATAGTATATAGGATGTGCTCAAATCTTTGGAGGCACAAGCAAATACGCTGTTATTTATTACAAGCTTCAGAATGTCTCTGTGAGATACTGTATCTCAAGATTATTAAATAAAACACACACAAGGTCTTTATTTATTTATTTAAAAGAGCTGACATTTTATCTGCTGTTCAGCAAAAACTATTCAACATCAAGCAGTTAAAGAGTACAAGATCAGATTGTCTTAAGAGATTTAGGGGTCCAGTTACTAAGATGTGCTAACATTAAGCGCATTATTTTAACACGTCCCATGCTATTCAATGGGACTTAGGGGCATGTTTACTAACAGGCCGGTAAAGTGCGGGTCGCGGTAGAGTGAGTGTGCCGTATAAGGAGTGGGCGTTCCGTCCTGAAGAAGAAAAGCCGTGATTGACAGATGCGCTAAGGTGCGCGGCGCCCGTGTGCGCTCCGCACCTTACCGCAAATGAGAGCCGAACGGGAGGCATATGTGTCGCGCTGATCAAACAGAAGGACAGAGCCACAGCACAATGGTTGAAGCACTGACCAATGGTGCAGGGAGCAGGGGTTCGAAACCACACAATGCGCAATGGCTCGCTGAGGTGTTAGTTTATGAGGCAGAGGAATACTGGGCCAAATAAAGCAGCCCGCTGAGTTTTGTTTTGGCACACATCAAAACTGGACGGGATAAGGAGGCGCGCTGATGTTTTTATGCGACATTTGAATGCTGGGCGGCATAAAGCGTCGCGCTGATGTTATCTGGCGGCATATTACTACTGGGCGGCAGAAGGCGGTGCGCCGGTTACGGCGGCAATCGCATAATGGAAGGTATAAGTGGGGCGCTGATGTGCAAACAGAAACACAGAGCCACAGCACAATGGTTATAGCTCCCACCAATGCTGCAGGGATCAGGGGTTCAATCCCCACAGTGACTAATGCAGACTGCTGTGTGCTGTGTAATGTTAGGAGGCTGATATATAATGGGTGGCATAAGGCGGTGGTATGCTGGGCAGAGAGCGTTGCGCTACTGTTTTCTGAGTCATGTCAATACTGAAAGGCATAAGTGACGTGCTGATGTGCAAATCAGAGAGCAAAGCTGCAGCACAATGGTTACCACACCAACCAATGCTGCAGGGATCAGGGGTACGATACCCAACAGTGCAAAATGAAGATAGCTGGCTGAGGCAGTAGCTGTTAGGGGTAATATTGTTTTAGGAGTACCGTATTGTATATATGTAGAATCATAACCGATAGCAAATACACTCGCAAAGCAGTGTAACAGAACGTCGCCCATAGGTTAATGCAGAGGGCACATGTGAAAATGCAATGTCCGCCATGGCACCCTACAATGTTGGTGAAAGTGTAGCCAAGTGTGCTATATGAGGCAGGGTAAGGTGAGAGCACTGTCCCAGATGGCAGCAGTGTGCATTGTAACGTATGGGAAATGTAAGTCGGTGTGTTGACCAAGGTCTGCCATACCTGATTTGGCAGGGAGGGGCTGCAGACAGGGGCAGGCGACTGATATGAACAGGGGATTAGAGTGTATCTTATCTTGTAAACTGCCCTATTCCCGTTGGAGTACTACAGCTCCATTAAACTCATGCTCTGGGGAAGAAGCCAATACTCCTCTGTTGTGAATGCTGACAACTTGTGCAGATAGTGAATGATGGAGGGGTGATCATGGTTTGAATGTTCCAGTGAATAAGGTTGGCAGAGGTATGTCAACTGTCTGTGTGCAACTGTACAGCAATCTGTGATGCTGTCTCAAAAGAACTACCCCCTTGTGCCAGATATTAATGCACCTTTTATGGTGTTTCAGAAGGCACACACGTTGCTAGGAAATGAAAACCTCATTCTCCACAAAGGCCATGTGGAAAGGCTGTCAACTCCCAAGACACTATTGTATGTAACCCATAAGCTGTGTCAATCAAAGGCATGGCAAAAGATGCCCCAAGGATGTAGAGATGAACCCAGAAACGTAACCCAGTAGCACTAACATCCCTCAGTTGGAATGGCAAAGGAGGTATGTGGCAAACCCACACGTAACACAAGCACTGCACAGAGCTAAAACACAAAAACAATACAAAAGTAAAAGAGGGATGAAGATCAGTTGCTGAACTGCAGAAATCATCCCCAACCCATGTGGCACCCATTAAAATGGACAACCCAGTTGAGGGTACAATATGCTCACAGCACACATCAGTACATATATGACCCTCAAACAAATGTTAAACACCTTTTATGGAAAAGCATACAAATATAAGACACCACACAGGAAGCACACTAATGACCACTACCACAAATCACAATGGCTAAACCGGCATGCCACACCAACAATGTGAGCTCCTTAGCAAAGACTGCAGAAAGAAAGAGTGCAGTCCATTAAACAAACCGCCTGCTGACTGTCAGGACAAGCAAACACCAAAAAGTAAGCATGATGAAATGCACATGCAGAGCTGCTAATTACTCATACAATTGCAGTCTGTATTTGTGATGTGGTGCACATGTGCACACACAATGAAATGTTCTGCAGTGGATACAGCATGCAAAAGAGGGGAAAAATATACCACAAGGGCAACAGAGGACGGTATGTGGAATATGTTAATAATTTGGATCAGGACATGAGAAAGTTCCACATGTAATCATGTGTAACACACAACACCTGAATCACAGAAAACCAAAACCCCCTGATGTGTTGCCATGTAAACACCCTAAAGTGGGACACCTCTGAAACGAAATAATATGTGATGGCTAAGCAGCACACAGGATGCACCTTGACGTACAGTGAGGAGAGAGAAGGGTGTATGTAGAGGTGAGGAACCTGCTGTTACCTCATGGTACAGTCAGCAGATTAGAAAACAAAGGATATAGCACATGTGCTAATCAAAACAAAAACATACAGAGTAGAAACACATGACTGTAGCCACTCCCAGAAACAGTACACTGAGTACACAGTAACACACTGAGCACACTGAGCCAAGCATACTAAGCACACTGTGTGGCAACCGTGAATACCCAGTGAGGTTACATGTGTCTGCCAGATACACAGCTGTCACTGTACAAGGATGCGAGCACAGGTGGCACATGTACATGTGTGGCAAATGGCCCCAGACAAGTGTTAATGTGATCAAAGAGAGAAGGACTAACCTACTGTTAACAAAATGGCCTTGGACCCAAGCAAACACTGATCAATTCCCACTAGCACCCCATGTGGCCTAGGTCAAGTCATGTAACCCCTCATTACCGTGGAACAAAGACCAGTTAATCCTCATCCAATGATATTGACAAAATAAACAATGCAGTCCCTGGGTCACAAAGACGCAGGACTGAGAAACAGGCAATGCAATGTGTGCCTTTGTATCACCCTGCTCAATCACCAAAAGAGCCACATGTATGTGGAATAAATATCTTTATTTGGTATACACATCACAAATAGTGTAGTCAGTGCCATCATAATATGAAGGTGAGTGCATCTCTGATGGAATATTGAAACCCCTCTAATAGGGCATAAATCTAACTCACACAGAAAAGTTAATTCAACCACCACAAATGAAGAGCATGAGATATAATGTGCAGCCACTGCATACAATGCACTGGGCAGCAGACCCCCAGCCCCTACCTGATTCTGCATGCTGCAAAGGTGTAATGCACATATGAGTGCATGTAGAGAGTTGGCGCTGCATATTGAGGACACAACACACATCATGTGTCCCTCAAACCATATCCATCTTGCAACACAGGAGACAACCAAACCAAAAAAGCCTATGTTGAGAAAATGTTTTATTGTGAAAATCACGCTGGGAAAGTAATGTGTGTGGTCTCACATAATGTCTGAGCTAGGAATCAAAGCTGCAACAATGTAGACACAAACTCTCCTCAAAATCACAATGAGTATATGCAACAGGTAGGACAGGCACATGAACACAAACAAAATACAAACTCAACTACCTTCCCAAACCTATACATATACCACCATGAAGGAGGTGGCCCTGCAACCTTTTCAGAGTAGACAGTGTTTGGCCACATATAACATAATACATGGAATGCACAATTGACGAAGTGCAACGGTGACCCACATTGCCACACTGCAAACATCATGTCGCAATGTGAGTGTCTCTACCACAGGGCATAGCCTGGACTGTGCACATGGGAAATGCAAGGTGTTGACATACATGCAGACTGTCACGTCTGCACATCCAACAAACACAATAAGCAGCATCTGAACAAGGAAATGAGGGCCAAACATCCTATACGGAGCCACAAAGAAGTCTGAGGTCCACATGTTTTGTCTCACAAACATAGTCCGTCATATGCAAAAGCACCATCCACAGTGCAACATGAGACAGTGATGCCACACATGCACGTAAACACCCTTGTCACATTGACCACATTAATTAAAGATGGTCGTGTGTCCAAAATCATTGTTGAGGTTACACTTGTAGCATGTGCATGTGGAAAGCAGGTGGACATACACAATAGGAGTGCTCCATCGTTGGCTGTATGGCGCAAACATGGGTGTATGCTTGATTAGGAAGAAAAAGATGAGGGTATCCTGGGTGGCATGTCACACCCAGGGCCAAAACGTAACAATACTAAAACTGTGTTCGAATGGATCAGCTGCACTATCCATGTCATTTGCTGCTGCACACGGGGGGAACACTGCCAAAAGTAACAATACTATGTGCAATCCAACAGGTGAGGTTAATAGTGTTCCACCAAATATGGCTAGGAATAGTCAAGCGTGACATGTCAACATTCCACTGTCTTTGAAAGTTCATGTGTGTTCTCAACAATGAGCAGGACTCCCTGCAGAAACATCACACAAACAGTGCAGAGAACACCTCTGTAATGGAGAATTAAGTAGCTTAATAGTAATACTGTCCATCGCAGTCATATGTCTCACTCGCAGAGGTAAAACATCCAATGGGGCACTTTCTGGTGTAAAATGTCTATGGTGTTGTTTCTTCAAAAGGTGGGTGATGGTGACACCAGATGCACTGTAATAGATGTGTCCGGTATGTACTCAGCCCTGTGTCATGAGAGGATACGTATGTTCTTGTGAGCCACCTATGAAAAACACCACACAATGCACACCGTTACACCTTTGCAAATGCACAAGAAAGGTATGTGAAACCACACAGTACATTACTCAACAAAACATTGGTCATGACATCATTAATCCGAAACACACACATGGGTAAAACATGGGTATGGTCATGTCCATGCTCGTGTCACACAGGTGTGTCACAGCTACACACGACATGCATCTGTTTATGTGCACATAGAGGAAACATTATATGCATATAAGACAATTATGATTCATCAACAGGTAAACATAGATACAAATCTGCAATTAACAAATGTGCAACTTACCTTGTGTGTGCATCAGGTGTATGTCAGCAATCCCATGAACCACTACACAGCAATAAGAGGTGACAGTGAAGGCAGAGAATCTCAGCAGTCCGTGTACAAACAAAAGGTCAAGCCGCTGCTGATGCATGTCCACATTATGGTCATATCTGAAAATAAATAAAGGTGAACATCAGTGGTGACTCAGAACACAAGACACATTTTGTCGCACACCACACAACACATGTTGATAATACGCATAAGGTAAACAGCACTACGGAACACATACCACAGTCACAACTGCCCCCCAGGTGCACAGTCCCCTCACAGTACATGATAATGTACTATGCCTGAAGAGTGTCTCATCACACAGGCAACCTGTAATCACCCACACACAAAGTATGCATATTTCTGCAGTCCAGCTGCAACACATGGCCTGTATGTGTCCAAGTGGACCTTTAGACATATAAAGGCCCCGTGAACCGGCAATAATACCCTGTTGTTGGCTTATGGTACAATGTTGGGGTAGGGAGCAAGTGCAGGCAAACCAAATACAAACCTTAAATACACACACATGCAGATATGCTGTAACTGTCACATATACAGTGTGGCACAGGACATGCTGAACACAAACACATGGGGATATGTGTGACAACAGCAAGGGATGGGTGATGGAGCCTGAAGTGAAACACAAAACAACACACCATCTGCCCAATATGATGGAGCAATGAAGATATGTTTTCCACATGACCCCAGGCACACACAATCTCCCTGTACATCCACCTACCCCAACGCAAAGCATATTGGGTGATGTTCAGTCACATGCCAATCCAACACATCAACAGCATCTGAATAAACTATGTCCTGTGCATTGGGAAACACAACAGTAACAAACATGTCATGTTCTACAAGAGTATCACACACTGCACCTTCCTGTCCACAACTCTCATACCCCACACCATCACCTAATGTCTGACTGCTCCCTATCACAATGTATAGATCTCTCACATGTGAGAGGCAGCACAGAGTTGTAGGAGGCTATCCTCAGGTGTCCATAATCAATCCTGTCCCCATCGTACCTCTGTGTTGTTGTACAGAAAGATCAACAGACATGTCAGAAACCACCATGTTTGCACCTCATCACAAAGTACAGACGAGTCACACAGATCCACTATATTGGCAACAATGCCCCCTATCTTTGTGTAGGGGTGTGTCAATGTTGAATGCAAAGTCGCTTACAATTCTGGAAACACATATGGAATATGCACGAGTGTCTCATGTATGCAGGGAACAAATACATATCCTGGTGTGTAGATGTCATACCTTGAATCATAGTGACAGCTATTTGCTGATGATCTCCACAGATAGCTGTCAATGTGTGCGTCATGTCATTAAAACACCAATGGCATGTATATTTTTTACGCAAACCATGATGGCTGCATGCCATCACACTGTGTGTCATTGAGAATGTCAACGCATGGATAGCCAATATGTGTACCTCAGAGAAACAACTCTCACATATGTCTGGTTTTCCTTGCCAACATAATCCTCCCCTTCCCTGTCCGACTATCTATGCAATCTATGTAATGTGGACTGTACTATCCTACACTGCTCACATACCCAGCCTGTAGCTGAGGCATGATGGCATATGTTGAGAATTTATCAGCAAGATATGCCATGTACTCCCTGAGAATTCTGCACAACCATAAGCCACCAACACATTCTGTGCTCATCCTGCCCACTGTAACGCACCCCTCGCTGATATGGGGTAGGTTATCCTCTGTATCTGTGTACATATGTAGCACTGTACCTAAGGTCAATTCGCCTACATGTAAATGTGGCAATACTACCTCTCTGGCTGGACAATGCTCAGATCCCCATCCTATAACATGTCCATGTCATGGCTTTCTGGTGCAGTATACATTCCGACACACTGTAGGGTGACATTAACACCCTACACATAGATACCCTAATATCCGCAGAAACTACTACTAAGCATCTGTCCTGTGATATGTATGTCCTGATACGGCCATAATAACAAAGCAACACATAGCCAGCTGACAGGAGTGTAAGAACCAAATGTACACCCCAAAGGTGAAACATATAAATTCAACCCACTGGACTAATGTCCCCAAACGTGGACTGGTCTCACACTGTGAACATCTCACCATATGGCTAACACTGTTATCCACCCATATCATCACAAAACATCATTTGTGCTCAACAACAACAACAGGTGCTAACACAGGCAGCCACTAACTGTAATTTTAACCTTAAAAATCACACACAGCCGTATGAGCAACCACCCACATCATCTGGCACCAAATGCTGTTGTGTACTGGCCACATTGTTTGTGCCTCACACATGCCTATATGTGAGTTGTGAATTAGCACTAAAATACTAATGTGGTGTCACATACAAATCATATCCTGACATAAACTGTAACTGCTGTAAACATAACACACATAGGATTAAAAAGCTGTGTGGGTAGGTAATACGCACATGAGAAGATCTCTCCAATCAACCTCCGTCTGACTGCTGTGCCATCCTGTGTGTCACCACTGGCACGTACAGGGGGGCACATTGGATCTTGCTCCAGATCCTCATTAATCTCTGCAGGGATATTGTGCCTGAGAGCAATGTTGTGCAGGATGCAACAGGCTATGATTATCTCTGCAACAGTCCTTGGCTTATACTGTAAGGCCCCGCCTGACCTATCCAGACACCTGAAGCGACTTTTCAACACGCCAAAGGTACGCTCGATGACTGAGCGGCTGGAGGCATGGGCCTCATTATACCTCCGCTCTGCACGTGTCCGTGGCTGACGTACAGGGGTCAGCAGCCAGGGGCGACACCCATATCCTGCATCACCTTGGAAATAAAAAGAAATGTGCGTGTCAATATTCAACATAACTGACATATGTTAAGATGTAGTAACCCTACACAAAACAAATCCTGACATCAACATATAACCGAACAATTAATGAGCTGTAAAAAACACATATGCTGTTAGAAAAGGAACACATAGCCTAGAAAGTAAGTACACTCATGGGAAATACCCCAACAGTTCCATCTATACTGTAACATATTGTGTGTGTGTGTGCGCGACATGGGTATTGTAATGCATTGACTGTCCACATTGGCACCCCTGCCAATGAGAGACGATAGTAACGATTCACGTGTCACATGTTCATATTGTATGTCTGAACAGTAACCTAGGTAAAATATGCTGCCATGAGAGGGTGGGAAAAAAACAGAACATGTATGCCATGGAGGCTGGTGATAATGTGAACCATATCACCTAGATGCATCCTGTCCTGTACGGGCAACATATCTAGATCTCATACTCTGTGTCCTTATGCTGTATATTGCTAAACATAAATTGTTTAAATACCAATCCTGTGCACTGTGTCTATCCTGGGAACATCCCACTGAAGGTGGGGTCTGCAAACCTGCACACTGTACTACTCATGTCTTAACCTCATAGAGATACACATCGGTACATTACCGTCATGTGTAGCTGAAAACAATACAACTCTGTATGCACACACATAGCCCACAGCTTCAGGCATCCCCTTTCCAATATGTTAAACTACATGAGGATCACTGGCCAATATGTGGCTAAATCATGATCATCTACAGTAGGCCAAGGTACTAGCACCAAATATACTTCGTTACACCCCTGCTGTGACATAGGCCAAATGCGTGACCATACATATCCACACGAGTGCTGCTAGCTGGAAAGGGCAAAAGCATACATCAGATATTCCCAAAAAACCCCTCATATTATATACTGGCTCCTGGGTAGCAACAACAGTCCAGAGTGAGTGTGTGAACCCCACACACACATGAGAAGGGTTACCTGTATGGATGAGCAATTATCACAAGGTTAAATGACATACAAGCATTATTTGGCAATGACCCATCATGATACGTGCATATGAGGGCCAAACCCCCCCCCCCTCAGAATGTGTGCAGTTGATATTACCACACACTATGAGGGATTGTGCAACAGCCTAGCCACATGCACAGGGGTGTTGTCACCTGCACACCATGTGAATGTCTGGATCATATAATGCTAGGAGTCTGATGGTCTATGTTTGTTTGTAGCTGCTGTATGTGTACGTCTATACCCCTGTAATAATCTAAAGATACAACAGTCCCCAAACAAACATTGCTCATATGTTGATCTAAGTTTATGGTTTTAAACGAGTTTGCTAGCTATGTGAGTAGACATAAAGAAAGTTACAAACACATACATACATTACGACACATGACATACTCACCCAGCAAAATACAGTCCCCATAACGTCCGCCCTCAAATTGTGTGAAGATTGCCGAGTGATGCAGGATATAGGAGTCATGGGTGGACCCTGGAAACCTAGGGACCACATTCAGAATATGCAGATTAGCATCACATACAACCTGAACATTCAGGGAATGGTAGTGTTTGCGGTTGCGAAACGCCACCTCCCTGTCTCTAGGCGGGACCAGGGCAACATGTGTGCAATCAATAGCTCCCATCACGTGTGGTATCCCTGCTAATGTCTCAAAGGCCTGGTTCAGGGTCCCCCATTGTTGCCTAGTGTGGGGAATGGCTATGTAATTCCCCACCCGGCTGACCATGGCACGCAGTACGTGGTGGAGACATCGTGAGAAGGATGGGCGGCTCATGCCACCCACTGCAGCCACAGATGACTGGAAACAGCCAGAGGCAAAAAAATGTAAAGCAGCAAGGAGCTTGACTAAACCTGGTATTGCATGGGACCGATCAGTCAGGGGCTCGAGGTCAGGTCTTAAATCCTCATAAAGCTCCCTAATAGCCCTTGTGCTCAGTCGGTACAGGGAGATGACCTGGTCCTCACGCATGCCCTGGAGCTGTGCCCTGGGCCTGTAGAGGCGTGGCTGCCGAGCCTGCACCTCGGCACGCCGTCTGTGCCGTGAACGCACAGCACATGGCTGGACCACCTCCACAGCTGCAGGTCTGAGTTGCTGCGGGACTACACCCATGCCCTGTGCTGCAGCCCCGTGGACACCATCTCCCCTGTCCGGCAACCGCAGCATCTGCCCACCACTCAGGACACATGCATAAGCATATATTGCTGCCATAAACTCCTCCCGTCCCACTACCGAAACACACTCTAACAACCACACAAACTCTAACAAACACACAAAACACACTATACAGTATCCAAAAGTAAAAACAACAACTGACAATACACACACAACACAATATAATAAGCAATACAAACACCAATACAATCCGCTAGTACAACTGCATAGACGTTCGTTCTTCTCCACACCAACCACACTCCTCCTGCTCTTCCTCTACAACCCTCAACGTGGGTAATGTTGTGATGGTAATATATGTTATTCTGGGGTGTGTGGTTTGCGCACACTGCGCATGCGCAGTTGATCGCATGCGATGCCCGTTGGTGGCACGCGTGCGCCACTCTACGCATGGGCGTCGGTCAGTGCGTGCCCACACGTATGTGCGCCGGCGTGAACATGCGCACAAAACACAGACACCCATGCGGTAGTCGTTGTAGTGCGCATGCGTACTGCGACACATGCGCAGTACAGTGTCTCAGGGCGCATGTGCGTTTGTCCGCGTACGGCCACCCATGCGTTGGCGAGCACGCGCCCAACGCACGAGCGTCACGCCCGCCCAATTGCGCATGTGCAATGGAAGACACATGGCAATACACTATAAATAGGCCTGCACACGTGCATCACGTTGAGGGTTGAGAAAGGAGTCACAGTTAGAGAGAGAGGGTGTCATAGATAAAGTCTGAAACAGAGACAGTGGTGGGACTACTGCACAGGAAAGAAGCACAGTGAGGGATAACAAAATCTATAGGTAGAGAGGCTGTGGTGGGAGTAGTCCAGAGGAAGGAGGGAGAGAGTCAGTCCAGGGAGTACGGCAGCGGAGAGAGGCAGTGTAAGATAGTCAGGAGCAGAGTAGATTCCTCACCTTGTGCTAAGATAATATTTCTGTTCCCTTTGTTAATGTGTCCTTTACTGTGTCCTGTACTGTAACATTCTGTAAGTCTGTATTGCATGCTGTGTATTGTTCTGTTTTGTTTAAGTGAGTGCTGTTCTGTTGAAAGGAGCATTTAAAACATACAGAGATGGAGAGAGAGAGGGAGAGAGACGGTGAGGGTGAGGGTGAGGGTGTGGAGGATGTGTCCCAACCTGTGGTGGGTGATACACCGACGCTACAGACTGCACATCCTAGGGAGGGACATGCAGGACCATCTTTTGGGCCACAGCCTGCACAATATGTCCAAACTGGGAAGAGAAAAAGGGTACCTGTGCCTGGTCCACAGCGAAAAAGAGCTCTACGCTTCAGTGATAGAGAGAACTATATCCTACTCTCGCATGTAATTGAAAACTATGACCTCTTATTTGGCAGGCTCAGCAGTCGCACAACAGTGGCCACCCGAATGGCAGTATGGGAGGAGGTGCGTGCTGCAATTGCAGAGGCAGGGGGCCCCACAAGGGATGTTGAAAGCCTCAAAAAGAGGTACTCGGATATAAAAAGAGGGGTGCGCCAGCACATGGTGGCTGAAAGACAACATGCGCATGGCACAGGTGGTGGGGGCCCTTTTATCCCATCACTCACACCATTGGAACAAGAGCTGGCAACACGTTTGGGCCACATCTATCTCCGTGGACTGCCGGAGGCCCTTGACACGGCACATCCTGACGCAGGTATGTATAGTAATTGCCAGGTTCACAATGTCCCTTCAGTACACATCATTCAGCTGCACAGACACTCCCATACCTGTGACCCAATCCACACCATGTTTAAAAAGTGGTGTCACATGTGTGTGTTATGGCCATGCACAAACTGTGTTGTTGCCATGCCCTGTCACAATATTACATATGTGTCCCTCGAAAACAGCAACCTCCCCATCTGTTTCCAAAACTACACACAACAATTCCTATCCAACCTGCACATCTGTGATTGCAAAGCACCATATGATTTTGTGGCACACTAATCAGGTAACGTGTGTGTGACATACTATTTGCACAGTGCTACATGTGCTTCTCAGTGGGCCACAGGTGCTGGCTACATGGGATCCACGGCACAATGGGTCACAGCCAAACATATCCAACAATGAGCATATAGTATGTCTAGAGACAATAGTTCAAATGCATAATTAAACATAAACAGGCAATGTATGGTCCAAACAAGTGTAAGGGTGATGTATTCTCACACATGTGTGGACATATGTTGTACAGATAGGGGGAGGGATGTGATGGGGGACACATGTGGCATGGCACTCCAAATATACACATGGAAAATATGCAACATGTGCATGGCCACACGACACACATGTGCCCCAGAAACAGCTGAATGACGTAGACAAACATGTATGGGAGGGTGTCATGGGTCGGGTACGCAGCACACACGCACATACCCACCCCATCATCTCTGTGGTGTCTGTGCCACACATATATAGATATGATTATGTTGAAACATATGTGTTTTCCTTGTTATTGTTCAATATGCAGGTGACTACAGTAAAATGGGAGAGGAAGAGGAGGAGGCGGAGGAGGAGGAGGAGGAGGAGGTGGAGGAAGAGGGTGACTTTGACATCACAGTGCCAATGAGTGTGTTGGAGGATGAACCTGCTGTCTCAGGGGGCAGCACAAGTGCTGTTGATGAGCCCATAGAGCCACCTGTACCCAGTATATCACCACTAGGGGCAGCATCAAGGGAGAACATCGACGGACCCAGGCTGCAAGTATACACCGAGAGCCCTGACCCTCAGGCGATGATGGCGGAGTTAAGGTCCCATGGCGTATCTGCACATCGCGATGCTGAAGGTGGGTGACATACGACAGTCATAATTCCAAAATAAACACCAATAGTCACTAGTTGGTGTTTGTGTGGTGAATGTTGCAACATAACCACCACATATATCACATGTATGGCTCATGTTGGTGGGATATTGTTTCTTGAAAGAATGGTGTGGGGTATAATATATGGTGTTACTATGACGCAAAACAGAATCACCGAAGGTCAGTTGACACCCACAGATGCAGGCCTAAAAGGAATGTTGTATAAGGGCCACCATGTTGTTGTCATGAGAAAGATCAACACTTGCCCTTGCAACAGTCTACCTCATTGCAGACACCCAGATGTCTGGTAAACCACAGCATGACATCTAAATAATAGTTGAAGAAACAAACATACCATATATATAGCAATGCAACCCTCCTCTGTGATGTAACAGCACAAAGAACGCATTCCCCACAGTCTGCATCTGCAGGTGTCAAATTACATAGCATATGGAGAGAGGTGCGAAAATATGTCAGGTCAACCATAGATACGGATCTACAGAGGGGTCTCAAACGTACAGTATGAACCTGATGGCTTGTTTGGAGAGAACATTCCTCAATTTCCTCTGTACAGAAAGACATAACATAGACTGTAATCCAGACAGAAAAGGAAAACACCATGTCCCCTTACTGTAAGGCCAACAATCCCTCAACAGATTGCATAGGCTGTGAGCATGTGTGTCCCAGTTAAATTGTGGGCCTATGTCCCCATACCGTGTGATGGTCCCCAGTATCATACGTGTCATACCTGCAATATGTGTTGTATGCAACCATACAGTAATGAGTATGACGCATGTCTATTTCTCAACAAATGGTTAAACAAGGACCAAATCCGTGAACAATTACTGTGCTGCAAAATAAACCTAAACACATATGACTAACTACAACATAAGCTTGCCATGTTGAGACCATATCATACACCACGTATCCACACAACATTACCAGAATTGGCACATCACCCCACCCCTCCTTTCCGAATGCAAACATTAGAGCATTACACAAAGACCTCACATAACATACTGGTGTATGATAGCAATTGTCAAGCCCAATGAGAAATAACATAAACTGAAGACCTCATCTCCTTTACAAAATAACCAGATACATCATCATAGAGCAAGCAACCAAAGAAATACATTACCTAGTCGAAATGTGTTATTGGAGACACAAAGGCAACTAGGGAATTTGACACAACACTGTATAGGTACTGGCCAGTGGGTAGATAGAGATATCTGACCAATCTGTACTGTCATACATACATTATCCCTTACAGCAGGGTACAAAATAAACATACTGAAGCTCAGCCTGTAAGGATCCATATGCTATGTCAAATGAGAAAGGGGAAAACATATGTTGTCTAGTTGTTATGACTGTTTTCCATGTCCTAATTGCTGCATCCACGTTCACAATGCCTGTGCAAGAGTTCTGCTCACTCACCATAGTCTGATGTTTATGTGTCCAGACAGCTCTATTGTACTGTTTTATCCACTCTACATTGTCACATTTGCTTTAACATAACCATTTATTCCGTGTAGTAGGTCTCTGACATCCCACACTATCAATGACGTAGTCAGCATGCCAATGTCTATCCTCAACTACACTCACATAAGCAGCTATGTTCATAAGGTATCACCCACTCCCACAAAACACGTAAATGCTTCACGGGATTAACGTCTGTCAGCACCATCACATTCTAGTCATTCCCCAACATCAGCTCACGTACATTTTGTACACCACCAAGCATACATATCAGTGTAGTCCTTGCACCAGGCAATTCCAAGGACCAGCACATGCGGATAATGTGTACATCCCCACATCCAGCCCTCATACTGACAATGTAACCCATCAGACCATACATTGTCATGTCATAAAACAATCATTAGGGCAGGCCAAACCTGATTTGCCGTCACACAGTCTTACACAAATATATGGCATCCCATGAGGCTACATCCAGTACAAACATCTCATGGAGAATAGCAAATTCCATAAACACATAACACACAGTTCCTGTCGTAACATGCCCCAACAGCTCATGTGCATCTCTATGCCACATATAGCAAAACCCTGGACCCATACATGACCTGTGCAGACATTCCCAAACACACCTCGGTACAACAATGCTTCTGGCCATCTGAGGTGTTTATGGCTGCTGCATGCTGCACCTGACCTAAATAATGGATATGAGATGACTGTCCTTGCCCAATTCTGTTGCCACGTCAGTAGTATGTGGGTGTGTATGCAGAAGCTATTGTATGACTGTTGTGTTGTCCTCCCACATCCTCTTCCTGTATAGTGTTCTCTGTGTTTCTATTAGTTGTAGTACACTGCGATATATGTGTTATACCCCTAACCATGTTCCCATATGACTCAGCACTATCACATTAGCATTAGTGTGGTATGTGTATGACATGTTGCTTTATGAAGGTGTTTTCGTGGAGAGGTAGTTCATTGACCACCCTGTGTCCCATTCACAGCCAATCGACGTGTTCTGGAGCGGATTCGCTGTGCTGTGGAGCGGAACACCAGGGATGTTTGTGCTGCGCTACGGACATTACATGAGGGGGTCGTAGCCATGCCACTAACTCGCATGTGTGAGGCCCTTGAGGGCATACGTGATGTTCTGATCCGAGCTGCACCTGCACCACCAATGTATCCGGAGGAGGATATAGCCTTGCCAGGGAGAGGGGCCCGACGTGGCAGGCGTGGCCGACCACGCCGTCAGTAACCTATGATAATATAGAAATGTACAGCACGAAACCAAAGGTTTCTCTCTGTTGCACTGTTCAGTTTTAGCAACTATGTACATAGTATATTCTGTTATTGCGGCTTGGTTTGGGTTATATGTGAAAGTAGACATATGTGATTAGTATGTTGTGTGTGTGTTATGTAATTGGCTTGGGGGGATCTTTGATATGTCTTACACACATGTTTGTAACAATAGTTTTATATGAGAGAATTGCTGTGATAATAAACAGCTGTCCAAAAATAGATACATTGTCTCTTTCCAAAGAGTGTCCATTTGGTCCCATGTGTATCTCTGAGAGGGGGGTGGGAGGACCATAGGATCTGCAACCATGTCCACTGCATAAGCTACTTTGCCACACACATATACTATTTCCATGATCCACACATATGTGATGTTTCACTAGCACAATGTGTCACCACAGCCTCTGCGCTGCAGCGGCACAGTGTGCACAGACATCCATGTACGACATGGGTGTGGAACCGTGATACTGTGGAGCCGCAGACCAGTCAGGTTCTGAGCATATCCCTAATGTATATGCTGGCGATATATATCTCACCATTACAATTATCATGACCACCTTACTGGTTTGTGTCCCTCCAAGACTGGATTTTGAGAGCGCTGCCTTACACCTCTGTCATGTACGATTTATTTTGGGCTGGGTGCAGATGTCACAGACATCGGATGGTTATTTGGAATGCGTAACATTGCTCCCTGTTTCTCACCAGCAGTAACGGGTGGTGGCAATGGCAATATGTTGGTGGTGGGGAGAGGTGAGGAGGAATATGACACACTCTAGGTAACATGTGTGATGTCGGGGACATCTGCGCCTTGCCCACTCACATTCCAAAATGGCAGAGGTGTAATCCAGGTCTCTCAAAAGCGAGCCCTGGAGGGCCGAAACTTCAGTCACGCTGACAGGATATCTCCAATTCATATATATCTCTGCCACACTCATTAGGAATATTTCCAACACCTGACTGCCCTGCGGCTCTACAGAACCACGGTCCACCACCCTTGATGTGGACACAGGGGTACTGTGTTATAAATGGCCTGTTTATGTTCCATACACATCACCATCTGCAACCCGTCATACAGGACACATTGGTGCCATATGTGTGACCTGTGCCCTCACCTATATAAGTGGTCACATGCACCCCAACCCACCATAGGGATGCATGTTACAGAGGCAGACATTTGTGAGCCGCATATTTTGCCGGCTCATATATGTGAGAACATGTGGGTCATGTATATGCATCCCTGTGGCAAGTACGTCTGTGGGGCAGCCACTACATGGTAACATGTAATGCAGCACCCTGCTATCACACACCTACACACATGAGTTTCCCGACACACTGCATGTGGTGCCAATTGAGGTATCACACGCATGTTTACCCGTCAGGAATGTATGTGGCTGCACACATATGACATGCTGGCATCTATAGGCATATGCTACGTGAGACACGTGACCATTACAGGGTTCAGAAAAAATACTTTAATATGTACACACAAAACTAAAACTATATACATATCTAGGGTAGGGGGAAAATGCCATCACCCACCCACCAAATCAAACCCTCCCCACCCCCGCACACACACACCCGCAATAACCACACTCCCACACACTAACCCCGAACCCCCACATGACCCCACCCTCCCTCAGCCTGCCCCGTGATGGCGGACAGGGCAGCACAGGGCACATGTGTGGACGTCACAGGCACCATCAATGATGCCTGTGACGCCCTTCAGGGGGTGGCTGCTGACATGGCAGATGCTCAATGTCAGCAACCACCCTCTCCATGGCTCCCGCCATCCATTCCTGCAGGTGCACCAACCGGTGCACCCGCTGCTCCAGTGCATCCAGAGCCTCACACAGATGTACAACACATCTGCCACCACACACACACATTGTTCCTGGTGTTTGTGTGGTGGCATCTGCATGCACTGTGTGTGGGGCCCTGGATGTTGGAGCCACCTGCCCTTGATGGCGGGAGCCAACAGTGCCCTGTGCTGCACTGTCCTCTATGTCACTCTCCCAGACACCCTGTGGCCACTCTTCCCCCCCTGACTCCTCCCCAACACCCCCCACCACCTCCCCCCCACCCACATCACCTGCGCCCTCACCCCCCCTTGTGACCCTGGCACCCACACCTTCCGTCCCAGCATCCCCCATGACCCCCTCCGCTGTGTCGTCTGCAGGACCCTCTGCCTCCTCCCCACTGGTGTCCAGGACTACCACCTCCACGGCAGCGCGGGAGGTGGGCCTTCGGAGGGCATAGGCAGAGGTACGGGGGTCTTCGTCACTGTCATCATGATCTGTGGAAGATGACAGTCATCAGCACACGTAGATGTGTGTGACACATCACATGTACCCATGCAGGTACCATGCACACTGATGGGCCACTGTGACCTCTGATGGTGGGCAGCCATGTCATCAATACGCACCATCACCATGTGATGATTCAGCATTCCTCACGCGCTCAAGGTATGCGCCATGGTGCAGGCGCAGCTCCCTCCCTTTCTTTCTCAGATCCTCGACCTGTGTGTGTGAGAAAATATGGGTGGGAGCATGAGTGAGCACTTACGTCTGGTGGGTGGGCAACAGAAACATAGAACAGTGTGTCCTGGGTCTGGACACTTCAGCTACACTGATGTGTGTTTCATGTATAGCATAGTTCAACACCTGTCACAGGGGATCATCATGGGCACATGGAATGTGTTATCACATGTGGACAACACCATTACCAACTGAGCCTACTCACCAATGTTGGTCATCGTCACATATGTCAGTCTCTGGAGCCATGCCATGGTGCTTGCGTGATGCTACTTGCTGTCCAATATTTGCATCTCTTGTTGTGTATGTTTTGCACACCAGGAGCGGGTGAAGGGATACATTGGAGCAGTTGTTGAATGCGACAGAACCCAAGGGGGACAGGGATGTTTGTTAATTTGTGCATCCTGCTGTGTCTGGCGACCACCTGTTACAGGCAATGAACTATGCTATCAGCAGCTAACAACATGGCTAAGTCACACATGTGGGAAACAGTGGGATGAGGAGGGCAGGAAAGGGTTACAAAACTGATCATGTGCTGTGGAGGGTCTGTACCTCCACCCATGTTGGCTGGCCATCCTGTGTGAGAGTCAGGTTGGGGTGTAGTATGTATGGGGTATGTTTGGTAGAGCAGCCTAAACAAACATACAACAACTGCAGGTGCCCTTATCTGAGCTTACCGTGCCCATGTCGGCTGGCCTATATCTTGTGGAAATGGCACTATGACCTATGACCTGTATGATGACAGCAGGTGTATTTTGATAAACCATGGACAGACACCAAACAAACACACTACGCAATTGCCACCTGTGCTCATGTGGCTGCTTGTGTCTGTGGTGTCCAACCACAAGAGGTGACTGTAGCTTTCCTACAACATCAGTTCTGTTCACCTGCTACAAGGTAATGGATTTGTAGGAGGTGTGAGGATGGGTAACCTAACTATGCATAAAGTGAGGGGACTATGGCTCTGTTACGGCCTTTGGGAATATCTTTGCCTAGGTCATGGGGATGTTGTACCTATACACACATCAACATGTGCACATAGCTTTTCATCGTGATACATCACAGACATGTGTGATGAGATAGTGACCTCACAGACTATGTGAGAGGTGCAACTTACCTGTCATAAACTACCCCAACATGTGACTGCTATACCCACCAATGCAATGTGGCGTACGGCCCCATGGGGGTTGCGTGTTGTGCCACACATCATCAGCTGCATATCCCATTGCAGTGGGATCATAGACAAGTGACCTTACACAGGTCATAGGACTCCTGGAGATAGGGAGAATGTATTGAACTGGTTAGGCACACACAACCATATCACCAGGGTGCGTGATAGACCACTGTGATGGCCTCACTTAACTCCTGGGAAAGGGGATGCTCTATTAAACTCTTTATTCACACACAACCATATCAACAGGGTACGTGATAGCCGACTGTGATGGCCTCACATAACTCCTGGGGATAGGGAGGATCTCTTACACTCTTTATGCACACACAACCATATCTCCAGGATGAGTGAAAGGCCACTGGGATGGCCTTTGAGGGCTCCTGGAAATAGGGTAGATGTAATGAACTTTTTCAGCACACAGAACCATAGCTCCAGGATACATGAAAGGCCACTGGGATGGCCTTTCAGGACTCCTGGAACTAGGGGAGATATTCTAAACTGTTTCAGCACACATCACCATAGCTCCAGGATACATGAAAGGCCACTGGGATGGCCTTTCAGGACTCCTGGAACTAGGGGAGATATTCTAAACTGTTTCAGCACACATCACCATAGCTCCAGGATACATGAAAGGCCACTGGGATGGCCTTTCAGGACTCCTGGAACTAGGGGAGATATTTTAAACTGTTTGAGCACACATCACCATAGCTCCAGGATACATGAAAGGCCACTGGGATGGCCTTTCAGGACTCCTGGAACTAGGGGAGATATTTTAAACTGTTTGAGCACACATCACCATAGCTCCAGGATACATGAAAGGCCACTGGGATGGCCTTTCAGGACTCCTGGAACTAGGGGAGATATTTTAAACTGTTTGAGCACACATCACCATAGCTCCAGGATACATGAAAGGCCACTGGGATGGCCTTTCAGGACTCCTGGAACTAGGGGAGATGTAATGAACTTTTTCAGCACACAGAACCATAGCTCCAGGATACATGAAAGGCCACTGGGATGGCCTTTCAGGACTCCTGGAACTAGGGGAGATATTCTAAACTGTTTCAGCACACATCACCATAGCTCCAGGATACATGAAAGGCCACTGGGATGGCCTTTCAGGACTCCTGGAACTAGGGGTGATGTTTTAAACTGTTTCAGCACACAGAACCATAGCTCCAGGATACATGAAAGGCCACTGGGATGGCCTTTCAGGACTCCTGGAACTAGGGGAGATATTTTAAACTGTTTGAGCACACAGAACCATAGCTCCAGGATACATGAAAGGCCACTGGGATGGCCTTTCAGGACTCCTGGAACTAGGGGAGATATTTTAAACTGTTTGAGCACACAGAACCATAGCTCCAGGATACATGAAAGGCCACTGGGATGGCCTTTCAGGACTCCTGGAACTAGGGGTGATGTTTTAAACTGTTTCAGCACACAGAACCATATCTCCAGGATACATGAAAGGCCACTGGGATGGCCTTTCAGGACTCCTGGAACTAGGGGAGATATTTTAAACTGTTTGAGCACACATCACCATAGCTCCAGGATACATGAAAGGCCACTGGGATGGCCTTTCAGGACTCCTGGAACTAGGGGTGATGTTTTAAACTGTTTCAGCACACAGAACCATAGCTCCAGGATACATGAAAGGCCACTGGGATGGCCTTTCAGGACTCCTGGAACTAGGGGAGATATTTTAAACTGTTTCAGCACACAGAACCATAGCTCCAGGATACATGAAAGGCCACTGGGATGGCCTTTCAGGACTCCTGGAACTAGGGGAGATATTTTAAACTGTTTGAGCACACATCACCATAGCTCCAGGATACATGAATGGCCACTGGGATGGCCTTTCAGGACTCCTGGAACTAGGGGAGATATTTTAAACTGTTTGAGCACACATCACCATAGCTCCAGGATACATGAAAGGCCACTGGGATGGCCTTTCAGGACTCCTGGAACTAGGGGTGATGTTTTAAACTGTTTCAGCACACAGAACCATAGCTCCAGGATACATGAAAGGCCACTGGGATGGCCTTTCAGGACTCCTGGAACTAGGGGAGATATTTTAAACTGTTTGAGCACACAGAACCATAGCTCCAGGATACATGAAAGGCCACTGGGATGGCCTTTCAGGACTCCTGGAACTAGGGGAGATATTTTAAACTGTTTGAGCACACATCACCATAGCTCCAGGATACATGAAAGGCCACTGGGATGGCCTTTCAGGACTCCTGGAACTAGGGGAGATATTTTAAACTGTTTGAGCACACATCACCATAGCTCCAGGATACATGAAAGGCCACTGGGATGGCCTTTCAGGACTCCTGGAACTAGGGGTGATGTTTTAAACTGTTTCAGCACACAGAACCATATCTCCAGGATACATGAGAGGCCACTGGGATGGCCTTTCAGGACCCCTGGAAATAGGGTAGATGTAATGAACTGTTTCAGCACACTTAACCATATCGCCAGGATACATGACAGGCCACTGTGATGATCTTACAGCACCCCTGGGGATAGGGATATTGTTTTGTACTTTGACAGCACACAGACCAATATCACCATGATGACAGGTGAGCCAGTGTGATGGCCTCTCTAGTCCCCTGGTGATAGGGTGTATGTATTACAGTGCTTGAGCACACACAACCGTATCTCCAGGGTGACTGATAGACCACTGTGGTGAGCTCTCAGGACCACTGGGGATAGGGGGGCATATTGCACAACATTGGCAAAAACAACCAGATCACCTGGGTGATTGACATACCATTAATGCTTTGCTTCACATACCCTTTCTGTGGACGGAAAGGTTATTTTCTGCAGCTACACATTTCACCATATTCATATGATGTGATTTGGATATAATTAAGCTGATCTATTGGTTTGCTTTCTTACAGTATGTGTTGGCACGTCCACAGCAGCAAATGCCAGGTAATAGGGCTAGCATCATGACCTGTGTGACCATATCCATCACCACCTGGGTACAGGTCACACCTGTCACATATTATACAAAGACAATATGGGATGTATGTTCAGCTGCAGCACATTACTGACACACAATACCTGACCCCAACAGCATGAGGATCTGCAATGCACACAGCCTCTAGATATATATGTCTATTTCTAATGACCTGTCCCCATCCACTTACCTCCCTTGGGAAGTCAGCTTCTCTATTGAAGCGTCTCTGTAGCCGTTCCCAGGCCCTGCGGACCTTTCTGCTGTCCCTGTACCTGTTTTGCCCGGGGAACAGCTTCTCCTGCCTTGTGGCAATCAGGCGAGACAGGGTGCGGAGCTCCCGAGGAGTGAATGCAGGCTTTCTTGTTCTGGACGCCATTTTGAGATATTATCACCTGATTGCACGCAGCGTCATTGACGCGCATGCGCCCCGCAAATGCCACACATTTCCAATGTTTTACGTGCAACTGTGCCCCGCAAGTGGCGCAGTTTAGCGACGTATGACGTCCAACTGCGCCCCAGAGATTGGCGCACCTTGGCGACGTAACACGTCTCATTGCGCTCCGCATCTGCTGCATGTTTTATAAATATTTCGTCCCACAGCGTCCCGCAACTGGCGCAATTTATACACATATGACGTTCAACTTCGCCCCGCACATTGTTTTGCGGAACGAGTTGCGCACATGCGCACAACAACTGCAATATACAGTGCTGTGTGTCTCTTATATAAAACACATAACTATTTCATGACCTCATGGTGTTGACACATTTGGGACTTGAACTTATCATCACTTGCACACTGGTTCTTAGGCATTTGTTTGATGTGATGTGCTACGCCTTTCACATTGCACTGACTGCCACTACAACTGCTACTTCAACAAGGTGTTTTGAGGGACCATCAGATTGGCCTATCAGGCACCCTGGTGATATGGGGATATGTGTCGCAATAGATGATATTCACTACTCCATCTCAATGTCAACCCATACATTATGTATGTGATGGCATGGGGGGGGGGGGGTTTCCATCTGCACATGCTACATCCACATTAGGTTGCATAGCACACATATTGAGCTTATTGAGATTGCCATGCGATGGACATGGATGTAGATGTTAGGTGGATGTGCTGACATACAGAGTGAGTGGCTGGGGTGTGCGACACATTCACTGTCATACCTACCTATGTTACAGACGTCGTGTTTGCCTTCACACCATCAGCCTAATCTATATAACTTGCTGGCACATTACTATCTACTATCAACAGTGGTTTTTGTGGCCTTTGCGTTTTGGATTTGTTTTTTGCAGAAACACACTGTGACATTGCAATAACCTAGTGTGGCACATCAGGTACCCTATGAGTCACTTCAGAGAGGACAATATGAGGTGCAGTGTCCACAACAGCACCTTCTAATGTTCAAATAAACGAACCTTGTAAGGTACTTTTGAGGGACCTTCATGCTACAGCATTGAGGGTGTTGTTGGTGGCACCACCAAATGACATTACAAAGGGAAGAGGCCTCAGAGAGCCATATTAGATTAGACCACTGTAGAATCAGGGGCATTACCTATGTCTGTACACGTTGTGACATCACAGGGGGCGAAACCTCCATAGCTCTGTGTATGAGAGACACTCCTCCTTGAACCCCTAGGCCAGTCTGCTGATCAGTATAGCCCTAATTAATATGCATGAGATCTATAGGCATCAGAGCTACCCTGGCAACCTCACAGATTTGTGGCCCTACAGGTCTGTATTTTTAGACCCCTGTCTTACACCTCTGTCATTTAGGTGTGTGACTGTACAAAGTGCAGATGTCAGTGACATGAAAAGCATATATACTCACTGTGACATACTTCCTCAATTCTCATGCCCACCATGCAGTTCTATAATCTATAAGATGTTGGTGGTGGTGAGAGGCAGAGAAGCATGTTACACAGTTTATGTGAACATTTTGATGTCTTGCACATCAGCACCTTGCCCACTTACAAACGTTAATGACAGAGATGTTTGTCAGGGTTGTTGATGGCCAGCCCTGGAGGGCCACACTCCACTCCGTTTGGCAAGACATCTGTAATGCATATATATCTCATGCATCTTCATTTGTACTAACATAAACACATGTCATGGCTAGACTTTCACGGAGGACTGCTTCAGAACCACTGCCATAGCTGCTAACACACCCCTGGCTGGCTACAGTTTGAGTATGGGCCAACACATGACCTGTTTGCTTTCTTTACCACGATAGACTTCAATCACACATACCCATGATGCACTGCACATGTAAATAAGCAGTCTACAAATATAAGCACTATGGTTTATGCAGCCACTGAAACACCTACGTATGTACATGATTAATGAGCGTGTAGGTTAATGACACAGAGTTAGTCTTGGACATCACATTGTGCGGCTCCTGTGCTCACCCTGAATGTGAGAGGGGAGACCCAGAACCATGACCACAGCACCTGGCTCAGCTAAGATAGCCTATGGTGTGAGTCCACATCAGTCGCAGTGTCTGATGAGTAGCACTTGTTGATGCACATACACTTACACTTCTGTGCATCTGTTATTTCCCTGTGATGTGTAGCCCTTTAAGCAATTTGCTGCAACCACATCAGTCATATCCTGTGTGGTGGCCATTGTCATCGCCACATTAGTTATGGGAGGGGGAGAAGTGTGTTAGACAGACGGATTATGTGACAACACCCAAACGTAACATTCAGACTCATCACTGCAATGGTGCTGCTGGTGGGAAGTGATAACCTCTGTCCAGCAGAGGAAAATACAACTTACAGCATGGGGCATGCATTTATGTGACCATCAATAAGGTGACAGCAGACAGATGGCATGCCTGGACATGCTCAGCAGCCCACCACCACTATCTGACATTGTCCAGCAGCAAACACAGATAAGCTGCAGCTGCTACACCCTTCAAAGTGTGGCACCCTTACACATACTAGGTGCAAGCAGTCTGATAGCTTATCCATACTGCATACTACTGGTGACAATGTGTGCAACCCAAACTGGGACGTCTGCACACTCACCGAGCAGTTACGTTCGTGATTGGGCTCCAAAAGGCAACCCATAGATATCACTTGCAAAAGATGTTGTTGCCACTACAGCTGACCTAGCCATGCTATGGTAACTACTCAGTCAGGGTGAGACTGACCTTCCAGGAGGACATGCTTGGGCTACCTTGTCCATGCTACTGATGACCACACACTGCAATTTCACTTACATTGCCCTACGTTCTGTCCTCATGCATCCTGCCGAGACCAGCCTGTCGGGGGTATGACCACAATACCTAGCACCTCATTATGCACAATGGCAAGCTAACACTGCACACAGTACAAACATTGTGCGCTGAGTAAGGTGTTGCATACATCACACACTGGATGTACAGCCACACAATCCCACAGCTATGCCATCACTGTGCTACTATAGATAGTTTTTCCAGTCTATGCCAAATCAGCAGTCGTGGACACAGTGCATGCATGGCTAGGCTATGAAATAGTGCTACTGTCACACCCCATGGTGGGGAACATCGTCAAACAACAGACCTGAGACACACTCCACATACATCAGACATATTGGTGTGATACCACTCAATAACCATATTGTGGTGTACGTAGACATTGATATCTGCCACTGATCAGATCAACATGTTGCTATATGTGTGGTGTATTTCAAGGTTTATGGTGACAGTGCTACAGTGCGCACATACTAGTTTTATGATATGGACGCAACGCACACTATCATGACTGTCCAATTGGCTTTGGGTCCTGAAGCCTGTGTGTCTGGTCATTTCGCCTCCTGTTGATCGGTAATCTCTGGCACAGGTCCCCAACTCCAGTCCTGTTGTAACAGACACTGCTACATTTTCACAAATGTGCGTCAGATATATGCATGAGATATATCTGCATACCATGGACCGGCACATGCAGATGAACAGAGACATCTTTATTTAAGACATCATAACATGTGAATAAATTGTGGCCCTCCAGGACTGCATTTGAGGAAATCTGATCTATGTGATGCACATTTCTCTCTTATATGTCCACCTTGAGAGACAATATACATGTACTGTCCCTGTTTTCACTTTTCCCACTACAGGTGGTTTGTTTTTTGAGAAAAATTAGGGGATGTGACAATTGCGGGGATTGGTTCGGCAGACCTGACACACGTGATTTGAACTTGTGACCTTCACCTCCTGCAGGCAGTGCCTGTGTGCTTTGCACCACCTTCTTGACACAGAGACAGTGCATTTCCAGGTACATCCATGTCTGTTTGTCAGACTAACCCTGTCTGTTGCACTACACAGCACCCACCTAAAAACAGATAGGCCATGGTGTGATGTGGACAGGTGTCACCAGTTCCCCTGCCGTCAACATGTTCACATGGCCTTATATTGGAGTCTGCATTACCCTTTAATGATGTGGGGCACTCCAGGACTGCTTTTGTTTGACTCTGCTGTAGGTGCTGCACATGTTTATGTGGTGGGTACTGTTGATGATAACATAAACATATGCCAAAATATCTTGGGTTCTCAGCAGAAAAGTATCAGTCTTTAATGCCTGGTTTTTTCAGGGTACACTTATGTGCACTAGTTGCAAGGAGCCACAGACAGGATTTGAACCTGTGACCTTCTGTTGTTGCACACACTGTCTGTGTACACTGCACCACTGTTTCTAAACATATATTCTGCATTCCGAGGGAAGTCCATGACTTTACATCTGACAGTGCCTGTCTGTTGTTGTGTACGGTGCCAGGCTACACACGCCTACGGCACTGTCTGCTGTGGCTTGCAGTCCTTATCTGGCAAACCCATATAACCTGATTGCGTTGTGGCACTCCAGGACGGAATTTGAGGGACTCGCCTGTACATAATGGCCATTGCTCTGGTTTGTGTGCGGTGTGGGGTAAAATGTAGGTGTTGAGCCCATGCTTATGTTCTCTGCAGTACAGCAGTGTGTGAACTCTCACTGTTTAGTGGTGGTTAAAAATATGGGTACTGGGTTGCCAGAACCTCAGCTGTGATTTGAACCTGTGAACCTCTCGTCATACAGTCACTGGCTGTGTCCGCTGCACCACACTGTGCCCACAGAGACTGTGCAGTATCTGGAGATAGGAAACCTGGCTGCACAAGCCTGACACCCTGCTCTGCATAGGTTTACTGTGGCCACGTTTTCTTTGTATGGGGACAGGGGTGCAGGACACACACAAATATGCCTTCCAAATAGGTGCAGTCACAGAAATAAACCGAACAGTGCATCAGTGATATCACTGGATGACCTGATATGCACTCCCAGGACAGTTCCATTACATTGCAGTGCTTTTGAATGTGTCCACGGACCATGGACCCTTCCAATATTCATTTCAATTCTTTGGAGCTTTCCTGGGAGTGTTTATTATTGTTGCCCATTAATAGCAGTGTTTCCCAGCAGACTTATGATTTTCGCATACTTGGTTGTGGTTATTTTCATGTTACATTTGCGAGTTTGTTCTGTGCACATGTTTCACACTGCTCACGTTTTTTGGGTTTCCACGATGTTGCTGTACATTGCTGACGGAAATGGTTTCTCTTCCCTTTAAATCACCTCTAACGCGTGTGTTTCACTGGCGGTATTTTTTCTTGTAAATTCGGGCACGCTCCTGTGCGGAGGGTCTCTCCCCTCCCACATTCCACCCATTGACCCCATCTCTCCGCCCCTCGGGGGCCTTCCTCCGCCCTCATTTCGCCTTTCCACGCCTCTATCGCACATGAGCGCCCCGCAAACGTGCGTGTTTGCGGCGCACGCGTGCGGGACCCGTTAATGTGCCGCGCACGCGTACGGGGTGCTTAAGAGCACTTAACTGCATCATTTTAGGGCGCTCAGGTGCGCCCCGCAAAAGTGCCCCGTTTAGTAAACATGCCCCTTAGTTACTAACAACACCCATTAAGAGTGAATTAACGTGCATTAATGTTACTGCATCTTAGTAACTAGGGGGGGGGCATCTTACTAAATTCCACTAGGTGTTTAAAGTACGTTTTAGTGTGTGCTCGCTGTCTGCAATGACAGCTATGTGGGCATGATAACAAATGATTGTCAAGATGTGCATTCATTGACTAACGCACGAAGGGGTGGGAACAGGGCAGGTTAAGAACAGGATGTGGGTGTTTACTGCGCATTGTGGTGCTCATCATTAGTGTGCTAATTAACTCAGGTGCATGTAATGATATCTTAAGGGGTATTGTTAGGTGTACCCTTGTTAATTGCTCTGCCTATTAGTGTATGCATCTGTGGGTTAACTGCCAGGAACATGCTAGTCATGCCCCTGACAGTTTCCGTGGAGGCTTTGCAAGCATTGTGTGTTAAAAGCATACATCAAGTGCAGAACCTTAATAGAATTTAGGTAAAGGGCCCCTTAAAGTGAATCATATTAATACATATCAAGACAAGTAGATTGCAGTTTCATGAACCTATTGCAGCCAGCACAATGGAGCAAGCCCTTACAGAGCCCCCCTTCCACATCCTCACTCTAAAGGTGGCCGCCAGGTGCAAGTCTGTCCCTAAGCAGCAAAAGAAGATCCATTTTAGGCCCTAAGAATTTATACTTTTGGCCTCTGACATATCACTCTCCACAATGGAGAAGCTAGAGGGGAGCTTCAGGACACACCTGGATCAATAGGGAATTTGTTAAGGGGAAGGGGAGAGCACTTCTGAGACCACTTGGGCCACCAGGGGTTTTACTTAGGAGGGGGATTTTTGGGTCCAGTTGATCACCAGAGGATTTTTTTGAGCAGGGAGCACTTGGGGTCACCAAGGGCATTTTTGGAGAGGATCATATGAGCTGATATGGTGCACTTCACTTCAGATGACTCTACAGTTCAAGGCTTTAGTAAAGATTCAGCACTAAGGTGAAAGAAAAAAATGCACCAGCATTGAGCATGGTTTTTGTACTGCCAGTTTGCATGACGACTGCACTACCCTTTGATGCCATGGCTCTACTGTGGATTTTTCCTTACTAAAATCTTTACTATACTGGGAAATAATACTAGTGCGGGAAAATCTCAATTAAAGCACTGTGCTAAAGCATAATGCAGCTTCTTACATCAGTCCCTCTGGATGGTGTTCCAACAGCATAACTAGTGCAAATAAAACCTCTTCCATTTAATTTGATATAAAAACATATAAACTGCCCTTCAGGGACATTCCACCACTGTGGTTCACAACAGTAAATAATAACATCAAATAAACATTACATGGATTCACTAACATCAACACTACCAATACTTTCCTTTGTCCTCCTCCCCCCTTCCTAAAAACCCACCCGTACATCTCTGCACTTTATCCCATCTTTCAGGATCCTTTATTAGGGAGAGAGGGGGCAGCCTTCCTTCCCTCCGAATGCAGTCCAACAGTGCACTTCATTAAGCATAGGGCAATAGCCATGTCTTTACTTTCTTTGGGAATGTCATCTAATAGCCCTCCATTATAATCTCTCTTGGTAACACACATTCCATAACTACAGAACCACCATAAAAAGCCCTACCTCTCCAACAAGATTTATGCTGATGCTGAATCGCCAGTATCACCCACAGTTGTTCCTGAAAAAAAGCACCAAGTTCTGCCCAACACAAACTAACCTATTATTAGATTATACGCTCATACTTTTACCACGCTGAAACAACAGAATTAATCACGCCTAAAAGGCTTATCAAGATCGGGTACTGAGGTCTCAGTAGAACACACGCAGCTGCTCAACCAGTTCAGTTTGGCTGCTATTCACATCAATGACCCCATTTTTTATCGTACCACGATCAATTTATTTTTTACTAATTACTCATTTGACTATAGTTCCTTAAATCTTTCAATTAAATGTCTCTCCAAACAATTTTTACTTTTGGAAATTTTATCAATGTGGATATCCAACGTGTTCCCAGTTAGCCATCATAACTTCACAATGTCCATATAAAAAATGTTTTCTTTCACAAAAATAATGATAGCATGGGTACTTAGCTGCGGTCTTAATCGTTCAAAACTCTCCTCTGAGGATATCCATAATGCATGCTGGCGGCTGGAAACAAAATCCCAACGCTGTACTTCTAAGGCGCCCAAGCGTTTCACACAGTGTGTTTCATCAGGGGATTATTTTCCTGCATGTCAAACAAATCTGAAACAGCCAAACAAGCACTTTCAAACTCTATTTCTTTGTTTCATTTAGATAATTTCTCAAAACGTTGCATACTAAGTTTTTCTAAAGTTACCTTCAAGGTTGTTGTATTCCACTCTTTAAGCATTCACAGAATAGGGCTAGATATTTCAAACTCACTTTTCAATTGCCCAAAAAAACGCCGCGCATGCGGTCTAAACAAACTCTCAGCTTAATATAGTCCGCCCGGCTCAGCTCCTCCTACTCGAAGTTGACATCAGTGTAGACTCTTTATTTATTTATTTAGCACACATTTATATACCGCTCTTTCCCAAGTATCAAGTGCGGTTTACAGAGAACAGAAAAAATTTAAGGTACATGGATAATCATGTCCTAGTTGTTTTACAGAGAACAGTTTTAACTTTTTACATTTAACAGTATAATTAAGGACATGCAATCAAAAGACATGCAAACAATGATTTCATCCAATTGTATTGAGTGGATGTAATCAAACGTTTTACATATTTACAACCTTTTTACATAAGAATAACCTTTTAATATCTGATTATGCGTTTAGTATGGTTGAGTGGGTGTGTGTTTTGTAAAGATTATTATCCTGTGTCAGCTTGTGTGTTTTGGCAATCTAGAGGTGTATAATGTGAGGTAAATAGATGTGTTTTCAGTTTTTTTCTAAATTCTTTAATTTCGGTTAGGAGGCGAATATTGTCAGGTAGGTTATTCCAGAGAGACGGTGTATAGTGTGAGAAGGCTCTGTTATTAGTTAGTTTTCTAGATTTTTTATAATCTTTAGGTAGTGATATTGTGTTTATATGTCTACTTCTTTGAGACCTTTTATTTGGTTCTTTGTTGATTAGTTTATTAAGAACGGATGGTGCAAGTTTATTTATCAGTTTAAAGGTGGTGACTAGTATTTTGTAGTGTATTCTTTCATGAATAGGTAACCAATGGAGTTTAGTAAGAATTGGTGTAATGTGCTCTTTTGGACTTACTTTCGTTATAATTCTTGCTGCAATGTTTTGTGTTAATTGGATCTTTTTAATGTTTTGACGTGTGATTCCTTGGAGAATTAAGTTTGCAAAGTCAAAGTGTGGAGTGATGATTGCTTGTACTATTGATATGAAGTCTTTGAGCTTATTACTGCAGCACAAACTAACAGCATATCAGACAGATTTTGGGAATCTCTCCCCACCCCTAATCTCCCTCTCTCCCCAAACTTTCCTCATTAGTTTCTCACACAGGCCCTTCCCTTGGTAGTTTCTCCCTCTAAACGTTGCCAACTCACCAGTCTCTTTAGTCTCCCCAACTGTATTTTCTGCCTCCTACATTTTCCTCATGGCTTCTTCCTAATTGCTATGCCCCGATAGCCTCTTCTCTTCTGCCTTACTCCCCTTCATGGTCCTTTCTGCAGGCCCCCCTGCACCCACCACCCCCACAGTACTGATCACCATTACCTCTACCCACCTTTCCCCTATACCTAGCCTCTTTCCGAGCACCTGCCCTCTCCCTGCTACAGTCCTCTCCCTCGTGTCCTCACTTCATGGTCCCTTCTCAAGAGCTCTCCTTCCTGCTCTTCTCCATGTGAAGGTCCCTTCCTGAGTGTTTTACATTCTTTGCTACTTCTACCTTCTTGCCCTTTACCCCCAGCTTCCCCTTCTGCCCTCCTTCCCCTTCCTCCCTATCATGCCATAATCCTCACCCAGAGCAGCGTCTCTCCTTCACTATCAGATCAGCAGAGGAGCCACAGCACATGCAGCAGTGGCCAGAAATGCTTCTCAGCGTTATCACCCCTGGTTGCCTGCTCTGGTCATATAGAGTGGCAGCTAATGAACGTGCTGGTGGCAGCACGTGTTCTCTCCTCAGCTTGGTTTCAGGCGCCTGGTAGCAGCAATCTTATCAGTTGTGCTCTTCCCTACCTGCTCTCCAGCTAATTCAGGCTAATGGTAGATCATCTCCGTTTCTTCTCCATGACAATTTGGGTTCCTCATGGCAGTATCAACTGCACTCTTCCTCATCTCCTCTCAGGGCTTCACGGTCTCTTTAGCACAAATCAGTTTCACGCCTCTTCTTCTCTCTAAAAGAATTTAGGCTCCTTGAGCCACGATCTTCTTGGCATGGGATCAGGCAGCCACAGAATTTCTCAGTGGTGAGATCAGCCATCTCATGGACCCCAGGTTGGGAACTGCAGGCCTAGATCGAGGACTCTTTCTACAAGGGCTATAGTAGGATGGGAGGGGATATAAAGTAGGGGGGAAATTCCCCAGATAGCTCCAAGTAGGGGCTCATGGCACCAGATCCCAAGCATGGTCTCATGTGAACTGGAAACACAAGGATATGGGGGAATCTGTGAGGTCAAAAAAATAAAATTAAGTTGGGTCCTTCCTCGTGCTAGAACAAAATTCAGGCGTTTTCTTCTGCTTTTGTTCTGACTACAGAATGATGTAGATTAGTTGGTTATAGTTTTGCTTCTCTTGTACTCAATTGATTTCTGCTGTTAGTATAATGAAAAGATTTTTAAAAAGGAAATGTAAGTATGACCCTAGGGTCACTAAGTGCCCTAGTGTTCCAAAATGCTCCTTCTCTGTAACAGATTAGATGTAGTGATTTATCTGGCAGGGGTACCACTTGCCCCAACACCTGCATAATGGTATAATTACTGAGGATTTTTATATCTGGCTTCCTATATGGAAAGCCATGGCAGGAGTTGTGATGTCATAGAAATAAGTAGGTATGTTTTGGAGGGAACTCATCTTTCTCTCAGCTTCTTTCTGCTAGGCTTACTAGAAGGGAGCTGAGCTCGCCAGTCAGTGGAGTCCCAGGTGCTGACATAGGCCCCAGATAGGAGTAAAGAAGAGCCATTCCTAGTTATCTGTTTCCTGCCTCCCAACACATAAGGATATTCTTAAGATATGCCATACTGAGTCAAACCAAGAGTCTATCAAGCCCAGTATCATGCTTCCGACAGTGGCTAATGCAGGTCAGAAGTACCTGTCAGGTTCCCAAAAGATAAACAGATTCCTTGCTGATTATCCCATGGGTAAGCAGTGGATTTCCCTGGTCCTCTTTAATAATGGTTTATGGATTTTTTCCTCCAGAAACTCATCCAAACCTCTTTTGAATCCAGCTACACTAACAGCTTTTATTACTTTCTCTGGTAACAAATTCCAGAGTTTGATTATGCATTCAGTGAAAAACTATTTTCTCTAACTAGTTTTAAATGTGCTACATTGTAGCTTTATTGCGTGTCCCCTATTCTTTCTACTTGTTGAAGGCATAAACAATCAATCTATGCTTACTTGTTCCACTCCATTTATAATTTTATAGATCTCTATCATATCTCCCCTCAGACATTTTTTTCTAAGTTGAAGAGTTCTAATCTTTTAGTCTTTCCTCGTAGGGACATTCTTCCATCCCCTTTATCATTTTGGTGGCTCTTCTCTAAATCCTTTCCAATTCTGCTACATCCCTCCCAAGACAGAGTGGCCAGAATTGCACACAACATTCAAGGTGCAATTGCACCATGGAGCAACAGAGGCACTACAACATCCCTGTCTTTACTCCCCATTCCCTTCCTCGTGATTCCCAGAATTCCACCTGCCCTCCCGGTTGCCACTGTGCACCAGGCAGAGTGCTCAAGTGCATCATCCACGATGTCATCCAGATCCCCCTCCTACATCATGCAACTGCAGCCCATGCTATTCCTCCCCAAATGTACAACTCTGCACCTGTCCAAATAAAACCTCATCTGCCATTTGGACGCCCAGTCCCCCAAGCCATCAAGGTCCCTCTGCAATCCTTCATAATCCTGCTATGTTTCAACAATCCCAAACACTTCTGAAAACTTGATCATCACAATCCACCAAGCTTTAATCACCTCACCTCACTGAGCTTACGTACTACACAGCTCTCCCATTGTACTTATCAGCTGTTCTCATTCCTTATTGTCCAACTTGGATCCTTTGTTCACAAATATCTAATCGTCAAGTGCTTCTTTCGGTTACTTACACACATTTGGAATCCACGGGTCATGCTGCCTTTTATTTCTTAGCACCATATCTCTGGAACACTTTACTGGACTCTCTCTGCCTTGTGTCCAATGTTCAGAAATTTAAAAGAACCCTAAAAACCTAGGGCTCAATATTGGGTTGGGCAGGCTATATGCCCCTATGGCACATAGCCCTGCCCGCCAACCCTTAACCCCGGATATTCAATGCCGCAATGGGTCATATGCGGCCCCAGCATTGAATATCCGGGGATTGACACACTAGCTAACAGGGCAGCAGCAATATTACATGTTGCCCGGTTAGCTCTTGCGCCTTAAAGATAGGTGAGGCTCTAATCACTAACCAAGCAATATGCAATATCGCTGCTGCCCGGTTAGCACTTGTCGCTACCTTTGCTCCGCCCCGGAATGCCCCCGACATACCCCTATGCTAACCGGATTGCATCAGGGTGCTTAGGGGAGTTAGCAGGGGATATCCAACAGCACTAACTGCGTAAGTCCTGTTGAATATCCCCATTTAAGGCATTTACATGGTTCACTGGGCTGTAAACCATGTGAATGTTTTCAAATAACGGGCTTGTACTTTTTTCAGAAGGCTTTCCCAGAATTCAGAACACAGGATCATGCATGTCTGAGATTATGCAAGCTTTCTGGGAGACCAGATTTGCAAATCATTATCTTGTCTTCTCCAAGATCTCTGAAAACCGCCATCAAAAGCAACTTAACAGTCTCCTGTGGATTTGTGCGGCCCGTAAAATGTTTAGTCCATTGTACTGGCACTCCATCGCTACCCATAGGTTTACTGGCAGATGCATGATCCCACAGGAAGAAAATAATTAAGATTAAGTCCTGATTGGGATGTGAGTTTGTTAGCAAGCCCAAAATTTATGGGGATAACTTTATAACAGGACACCTATGTGTTTTCCATGAATGCCGCACATGGATGACCTTCAAACATGTACTTTACGACATCGCTATTCAGGCCAACGGTGCATAGTTTCGATGTGGGCGCGCACAAGGGCAAAGTCAAATGTATGTAAGTTCTAAAATACCATAACATGCACGTTCTTTACCCATCTAGGCATGGGCATTTACATCAGCCCTGGCACTGGCATAAATAATCACGCCTAGATCTGCTGTGCATATCTCACCACTTAGCCCACTATTTTATAAAATATGCGCATAATTTACTTTATCGAGTAGGCATGAGATATGCAATGTGCCTTATCTTCACAGTTTATGAAATTACATTCTAATGAGGAAGATGCTTTATAAAATCACAAAATCAAGCTAGCATTAACCTAAGTGTGCAAAGTTGGTGAACACACATTTAAACATTTTTTTTTAAAACAAATGTTTGAAACGAATCAAAAGAAAAAAGTCTGAAGATCAGGAAAAAGAGACCCAACAAAACCGTGCATAATATGGAAGGAACTATTTATTCAAGTAGATAAAAACAGCCAGGTCCAACACAGGCCGTGTTTTGCAAAACCTTCTTCAGGGGATAGATTGGCTAAACACAAAATAATAAAATGAATAATAAATAACATTAAAAACAATAAAACATAATAAAAATAAAACGAATAGAGAATGAACTGGAACACATGTCACCAATTGTGTAATGTAAAAACACATTAAAAAATGAAATATGAAAAAAGATATTAAAAAAACAGAATTACACCAAGGAAAGGATAAAAAATACACAACCATGTACATAACCATGATAAAAACATAAATACTCATGAATAAGATAAAATATGTACATATATACTATATTAATAAAATAACAATATGACAGGTATAGATGAGCATATGGCCTATAGGAGTGTGACAACAAAAAGACTATGGACTAACTGAGGAGGGAATCTAAAACCTAACACAAATATCATACACATATAAAATAATAAATAATTAATAAATAAAGTAAAAACAACCAATTGTGAATTAAAAGGGAGATTAAAGGAAAACTATTAAAAAGGAGGATCATATGCAGGGTACATTACGTGCCTGTTCTTTAACCTTCCACTGTTGTCTTGATGGATGGTAGGAGAAATGTGATCCAAATATAACAAAGTAACTACCACAGCATGGACCCAACCACTTGAGTATGTTCCCCACCTATAAGGTACCACACTGTCCTGGACCATCTATAAAAGGTAACAGCACATATCAGTAAAATGACATTTGTGCCTTTAAACACCTGTGTTAATATATACGGCATGCTGCATTGGTAAATCCAAAACAAAAAAGTGAAAATGACCATTAAAATATTATCAAAAGGAGAGGGAGCATCCAGCCAGATTTGAAAAAACAAAACAGTATGAATGCCTTGCATGGTTCGAGACATATACAAATCATGCTAAAAAGTATGTTAAAAATGCATATGAATTGGTGTTCTCACTACCACCAAGAGGAGCGCTAGAATTTTTTTTTTTTAACGATATTAAGTGGGCCCTGCAAGGGGTGATTAAATAAATTGCCGAAATGTATAAGAAGGAAAACTGGTGTGAAAACTTTAACATTATGCTCAGTACTGGCCAGACCAATTGTGGCACTTACCAAACCTTTTTTGTTAGAAGGCACATAACACCCACGATAATGTCAAATGGACTGTTTGCTGCTGCGTCATTCAGAAGTAAAAACGCTAGCGCATGCGCTCCAGGCTGATTTTATTTCACCTTGTGGACCGTAAAATGTAAATGACGTAAAATGTGAATGACGCCTTAGGCTAAAAACCGGGATGAATAGGAAGACTAAAATGTATGCATCCAAAATCAAATTCTATGTGTAAAAAACGAAGCAAAAAGGAATGATGTAAACACTAGATAAAACCTCGAATTATTAATGGGGTGCGTGAAGAAATTTTTAACTATTAGGACTAACCCACACACTGAACATTGTCCACAAGGGTAATGCCCTTTATATTTAGAGAGAAACCGCCGTTCAGTAAAGGCTGATGGTACCAAAAGATTGCGAAGATTCACATTCCTTCTGTGCGCTGTAATTAAGGGAATATCCTCAAACCCTGATACCGACTGTATTAGATGCCAATGTTTCTTTAAGAGCCTACTAATCTTATAGGAATGAAATGGGTACAACAATGCCAATCTGGGATTGTTTGTCACGCAATATCAACAAATCCTCACGGGAAGCACTTCGGGCTCTATGATAAGCCTTCTCAATTTGATGTTGGGGGTAGCCTCTCTCACTAAGGGGTATGATAGGTGTAGATAACATGAGGAGGGATCTAGCTAAGCTTGAAGAATGGTCTAGAATTTGGCAGCTGGGATTTAATGTTAAAAAATGTAAGGTCATGCATTTGGGCTGCAGCAATCCAAGGGAGCAATACAGTATAGGACAGGGGTCTCAAACTCAAATTGCTTTGAGGGCCAAATGAGGACTTGTAAAGTAACCCGGGGGCCGCATAAGACGCGGGGCCTCATTTGCATAAGGGACCTCATTTGCATAAATATTTGCATAATGTTACCATACACTAACTTTTAGTAAACATGCCTCTTTAATGAGTATGGATAAAGAAAGACTAAAAGATTTAGAAACAAGAAGACAATAATTAAACTGGGAACCCCAAAAGCCAAACTTGGAATTACAACAACACTGTAGAAATAAAACTATAAATTAATTTCCTCTTGTACTAAACAAAGCGCAAACATTAATGATGCACATTTCCCAGAGCTGACATATTCCAGTTAATAAATTCAAAATAAAGAGATATTTTTCTACCTTTTGTGCATTTTTTTCAGTTGCAATTGTTCCAGCCACTTTCTTCTGGTTTCTTCATGTCTTCTGCTAACTCTCCATCGTCTGCTTCCATTTGCCCTTTCTTCTCTCCTAGTTTTTTTTCCATTCTCTCTCTACATCTGCTTTAACATACTAATCTTTCTCCTTTTTCTCTTTCCTCATTCCTATTTCATCCACTCAAATTTTACCCCTCCATCCTCAATCCCCACTTACTCTCACAATACCTGGCCAATTGTAGATTTGTCTTCTCTCCCAGACAAAATATTTTTCCCCTCTCCATTTCACTTTCCCAGCTCCATCCCATTCTAATCCTCCCCCAACATCAGCTCCCTTCTAGTTCCAGCCCCACCCAGCATCCGCTCCCTTCTAGTCCCTGCATCAGTCCATTTCCAGTCCTATCCTAGCCTCACCATCAGCCCATTTCCAATCCTAGCCCCCCATCAGCCCATTTCCAATCCTAGCTCCCTCCCCTCACAGCCCATTTCCATTCCAAGCCCCCCTCCCCATCAGCCATTTGCAGTTCAAGCCCCCTTCCACTCAGCCCATTTCCAGTCCTAGCAACCCCCCCAGCACATTACCAGTCCTAGACCCCCCCTAGCCCATTACCAGTCATAACCCCCCCTGCCAATAGCCCACTTCCAGCCCTAACCCCCATTACCCCATTTCAGTCAGCCCCTCCATAGCTCATTACCAGTCCTAACTCCCCCATCAGCCCACCTCCAGTCCTTCCTAACCCCCACCTGCCCATTTCCAGTCCTAGCCCCCACCATAGCCCATTTCCAGTCATAACCCCCCCCTGCCAATAGCCCATTTCCAGTCCTACACCCCCCCTGCCAATAGCCCATTTCCAGTCCTAACCCCCCCCCTGCCAATAGCCCATTTCCAGTCATACTCCCCCCTGCCAATAGCCCATTTCCAGTCATACCCCCCCCCCCAGGTAAATAAAAAAACAACCTGGCTTCTGCTGCTGGCTTCTGCTGCAGCAGAAAATCAGCTGTCCCGCGGCCCCTTTCCCTCTGCGCGAGAGCCCTGAGTGTGCTTCCTCTGCGGCATGCTTTTTAAGCCGCGAAGAGAGTATTTCCCTCTCGCGCGGCTTAAGCCTATTCACTTTTCAAGCCTCGCGAGAGGGAAATACTCCCTTCGCGGCTTGAAAAGCACGCCGCAGAGGAAGCACATTCAGGGCTCTCGCGCAGAGGGGAACGGGCCGCAGGACAGAGCAGCAGAAGCCAGTTTTTTATTTTTTTTAAATTGACCGTCGATTCGGCAACGGCAGCAGCAGAAGCCGTCGCGGGCCGCACAACCTTCTCCCGCGGGCCGCATGCGGCCCACGGGCCGCGTGTTTGAGACCCCTGGTATAGGAGGTGAAGTACGTTTGTCCACTAAAGAAGAGCGGGACCTAGGCGTGGTTGTGTCTGATGATCTTAAAGTAGCTAAACAGGTAGAAAAGGCGACGGCAAAAGCTAGAAGGATGCTTGGGTGCATACAGAGAGGAATGGCTAACAGAAAAAAGGAGGTGATAATGCCTCTGTATAAGTCTTTGGTGCGACCTCATTTGGAGTATGGTGTGCAATTCTGGAGACCGCACCTTCAAAAGGATGTGAACAGGATGGAGTCGGTGCAGAGGGTTGCTACTAAAATGATTAATGGGCTTCATTATAAAGCATATGAGGACAGACTTAAGGATCTTAATATGTACACCTTAGAGGAAAGGCGGGATAGAGGTGATATGATTGAGATGTTTAAATACCTCCGTGGCATAAATGTTCAGGGAGAGAGACTCTTTCAATTGAAAGCAAGTTCTGCTACGAGGGGACATGGGATGAGGGTGAAGGGAGATAGATTCAGGAGTGATATGTGGAAATATTTCTTTACAGAAAGAGTAGTGGATCCATGGAATAGTCTCCCAGTGGAGGTGGTAGAGATGAGGACAGTAACTGAATTCAAAAAAGCATGGGACCAACACAGAGGATCTCTAAAGGTAAAAAGTGGACTGTTGTAGTTGTTGTTATGGAAGGACAGACTAGATAGGCCATGTGGTCTTTTTCTGTCATCATGTTTCTATGTTTCTATGAATGTTTACTAAACCTTCTTAACGTGCGCGCTGTGCAATTATCGCTTTACGGGGCACAAATGCGCTTTAGTGCGCGCTCACGCGCGCAGCGGCGCAAACAAGCGCTGAAGGCGGGGAAAGGCTCCCGGAGGGCGGGGAAAGGCTCCCCAGGGGCGGAGAGAAGTGGTCAATGGGTGGAGAGTGGGAGGGGAGAGGCTCCCCGCACACTAACAATGTGAAATTCGAGGCCAAAACTAACGCAAGTGAAAACCTCGCGTTAGAGCTGATTTAAAGGGAAAAGAAACCATTTCTGTCAGCAATGTACAGCAAAACCAGGGAAACCTATAAAAAAGTGATAAGTGTGATACATGTGCACGGAACCAAAGTGCAAATAAACATTGAAAATGACCCCAACAAAATAAAAAAAAATCATAATCAAGCTGGGCAATAGTGATAGTAATGGGAAACATCAAAAAACACTCCCAAGAAAGCCCCAAAAAATAAATATGAATTTTGGAAGGGTCCGCTCCGTCCCCATACAAGGTGAATGATCCCACAGTGAAATAGCACTGATCAGGGTTTTCCTCTCCATTGGACAGGTTACCTATGGCATGCACATGTTCCACAACAGCAGGGCGGGCATGTCAGAATGGGCAACTGGACAAATGATGGAAAAGGGAATACAGAGGGCTGCAGGCGGCACATGCTGTGGTGCAGCTGGGGCACAGTGCGGATTAGGCAGATGCCTAGGTGGCACTTAGGAATGCTGAAACTGAAGAGCAGCCAGACAGCAACTGATGAGGGCCCAACATGGGCACGAGAGTGTTTATCACAGTGTCACAGGGGATAGTACCCAGCAGGTACCCCCAAGGGCACAGAACATTGGCAGGCGGTGTTGGGGGGAAGCGTAGACGCCTATGCAGGCACCCCTACCCCAGAACACGCACCATAGGCAGCCGCCTACCTGCATACTGGATGGCTTGAGACTGCACACCACCAGCACCACCAGCAGAAGGGCATGTCAGCATGGTGGCAGAGGGGTACTGGTGGTGGAGGGGGGCAGTGGCAGCTGCCCAGAGCAGACCATGGCCTAGCCCTGTGTAGGTGGGTGCCATGCACTGCAACAGACAGGCCCTGCCGGACAAACAGTCATGGTATCACCAGGGAATGCACTGTCTCTGTGGCAACACAGTGGTGCAGTGCACACAACCAGTGTGTTTGGAGGCAGAAGGTCACAGGTTCAAGTCCCAGCTATGGTGCCTGCTAACCCAGTCCCCATATTTTACCCAGTACTACAACGTGCTAATACAGACAAAACGTTTATTGCAGATGACGTAAACATGCCCAAAACACCTACATTTTACCCTACAGAGCAAAGACACCATAAACAGACGCATTACCTAGAGCAGAGTCTCCCAAATGCAGTCCTGGAGGGCCAAACACCATTCAGGTTCCATGCTGCCTCTAATAAAGATGCCTGTGCTGCGTATCTATGCACCACCCCCATGGTATGCAGATGTATCTCATGCATATTCATGAGGGACAGCATGAAAACCCGAACAGTGTTTGGCACACCAGGACTGGAGTTGGGAACCTCTGCCGTAAAGCAGCAGCCAACAGGGGCAGACACACTCACACCCACAGGCTCCATTAGCCAATGCCTCCTGGAGAGGCAGGACATTGGGCCCTGCGTGCATCTCCTAATACTAGCACTTGCATACCTTAGCAATGCCACCCTACACCTGGGAATACGGTACACAGCTATCAAAAGTTTGCTATGATTGCTGGCAGAAAGCAATTCCTATGTTAAGCACAGTTTGCTGATTGAGCTCCATCATAGCAACCTTTCTGATGTCTGTGGAGTGTGCTTCAGGTCTGGTCCCTGACCGGGTTTACCACCCTGGGGAGTGACCCCCAGCAGTATTGCGTACCATATCCATGCCTGCACTGTGCCCAGGACTGGTGTGGTGGCCAGGGTTGCTAAACTCCTCTATAGTAGCACAATGCTGGCATAGGTGTGGAAGTGTGTGTCTGTCTATCCAGTGTGTGGTGGCTGCAAACACCCTCCACAGCCCACACTGCCAGCACTGTTGCCAGTATTGGCCTGCCAATGTGCATAATGAGGAGCAAGGTACCATGGGTATAGCCCGGACAGGGTGACCTGGCCAGGATGCATCTGCACAGGGCATAGGGCACTGGCTGGGACATTATAGTGCCCGGCCACCACCTGCACAGACAGGGTGGCCACAGCATGTCCTGCTGGGAGATCACTCTCACCCTGACTGTGCAGTGACCACAGCATGGCTAGGCTACCCCATAGTGCTATAAAGTATTTCTCTCATGTGATATTTATGGGTTTTCTTTTGGGGCCCAGTCACTGACTTATCTGCTTGTTGTGTATGCTGACATCCCAGTTCTGGGTGCACGCATTTCCAACAAGAACATGCATTATGGACTAGCTAGCAGACTGTCTGCAGCTGGTATGTGTCTTGATGGAGCGCCTTGCAGGGTGCAGCGGCTGAAGGCTTGCTGCAGGAGAATATCAGATAGTGGTAGGGTGCAGCTTAGCATATCCAGGCCTAATGTCTGTCTGCTATTGCGTTATGGATGTGTACAGAGCTGCATTGACTGCCCTGTAGGGTGTCTGTTCCCCAGCAGGACTGGGGTTGATGGTCCCCTCTATTGCCACCATTGCAGGGAGGTAGAATGTGGATCTGTTGGTGGGAGACCCTGTTTACCACCCTCAGCCCTGGAGGAGGAGGGTGGTGGTACATAATCCTCCTAGGGGTCCATAGGGGCTACACCTGACTGAGACATACAGATATATCCAAGGTGTGTCTGCAGAAACTACCTAACTCACACATTAGCACTGCTGGGGACCTGGTGCTGGGCACCCCACCTCACCCTCAGGGTGAGTGCAGTACCTGCACAATGTGACGGTGTGTAGCTAATCTGTGCCAGTACCACACACGGTCAGTTCCCCCTACCAGGCCGAGGTGCTGTGGGGGGTTCATACCCCATCTTGTGTTCATCTGTAGACGGCTGATTTGCATGTGCAGTGCATCATGGGTACGGGTGGGCTAACCCTATCCTGGTGACCACAGCAGACTGTTTGTGTGGTGACGTGCAGTCCTTCTGCCGCCAGCCAGGGGTTTGCTAGCAGCTATAGAGCTGTAGCCCACTGGTTACTTCACTGCCTGTGGAGCCAGAGGTCATGGGTTCAAACCCACAGTGGGGTTATTTGATAGGGCTGTCCAAAGCATTATCTATTTTTAATGTACATTAGTGCTGCCAGCAAAAACACCCTCAGCGTACTGTACCCATAAGATGCCTCAGAGGGCTCTTTATAGGGCGCCCTATAGGGCACCTTATGGTTACCATCCATATAAGGTGCACTATACGTTATCCTATGGAGCAACTTATAGGGTGCACTATAGGGGACATTATAGGGTGCCGTGGCAGACAGTGCACTTTATAATGTGCCCTATGGAGTGCCTTATAGGGTGCCTTATGCGGCATCTTAGGTTACGGCACGTGAGGGTGTATTTGCTGGCAGCAATTAATAAAATACAAATAAAGTGCCACAGGAAACAATACTTACATGTCAAAGCTGATGCCTCAGCCAGCCTTAAGTATTAGGCACACTGGGGATCTAACTCATGACCCCTGTATCATCAGTCAGTGCCTTAACCATTGTTCTACACTGCTGTTCCTCCTTGCATGTCAGCGCACCTACTTAAGATTTCCATGCGTTTAAATGCACAGTGCTGCCATCACAAACAGTGCTATGACCTTGCCGTGCCTCATAGGGCACCCTATATGGCACCCTATAGGCCACCCTTTAAGCAACATTGTAGGGTGCTGTGGCAGACAGTGCACTTTAAAATGTGCCCTCTGGGGTACCTTATGGGGTGCCTTATGCAGCACCTTATGTTACAGCACTTTGAGAGTGCGTTTGCTAGCAGCAGTAATTAAAATAAAATTAAAAAGCCTCATAATGCAATATTACACATAAATAGTAGTGCCTCAACCAGCCTTCTTCATTGGGCACAGTGGGGGATTGAACCCATGACCCCTGCACCATCTGTCAGTGTCTTCACTATTGTACTGCAGCCCTGTTCCTCTGTTTGCACATCAGGGCGCCTGCTTATGCTTCCCACGCGCATTTCTCGTGTGTTAATGTGCGCGGCACACAAGAGCGCGCAGCGCAGCACGCACTAATCCCGTTTTGCTACTTTTGACCGGACCGCCCACTCCTTTTATGGCATCCTGCAGACTAACACGGCACGCACGTTAAGAGGGTTTAGTAAACATACCCCTAAACCTCTTTTTCATTAGAGACGAATGTAATTCAAAGTCCTGATCGGTGGTACAAATTCTTCTAGTTCTTAAGAATTGACCGACAGGAAGATTGTTTCTTAAAGATAAACTATGGAAACTAGTATAATGTAACAAATTGTTCCTGTCAGTGGGCTTTCTATATAAAGTAAATTGCAACCCACCATCCTTCTTCTTAATCAAAAGATCTAAAAATGAGATCTGGACATAATCAAAGGAAATCTGAAACCGCAGGTTACTATCACACTGATTAATCCATGCATTGAACTCAGACAGAAGGTCCAGGGACCCTTCCCAAAGAACTAAAATGTCATTTATATATCTAACCCACATTTTAGCTTTAAAGGGGCTATCTTTGATGAACCTATCCTCAAATTCAGCTACATACAAGTTTGCTATGTCCGGAGCCATAGAGGATCCCATTGCTACACCCTTAATTTGTTTAAAAAATAAATCTCGAAAGCAAAAATAATTTTCACACAAAGCGAGGCGCGCCAAATTCAGAATAAATATTGTGGGTATCCTCTTATGGGTCTCTCTCATATATAAATAAAATTCAATAATCTGCAAGGCCTCCAATTGAGGAATGTTGGTATATAAGGACTCGATGTCTAGAGTAACCAAAACTACATCCATACTAATATCCTTCAATGATGTCAAAATGTTAATGACATGGGACGAATCCCTAACATAGGACCACATTTGAGTGACAAAGGGACGCAATAAAATATCCAACAGTTGCGCAATGGGTTTCAAAACAGATCCAATGGCAGAGACTATAGGTCTACCCAGGGGATGCTCCAAAGATTTATGGATTTTAGGGATCACATAAATGGTGGAGATAATAGGATGCTCTACGATGAGGAACTCTTTCTCCTTAGCCGTGAGATGTCCAGATTCATATGCATTCAACACCAAATTGTCTATGGATTTTTTAAATAGAGGAGTAGGATCTTTATCCATTCGTAAATAGAACATAGTATCCCGAAGTTGTCTATTGATTTCTTCTATATAATAAGATTTATCTAACACCACGACTGCTCCGCCTTTGTCCGCAGGTTTTATAAGTAACAGGGCGCAGGCAGGGTCCCAGAGCCCGCTCGTAACCGGGTGCCCAGCCCGGCGCGGGACCCTGCACGCGCGTTCAGGGAGGAAGGTGAGGCGCGTCAGCGTAGGCACGCTGCGCACATCATTTAAAGTGATTGGCTCCGCTCGAGGTTGAGCGGAGAGGAGCCAATCAGTGCCGCGGGAGCTGCATGTGCTCCGGCATTTGCAGCGTGGCCGGAGCACATGCGATCGGGCGCCTAGGAGGCAGCCCACCCGCCCTTCCATTCTGGCAGGGTGGGGGGGGGGGGTAAATATGTGGGGTGTTGCAGCGGGAAGTGGGGTGTTTCTGGGCGGGATCCCGGAGGTCCGGGGTCCGGAGCTTTAGGCGACTAGGGGAGTGGGCGGGGTGCCCTTGACCCGGACAACCCCTGGAAGACTTTTGCTAGTAATATGGCGAAGTCGGATAGGGGTGGCTGGAACTTGGCTGTTGGTGGTGACCACGGCCGGAGCGGAGGCATGCCCGCTTTGCTAATTACATGGCTGACGGCGCATCGCTCCGTTGGGGGATTGGTTGGATCAGTATTTCTGTTTAATGTTAATTAGTTTGTTTTGGAAATAAAGCTGCGACCAGTTGTCACCAAGAATTGTTGTCTTTTGAATTATTGGAAAGTGAGGGCGGAGGGGGAAAGAGTGAGGGGGGGGGCTTGGAGAATTGGAGGGAGGGCGCCGGGTCCAGCTACCTGGTTATAATCTCATGGTTGCACTGTAAGGATTTGATGGCTTTCTTTTCATCTTTGGAAAGATTGTGATAAGGGGTCTTAACTTTATTATTAAATTTAACAACTTCTTTCAAAACAACCTTCTCAAATGCTTCTATCAAGGGATCTGTATTGGAAGGTGGATTCCACTTTGACTTATTCTTAACTATAGAGATATCTGGACTGGATGCCTGTTGTGCGAAAAAATGTTTAATGCGAATCCTACAAAAAAAAACTTAAAAAGATCAATTTGTACCTCGAAGGGATCGTAATTTTTGACAGGAACAAAGGAGAGACCCTTGTTTAACACAGATTCTTCATCTGCAGTCAATTTATATTTCGAGATATTAATGACATTGTTAGTACTTTGTGAGATCAGTACCCCCTTTCCATAGATCTCTCTGAGTCCCTGCGTGCATTCCCTCTGCCGCGGCCTTGGCCGCGACCCCTCTGTGGATGGTGATTCATCCTGAACTTCCCTTGGTCCTGTTTCTCCGTCCACTGGTGATTGCCTTGGAACATCCTTGTGCGTGACCGGTCTCGTCCTCCCCCTTTCCACAGTGTGTCCATATCCAAAAAATGTTTTTTCTTATTGGCTTTATTTACACCTTCACTATCCAAATGTTCAGAATCTTTTTGAGTGGAAATTAGGGGTGCTGAGGTGGGACCAGATTCAACTGAATCCTTCCTGCTCCTCTTTTTTGTATGTTCTTGTAATATCTCTTCATTTATTGGCTCTCTAATAGGTTCTTTTTGATCAAAAATTGAACTATGTTTTTTAAAAATCTTTTAACGAAAAAGGTTTGGTAAGTGCCACAATTGGTCTGGCCAGTACTGAGCATAATGTTAAAGTTTTCACACCAGTTTTCCTTCTTATACATTTCGGCAATTTATTTAATCACCCCTTGCAGGGCCCACTTAATATCATTAAAAAAAAAATTTCTAGCGCTCCTCTTGGTGGTAGTGAGAACACCAATTCATATGCATTTTTAACATACTTTTTAGCATGATTTGTATATGTCTCGAACCATGCAAGGCATTCATACTGTTTTGTTTTTTCAAATCTGGCTGGATGCTCCCTCTCCTTTTGATAATATTTTTAATGGTCATTTTCACTTTTTTGTTTTGGATTTACCAATGCAGCATGCCGTATATATTAACACAGGTGTTTAAAGGCACAAATGTCATTTTACTGATATGTGCTGTTACCTTTTATAGATGGTCCAGGACAGTGTGGTACCTTATAGGTGGGGAACATACTCAAGTGGTTGGGTCCATGCTGTGGTAGTTACTTTGTTATATTTGGATCACATTTCTCCTACCATCCATCAAGACAACAGTGGAAGGTTAAAGAACAGGCATGTAATGTACCCTGCATATGATCCTCCTTTTTAATAGTTTTCCTTTAATCTCCCTTTTAATTCACAATTGGTTGTTTTTACTTTATTTATTAATTATTTATTATTTTATATGTGTATGATATTTGTGTTAGGGTTTAGATTCCCTCCTTAGTTAGTCCATAGTCTTTTTGTTGTCACACTCCTATAGGACATATGTTCATCTATACCTGTCATATTGTTATTTTATTAATATAGTATATATGTACATATTTTATCTTATTCATGAGTATTTATATTTTTATCATGGTTATGTACATGGTTGTGTATTTTTTATCCTTTCCTTAGTGTAATTCTGTTTTTTTAATATCTTTTTTCATATTTCATTTTTTAATGTGTTTTTACATTACACAATTGGTGACGTGTTCCAGTTCATTCTCTATTCGTTTTATTTTTATTATGTTATATCGTTTTTAATGTTATTTATTATTCATTTTATTATTTTGTGTTTAGCCCATCTAGCCCCTGAAGAAGGTTTTGCGAAACACGGCCTGTGTCGGGCCTGGCTGTTTTTATCTACTTGAATAAATTGTTCCTTCCATATTATCCACGGTTTTGTTGGGTCTTTATCATTGCACGTTGAGGTGTGCTTTTTTCGTTGATCAGGTAAAAGAGGCCAAAAACAGATAATGATCTTTTGCTCTGTGCACTTCCCTTGTCCTGATCTATAGAATAAGGTAGACCAGGGAGTAAGATAGTAATTTTATAAGACTGCCTAGATTAACACACACACAATGCATATAAATCTAGGTAGTTCAGTCATATAGTCACATACGTGGTCACATGCATGCGTAAATGATGCCGTTGCAAATCTGTACCTATGTGCATACTTGCATGTACTTACACTGTGGGTGTGCACAGGGGTGGAGCATCATAAAAGCACAAAGTTACACGCAAAAATGATAAAATATTATCATTTACATGTGTTCCTTGCAAATCTAGGGCTGGTGTGATTACACTTAAATTAATGCACATTTTTGGCCATTTATGCCCATATTTTATACAGACAAATATGCCTGTACTTGACTTTATAAGATAGGCATGAAATATGCACAGAAAAACATACATGAAATATGCACAGAAAAACAACCAAAGAGCACAAGCATTCATTCAAACGAGTTTTATTTTACTGTATATAGCATTAAGTTAATCTGTACATAGTTCCCCCGGTTGTCCTCTGTTAAATTTCCCTGTTCATTGTAAACTCAATGTTACTTGTATGCATTGTAGTATGTTCTTGTTCAATGTACACCGCACTGATTGTAATAGCGCGGTATAAAAGAAATGTTAAATAAATAAATAAAATAAATACATGCAGGAATTTCCAAGATTTTCTTCTAGGAATCTGCAACAAAGTTCACAGACTACTTGATCAGGAAAAATATGGGGCTTAAACATGTTCTAAAAATGCCCTATTGCTTTGAGGTGTGGTTATCAGAATTACTATGAATAATGGAAATTATTCTTCCTTTCATTGATACAGTTAATATTTCCTGGCCAAAGAAACCTGCATGTAAATACATACTCCAAACATATTATTGGCCCGCCACTGCAAGTCTGATTATCTGAAATGGCTGGCCGGGATCTGTTCGTCTCATAACATCGTTGCCCTCTCCCCTTCTGAAATACCCTGATAAGCACGTCCTAGTACCTGGTTCTGAAGCCATGGAACGTGGAGTCATCCACATTTGTGAAATGGCCTACACCCGTGCACATACCCAGCCTTGCTATCTGTGCAGGCTCGTCACCAGACCCAGTTACGGGGACATTTCTCTTTCGAGGTGGAGATGGGGCAATTTTAGAAGGCACTTATATGTGTCTCCCTTCACTGCTGTCATTCCCTTGGATTTTTGGGCATTGTGCTCTGGACATCCCTGATTCTTTCTAGACATCCCTTCTAAAATCCCACTTCATGTCTTTAAGGTTGATTTAAATTTTGCAGTCGAGTTTCCAACTAAATATAATCTGGCAAAAACATTCCACAGAGAAGGAGCCAGGCAAGCAAATTAGGACTTGCTCATAGATTCATAACATAAAATCCTCTAGGAGGGAACAACTAGATAGTATAGGCATGATTTTCTTCTGGACGGGCCATGCGCCACTATAGCGCATAGCCCTGCCCACTCGCCCTTTACACCGGATATTCAATGCTGCGCCAAAGGCATTGAATAACCGGGTTGTGCGCCAAGGGGTCAATGCCACAGAGCCTAACCATGTAGCAGTGATATTGGACCGCTACATGGTTAGTGGTCCGCAGCTAGAAATAGACGAGCCAAAAGCTGGCCTAGTTTTAGCTGCAGACCACTAACCATGTAGCGGTCCAATATTGCCGCTACACGGTAGCAGCCGTCACCGCCTCCAATACGTCCCAATGCTAACTGGAAAGCATCGGGGCGCATAGGGGACATAATCAGAGATATTCAACAGCACTAATCTTGTAGGTGCCATCATATATCCCCATTTAAGGCATTTACACGGTTTTCATGGCTATAAATGTGGAGATCAGAACAGATGTCCAGCTCAAGACACACACAATTCTGGCCGTACTGTAGAAAAGGCTCTACTAAACGTGGAGCCTTTTCTAAACTATGTATAAGGAAGTTCAGGCATGCACATGGATATGTATCCATGTATAGTGGGAGGAGCCAATTTACAAACTTACAAGTGGGAAAAATAAGCAGAGGAAATTTGGCCACTTACATGAATAAGTGCTAGTTTTTACTGGTATTTAACAACTTATTATGTGCAAATGCCAGCACTTACAAGTGTTTGTAGGCCATTTTTCAAACCTACATGTATAAATGCCACCATTGAGCTACAGATTGTTCATCTTTCTTTCATTACATTTAAAAACAAATTTGTGAAACTTTCCCATTCTGTTTCATATGAAACCACATTCCTAGTTTTTATCATGTCTGTTGGAAGTTTGTTCTCTGGGGGCAAGTTCTCCAAATGGGTGAATTTTGCTGATGCAATGACAGTAATAAACCTCACTCCTAAGCAAGGGTATGTGGAGTATGTCGGATATGTGGAATAGATTTGTTCTCTGCTTTGAGTAGCCTTTCAGGATGGAAAAGCAGTCTATAAATCTATAAATTAAATTATTTCTAGGAAGGAATTATCTTTCCATTTATTAAGAATGAGTTGTAAGGCTGAGGATAGTAAATTATGCATCAGTTTCTTACTACAGGCAGAAATAGCTTCCATAATTGCAATTGACTTCCCAATATTAATTTGATAGCATCGGATATTCAGTGTGCCATCTTAAGCAACTGTATCATGATTTCATTTTGCAAAATAAAGCAAAACAGTAGATTTGTTGAGGCTGTGATTATAGAATTTTCTTACTCAAAATAATGTTACCCTGGGATTCTTCTTGCCCATTGTACTGGGTTTGGATGGGGATATATGCAGTCATATTGCATCCCATATACCAGAAGACATTTCTGGATGGGGGTGAAGCTCTCTTTCGTGGCCCTAACCGGGCTTCTCCCACTGTGTCTTCTTTTGTTCTTGGGCAAGTCATCTCCCCCTCCCTTGTCTCAAGTACAACCTGGACAGGCCCACTTGGACAGGGAAATACCTTATGTACCTGTCTGTAATTCGCTTTGAACTCAGATTTAGAAAGGCAAATAATTAAATCTCAAATCTAATCTAAATCCCTAATTGTATGGTTCTCGCCAACTACCAGTCCCTGAGCAGATCAGAAAGCAAATGAATCCAGGAAGACACAGATTTGGGTTGTTCAAGCAAAAATTGCTTTACCGAAAATTCTCGGGAAATACCAATCAATCCATATTATCGTGGCAATGCTCTGCCACCTTTCAAAATTTGGCATCGGAGGCCGTTGCCTATGCTGTCTAATACTAAATCTGTGCTGCTGACTCTGTCTCCAGCTGTTGCACTTCCTCCCTGCTCCCTGCTCGATTCAAGTATGCTCAGTTTGAACTGCGGGAATCTATATCTACAGAGCCCTGTGCAGTTCAAACATCAGCTTTTTCAAGCATAGGGGCCTGTGTGATTCAAACTGATAATGTTCGACCAGTAAAGTGTTCTGTAGATACAGGACCCTGTGGGTCAAACAGAGGATGTTTCAGTCATGCAGCTGATGGATTCAGTAGATGCTGGTAGCTGTAGCCACAGTCCCCAGCAAGACCAAGTTAGAGGTGCTGGGCCAAGGGAAGAGATTTATTTTTTCGGGGTGCGGAGGGGATGAGCAAAGAATCAAAAACTGGGGGAGAAAGCACTCAGGGAATTGGAGAGCAGAGCAGAAGAATGGGACTCATTGACTTGGAGGACAGATCAGAGCAGAAGGAAGAGACTCAGAAGAATAGGGACTAGGTGAGTGAGGATGTGAGATGAGGCAAAGATAAGGGAGATGAAGGGTGGGAATAGTTGAGATATGGTGTGAATGACCTGGAGGTCTGGGGAGAGGATGAACGGCATGAAAAAGGATGGGACCTGTGGAGGGTTATAAGAGAGGAAAAGGATGGGTTTCCAAAGGGAGTGAGGGAGGCTGTAAATGGGGATAAAGATGGTGAAAGTAATAAGATGATGAGTAGGGGGTGAGAGAAAAAGAGAATAGAGGCTAAGGAAGGAATGAGTGACAGGGAAGCGGCTAGGATTGGTGAGGGGATGAGAGGCAGAGGAGGGTAGATGAGGGCTGAGAACGGTTTACAGAGGGTGGAAATGGGAAATTAGGAGTGGATGAAAGACAGATGGGTATACAAGACTGGAGAAGAACAGAGACAAGGGAGGCAATGGAGAGAGGTTGAGAGAGAGATAAGGTAAAAGCTAATTGGTAGATGAAAGGTCAAAAAAAGGAGACTAAAGAACGGAGGGCAGGAGAAAAGGAGAATGAGGGTGTAAGCAGTATAAAAAGTTTTGTTCACCTCTCCGGAGGTAGGGAGGGACTGTCTCCAGATTCTCCCTCTTCATGGTGCAATCCAAAATCAGAGGGGGGTTAAGCAGCACTTTGCCATGGTTGTGGCCCAGGCCCTGAACCTGGAAGTGGGCTAACTAGATATCATGGTAGGGAGAAGTAGCAACACTAGCAGCAAGCACAAGCAGTGGCTTCAGTGGGAGCAGTGGCAGGGCTGCTGCAGTGAAAGGTGAGGGCTGCTAGCGAGACCTGTCTCCACCAGTGATAGCAGCAGAAGAAGGGCTGCTGCACTGTAGAGACACCCTCCCCTCCCCACCCCTCCTCCCACAATGACAGACATAGTGTGGGCAAATAGAAGAGGCAGTGGCAGCCTTAAAGGGGCCGTGGTTCAGAGGATGAAGGAAATGCTGGAACTGAAGATTCCTCCCCAAAATTCACCCAGGGCAAGCCACAGCATCAGAGTGCCTAATGGGACAGAGGGACCTCTCTCAACAGCAAGCTGCAGGAGAAAGAGAAGCAGTGTCAGCTGTAGCCAGGAATGCCTCCTTGCCCACAGTGACAGTGCCTGGGAGAGAAGCTCCGGAGGAAGGAGGTAAGGCTAGAAGCAGCAGATGTAGGGGGGAGGGAGAGCAGTACTGGGAGGCAGAAGAGTTCAGGAGCCCCATGACAGAGAAGATGATGAGGAGGAGGTCCATCTGCCAACAGAAGAGTCTCACAGAACCCAAGGATAAAGAGGGAGACCTCCTCCTCTCAAAGCTACCAAGGAAGACAGGCCTGCAAGAAGCAGAAAGAAGACTCTCCCACATGTCCAGTAGAAGAAGGAAATGACATTGGAGAAGCAACATCATCCCCCCCCCCTACTCCCTAGACACATCTTGGTGATGCAGCTTGCTCCAATTGGTCTTCTGATGATGTATCTTGGCCTAATTGGTTCTCTGAGAATGTATCTTCTCTCATCGATCCCCTGAATCTATTTAGACCCGGGAACTCCCATTCTATTTTGCCCTTAGATATGTTTCACATGTGAGTTCCTGGATGTTTTACTTCTTCTACTGATCTACTGTTGCTGAACTTTGCTTGCCTATTTGCTCTTTGTGAGCTTGGGCAAGCCACTTAACTCTCCACTGCCTCAGGTACAAATTTAGATTGTAAGCTTTCCAAGGCCAGGGAAAAGTCTACTGTACCTGAATGTACCTCGCCTTGAACTACTACTGGAAAGGCGTGAGTTAAATACTAATAATAAATAACTAACTCAATAAATAAATATATATTAGTTCCAATCCTGTTCTGCCTGCCCTAAGCCTATTTACTGGTGACATTTTTGCCTGATGAGTCTGTGCATTTCCTGTTTCGTTGGGATTGCCCTAGCGAATCTGACCAGATTGGCACAGCATTCCTGCACATCTCCTGCCTCCTTCTACCATCTGGTGACAGAGTTTATATATACTCTTTGGGAACACCTTGGATTCATGCTTTAATTCTTGGCAGTCTCCCCACCAGAGAGCTCAACCTGAAGGAGAAAGGGGCTGTTATAGGTGAACATGCACAACTACAGAACTAGTACTATTACTACTGTTACTTATCATTTATATGGTTTATTGGTTTGGTTTAGTGTAGATTTGATATACCACCTTTAGCCATGGTATCAATGCAATTTACAACATAATATACAAATAAAAAATAAAATTACATATAAGTTTTAAAAATGAAATTAAAATTAAATAACATAACATGCAACAGAAATTAAATTACAGAGGAAAGAGAGGTGAAGGGAGGAATAGACTGGTACAGATCAGCGGACTGATATATATACAGTAGGTGTACAGCTTACTATAATCTATTCAAGACAAACTGAACAAACAGGCTACTAGGGTCATTCTTTAAAGGAAATTATTAAAACACATAGGGATGTTAGAGGGAGATTAAAGGGGGAGGGCAGGATCCAAAAACAGTCACAACCTAGGCCTGGTGTTCCTTGTGGTGTTTAACTCCATCGTGAATTCTCTTCCTGTCCACTCTTCCTTCCTTTAAGATGGGTTTTATCACAGATCATTCCCAAATCCTTGGTACTGTCCTCATATTCAGTGATACAATGAGAAAGTCTGTTGGTGCCTTCCCTTTATACAGTACCCTTTTATCCATGTTGGGTGACAGGCATCTAAACTGCAGGGGGCTGCATTGTTCTTAAAATTTGCTCACAGCTCACTGCATAAAAATCCTCCACCTTATCCCCACTTTCTTTCTGATAACTCCCCCAGTTCCCTGTTCCTCCTACCCTCCAATCCTCATTTTGCCTCCGCTTGTAGCCTCTTTATTTTATCCTGTCGTGAAGTGCAAGGTTCAGAACCGATGGAAACAGAGGTTTCTGTGGAAAATGAAACCAAAGCTGTCAGTGCTGAGTCAAGCATGGAGGGTTGGCATGGAAACCATAAACAAACCTCGTCACAGAGGGCTAGGGAACGCCCATCCCCTGAGCTAGCTCCTACCTCATCAGGGAACTGTGAACACCTGGGGGGAGGTGTGGCTCAATACAACGGGGGAAGGAAGCTAGATAAAAACCCTCTAGTAAAATATATGAGAGAGACAGACACAGACACGGGCAAAGATACGAGCAGAGACAAGGGGAGAGTCTCAGATGGAAGCTCAGTCTCCGACACGGAGAGAGACACAGCAAGCGTGGGAAAAGGTAAAAGAAATCCCAATCCTAGTTGGAGATACTCTTCAAAGGACAAGAGCTGTGTAGGACATTCAGGTCCAGGACACAGGGAGCAGTGCTTAAACATAGGAGGCACAGAGGATTTCTATTGCTCAGGAAGCAAGGACATTTATGCTGAAAAACAGAAAAGACAGCCACGCTGGGTTCACAAAAGGCAGACTCCAGGTAAAGTCAATTTCCCTGATTATAAATATATATCAGAAGGGGGAGAGGAGTTTTGTTTTCCGTGTGGTAGCCAAGGGAGAATCCTGAGAGGAAGTAGTGTTAAAAGCAAAGGAAGAATTCCATGTTATAAAGCTGAAGAGGGAAACGTATTACCCTTTAACTACAGAGAGCTGTTTGCACCTGAGAGCAAGCATTTAGACTCACCAAGCAGGTTGGGGGAAGGAAACCCTGTGAGTGAAAGAGAACAGTTTGCCTGGCAAAGAGAAGAACCTGTTCTAAAAGGTTTCCAGGAAGAAACTGATTGTATGCACTGGGACCCATATCAACCTCCTGAGTCAGAATATATGATGGACTGTTCTTATATGGTGGCGGATAATGTGCAGTCTCTGTGCTGAATATATTGGTTTTTACTAAGGAGAAAGAAACAGCCAAAAGAAACATTTTGGAAGGAACTGTTTATTGTTTTGGTTTTGTATAACAGCTGAAAGTAAGCAATATTTTTGTTATCACTGGAAGTATAATTTCGTTGTAAATAGTCCTTATTCTTGGTCTTCAACATCTAACCCCGGGAGGGGAAATAAATCCAAATTTCCTTAAACCACTCGTGCACAACGTGTACTCATTTTCATGGTTGGTGGACTACATTACCCAGGAGGCCTTTCTACACCTCCATTTTAAGTTTTACCACCCAAGAAACACAACTACCCACTTGCCCTACCTATGCTAATTACCTCTGGGAGGGTGAGTGGTGACAATCCTCTAATAAGTCCCTGAGGTCTTCACAATTTGACATCACTCCTGAGTCTCCTTGTCTAGCAACATTTTCACCACATGAAACATTTCTTTAGTTGGATTTGCAACTGAAATAATTACTTTAGAATAGCATTTCCTTTTCTCCTCTCTCACTGACTTACCATATTGTCTACTTACAATATACCAGTTCTTCTGCACCCTTAGGGATATCCCCCCCTCCATTTTTTCCCAACTTCCTCATTTCCCATTTCAAATCTAATAATATCTTGCAACCCAAATTCTCAAGCCCTACCTTACCTTGTGTCTTCCTTTCCACTAGGTGGCAATCTCATTCAGGCAGGCTACTAGTTCTCTTTCCCAGATCTCGAACCTCTCATCTACTTCTCCCGAGCTCCCAGGGATCCCTCCCTGCACACTCTTTGCTAGGACTGATTCCAACAGCCTCCCAGAAAAAGAACCTCATCTCCAATTATGCAGGGCCTTAAATAGTTTCTCCCAAATCTCTCACACAGATATACCCTCTGCCCAGTGATACATATGCAGACCCAGTCCTCAAAATGTAATAGAACACCCCATAAGGGATCAAAAATCCAATCAATAAAATATATGAAATGGACCCACCAACAATGCTTTAATGTAGGTGTATCCCACTGTAAACACCTTCTTTGTGGCAGGTAACATTCAATTCCAAACGCTGCAGGGACTCAACAAACGGACTTAATGGCAAGTCCTGTCGCTTTACTACCGTCATCGTCACCCCTGATTTCAGTGTTCCAGTTCTACAGGAAAGCATACACAGTATTCTTATCCCCTTAATATCACAAGCTGGCTGGATAGTGCACAGAAATAGCATATATATACACACACTTGTTGATTCTTAAAGATTACAGTATACTGTGCTCCAGGGGTGGCCTAAGAGGGGTACGGGGCGATGTGCGGAGACTCATTTGCATAAGGCACCTCATTTGCATGAATAATTGCATAATGTTAACATACGCTAACGTTTAGTAAGCATGCCTCTTAATGACTGCCTGGATAAAGAGACTACCAGATTTCTACATTACTATACTCCAGTGCCAACTGTCAGACACATTAGGAAGTACTATAAATACTGCCGATTTAGAACCCCATAGCAAACAGCACTACCAGGACTCACAAAGCGCCAAACCTTATCTATCAAAAGGCAACACTGCAAATATTAAACCAATACATCTCAGAGAATACCAATACATCTCCTACTGGGGAAAGGGAACAAGTGGCACTGTCAAAGAGAAACTACATGAACAGAATACCTCAGCTCAGTTACACATGCGGAACATAGACCGTCACCAAACAAAGAACGATTACAATCTAGAAATACAAAGGCAATAACTAAATTGGGAACCCCAAAAGCCAAATTTAGAATGTACAACAAAACTGCAGAAATAAAACTATAAATTCATTTCCTCTTGTACTAAACAAAAATGCAAAGACGTTAACGATGCACATTTCCCAAAGTTGACATATTACAGTTAATAAATTCAAAATAAAAAAGTATTTTTCTACCTTTTGTTGTATGGGCATTTTATTTTTCAGTTACAATTGCTCCAGTCACTTTCTTCTGGTTTCTTCATGTCTTTGGCTAACTCTGCATTGTCTGCTGTCCATTTGTCCTTTCTTCTCTCTTCTAGTTTTTTCCATTCTCTCTCTACATCTGCTTTAACATACTGATCTTTCCCCTTTTGCTCTTTCCTATTTCTTTCTTTATTTCTTATTCGTCCACTCCAATTTCACCCTTTCATCCTCAATCCCCACTTACTCTCCCAATACATAGTCAATCATAGATTTTTCTTCCCTTCCACACAAAATATCTTTTTCCCTCTCCATCCTCACTCCCCCAGCCCCATGCCCTTCTAGTCCTCCCCTAACATCAGCTCCCTTCAAGTTCCTCTAGTCCCATTCTCCCATCCCCCTACATCAACCCATTTCCAGTCCTAGCACCCCTCATCAGCTCATTTCCAATCCTAGCCTCCCATCAGCCATTTCCAGTCCTATCCTAGCCCCCATCAGCCCAAGCTCCCCCTATCCGCCCATTTTCATTTCTAGCCCCCCCCCCCTCGGTCCATTTCCATTCCTAGCCCCACCATCAGCCATTTCCAGTCCAACCTCCCCCCACAGCCCATTTCCAATCCTAGCCCTCCCCATCAGCCCATTTCCAATCCTAGCCCCTCCCCATCAGCCATTTCCAGTCCTATCCCAACCCTCCATCAGCCCATTTCCAATTCTAGCCACCATCAGCCATTTCCAGTCCTATCCCAGCCCCCATCAGCCCATTTCTAGTCCAAGCTTCCCCATCAGCCATTTCCAGTCCTATCCCAGCTCCCCATCAGCCCATTTCCATTCCTAGTCCCCCATCACCCATTCCAGTACTATCCTAGCCCCCCATCAGCCCTTTTTCAATCCTAGCCCCCCAATCAGTCCATTTCCAATCCTATTCTAGTCCACCCATCAACCCATTTTGATTCCTTGCCCTCCCATCAGCCATTTCCAGTCCTATCCCAGCTCCCCATCAGCCCATTTCCTGTCCAAGCCCTGCATCAGTTCATTTCCAGTCCTATCCTAGCCCCCACCCCACCCCAAAGAGCCCTGCACCTGATCAACTTATGAGGAAGTCGAGGATGCTCGAGTCTCTGGCTCACCTCTGCACAGCGCTGGAGTGAAGAGCAGGGTGTTCCTTCACTCACGCTGTTTTCATGTGAAGCCTGCTGAGTGCCAGGAAAGGTTAAGGTCATTTCCTGTTTCCCGGCACTCAGCAGACTTCATGCGAACACAGCGTGAGTGAAGGAGCATGCTGCTCTTCACTCCAGTGCGGTGCAGATGCGAGCTGGGGCTTCGGGTGTTCCCGGCTCCCTCTGAAGCTGGCCCTGCAAACCTTGTGCGGGGCTTCCTGAAATGCAGGGCCCTGTGTGAACAACATTCTCGCATAATGGACGGGCCGGCCCTGCTGTGCTCACAACCACCATCTCAGAAGTGCTTCCCCGAAGATGTTCATTCAGGCTATCAATACCAGCTGAATTGACTTGCAGGCAACCACGGCCATCGGTTTCACCACACTCATCGGCTTCTTCACAACCAAAGATATAAGCTTGCAGGACAACAAGAACAAATATAAAGATTTACTTCCCATACCTTAACCTGCTTCCAGAATGATCCTCTGCCAATACAAAGGTGCAAATCACCCACCTGTTAAACGCACATTACCTCCATGTAGAATAGCCCAATGAAAAAACGCTGGCTCACAATCCCCCTTTTAAATTTGCTTCACTCCCACAATTGAAGAGGAAAGATCAACGAGCAGCAATCTTATACCGTTGTTAACCAATCACATATCTTCAAAGCCCATTGGTCAACCCAATCATAGAGCCAATCAAAATGATACTATCAAAAACTAACAACCAATCACAATCGCACACCTTTCTGTGCACTATCCAGCCAGCTTGTGATATTAAGGGGATAAGAACATCTTGCATGCCTTCGTGTTAGATTTGAATGCTGAAATCAGGGGCGACGATAACGGTAGTAAAGCGACAGGCATTACATTGTTGCCAGTAAGTCCGTTTGTTGAGCCCCTGCAGTGTTTGTGAATTTAATGTTACCTATAACAAAGCAGTTGTTTACAGTGGGATACCCCTACATTGAAGCATTGTTGGTGGGTCCATTTCATATAGTTTATTGGCCTAATCTTCAATACATCCAGGACTTACTTTGTTGTACAAAAGGAAGTAGAACTGTGGAGCTAGGGCAGACCAGGGGCGGGAGCATCAGGAGAAGAGGATCTGGATTAGGGAGTGGAGTGACTTTTCTCTGCTCTGTTCCAAACTCATCGCTTCCCCTCCTCTTCCCTGCAGGCTCTCTGGAAGGCATGGGATGGAACAGAGCACTCCAGCTCCTCTAAGTGGTGGGAATTGAAATCCAGGCTGTTCCTCCTGAAATTAAGTCCGGAATACATCATAGGTTTCGCAGGTCACATCAAGAGTAAATGCTCAAATACTTTCCTCTTTTCAAGTATAGCGGGAACATTTTGGTGTCCTGCTACACACAAATGCTGAAACTTACATGTACTGTGTGTTTTTGGCCATTACAATTTTCACAGTAGCTAGCTTGAAACGACTCTATTTCACTGATAACACAAGCATGATTTTTAATGGAGGGACAACCTGAAAGCTTCTAATAAGGCAATTTTTGAGTGCACAGAATGAAACAGACAAGATCAGAATTACTCTGAGGACTGATAGTTTCTGCAATTAACTAGAATATCTCTTCTAGGTTGTTTTCTAAGGCTCTAGGCTCTATTTTAAGAAAAGAGCCACTTTATCTCTTTTGCAGCTGATACTGGCAGAAGCTGAACTATGGCTTCAAGTGGTGTCATTGAGAAAAGACAAAGCAAGTCTGCACTCCGTAATGTGGAAGACCTAGATTTAATTTGCAAGACTGGTTTATGCTCCTCAGATGGCTGAGACTGGAGGGGATGCAGAGGAAGGAGAAATGATGGCTTAGCTACCGTACAGCTTCAGCACCAAACATTCGGAATCCAGGTGCACACATAAGGGATCCAAAAGGAGCTGCGATCAGCGGCGATGGACTGAGGACCGTCTCTGTGATAGCCGGGCTAAATGCAAGAGAAGTTATGAAATGGGGGAAAGTTCCTGAACAGCTGCAAATAAAGGCTCATGACACCATTGCCCACGGGAAGCCAGTTCCAATTGAAATGGACGGCAAAAGGAAATTGCAGAAAGAGAGAGCAAGGCAAAGAATTGGCTATTTGCACTTTTCGTTGTTTGAGTCTTTCACCATTGAGATTAGAAAAGTAAGCTTTTAAGAACTAAATGCAAAGTCCAAGATTTCCTAAAGGTTTCAGGAGTGCTTTTCCACAGTACATGCAAGATTAATTTAATTCATTAGTTGAAAATTTGCAGCCTCAAAATGAAGCTTAAAGAAAGCACCTGCTAAAACTCGATTTTTTTTTTCAGGCTTTTTGATGACATCAAAAACCTGGCTTTCACTTTTCTTATAGGGTTCCTCTTGATAAGATTTCAACTGCCAGAAATGGAGCAGGATCAACCTAATGTACCCTCAAAGTATACAAAAAGAGACATTCTGGAGTATCTGCTCCTCCGTCATGCAGGATGGGTCAACCTGTCACTTGTGCAGGGAGTGTCTTTTTCTGTGTTGTGTGACCAGGGAGAGGGGCAGAGAGCACATGGCAAGCACAGGCTTCAAGGGAGGAGTTGACAGTAGCATAAAGAGCGAGACTGGTGGCCCAGAAAACAGAGTTACTTACCTGTAACGGAGTTCTCCGTGGACAGCAGGATAGGTCAGCCACACCTGGTGACGTCATCCGATGGAGCCGTGACGGAAGTGCTCTCTAGCTCAGAAGCTTCTGAGCATGTGTGAGGTGGCCCCACCTCCCCAGTCCGCCCCTAGCCCAACCAGTGAGTAATTAGCTGTGCCCAGAGGCTAGGGCGCGGACCGCGCAGGCCACCCTCAGAGGGGAGGCGGGCGGGATCGTGTGGCTGACCTATCCTGTTGTCCACGGAGAATTCCGTTACAGGTAAGTAACTCTGTTTTCTCCTGGTGTCTCCCAAGCTACCTGTTTTGCGCTCTGGCTGAGGGGGGGCCTGAGACAGGATACCAGGCATGAAGGACACAACTGAAGGCGTCATGCAAAAGAACAATCGTTTATTGTGCAACTAACTGCAGATAGCATTAAAGTGCAGAACATTCAGGCAATCTGTCATGAGGTAGAACAAATTCAACTGTGCAAACATGCAGTGAGGTAGAACATCAAGTGCAATCAACAAACAGTGCAACTGAAAACATCAACTGTGCAACTAGCGTTGTGCAAATTACAACCCATCAGGATGCAAGTCAAGTCCGTATGGGCTACCACTGCCAGCACCGGGGTAGAGGCACATGAGTCACTGTCCCGTGGGCTGGGTCTTGGTCGGTTCCTCTGGCAGAGTCCGAGAGGTGGATGCTGCTACCGTAGATAGGATCGCTCGGCCAAATGAGCTGTCGGCTTCTGCCTGAAGGTCTAGGCAGTAGTGTTTCTGGAAGGTGAGGTGCGAGGACCAGGTAGCGGCTTTACAGATCTCGCTCACTGGGACACTCCTGCGCACTGGCGAGGGAAGTGGCTAAAGCATGGAGCTGGTGAGCGCTCGCCTTGTTCGCTGGATGTGCGCCCGCCTTTTGTAGGCAGTAGGAGACACAGTCGGATGTCCAGTGGGAGAGTGTGCATTTAGTGACAGGCCACCCCGGTCTGTTGGGGTCGAAGGACACAAAGAGCTGGGTCCCCCGATGGGTGGAGACCGTCCTGTCGATATAGATGCGCAGGGCTCGGACGCAATCCAGTGAATGGAGTCGCTGTTCTTCTGGTGACCCGTGAGGGGCAGGGAAGAAGGAGGGCAGTTCCACCGACTGGTTGACGTGGAAAACAGAGGCGACCTTAGGGACAAACTTCGGGTGTGTCCGGAGAGATGCCCTGTTGTGGTGAATCTTGGTGTACGGGGGGTGAGCCACTAAGGCTTGTAGCTCACTAACCCTCCTTGCAGATGTGATGGCGATGAGGAAGAGTGTCTTCCAGGACAGAAATTTTCCTCCCGCGGAGGGCAGGGGCTCGAAGGGCTCCTGTGTCAGCTGCTGGAGGACAATGTTGAGGTCCCAGGAGGGGACAGGTTTCTGAACCGTGGGGCTGCAGATTCCTGAGGCCTCTCATGAAACGGGTCACGATGGGCAGAGCGGCCATGGAGCCCGTGGGTGAGTTGCTTCGCAGTTCGTGCAGGGACGCAATGGCTGCGAGGTGTATCTTGATGGACTGTGGCTTCAAGCCTAGGCTGAAGAGAGAGGAGAGGTACTGTAGTACCATAGGAACAGGGCAAGAGGCTGGTGGGACTCCTTGGCCTGTGCAACAGATACTGAAACGCTTCCACTTAAGACTGCATGACTTTCTAGTGGACGGTCTCCTGGACGCCAGAACAATCTGTTGTACCTCCGCGGGTAAGTGGAGGTCGTGGAGGCCTACCCTCTCAGCCTCCAGGCTGTCAATGCGAGAGTCTGGAGCTTGGGGTGCCAGGTCTTGCCGTCGTTCTGGGTGAGCCGATCCGGTCGCAGCGGTAATCGGATGGGAGGTTCCTGTGAAAGTTGCAGCAGCAGGGAGAACCACATCTGCCGTGGCCAGGAGGGCGCAATCAGGATGATGTGTGCCTTGTCGTTGATGATGCGCTGTATGGTGGCTGTCAGGAGGGGGGTTGGGGGGGAAGGCATAGGCCAGTCCCAAATCCCCCCAGGGTACTGCAAATGCATCGGAAGCCACTCTCTGAGGTGATGGGCGTTTCAAGCAGAAGAGGGGGCATCTGGAGTTGACCTCGGTCGCAAAGAGGTCGATCCGTGGATTCCCCCAACGTTGGAAGATGGACTCCACCACTTCCTCGTGAAGCGTCCACTCGTGAGGTTGGAGCTGCCTGCTCAGCCTGTCCGCTAACGCGTTCTGATCTCCCGGGAGGTAAATCGCTTGTAGAAGGCAGTTGTGGGCTAGGGCCAAAGACCATGTCTCGAGTGCCTCCCTGCAGAGAGGACGTGAGCCCGTACCCCCTTGCTTGTTGATGTAGAACATTGTCACCTGATTGTCTGTCTGGATCAAGACTGACTTCCCAGCTAGGTGGGGCATGAAGGTCTGGAGTGCATACTTGACCGCCCGGAGCTCGAGAACGTTGATGTGGAGGGATTGTTCCGCTCTGGTCCAAGCTCCTTGTGTGCTGAGGTGTAACAGGTGGGCTCCCCATCCCATGGAGGAGGCGTCCGTGGTCAGGATGAGCTGATAGCCACAGGGTTGCAAGCTCTTGCCTACAGCGAGATTGGCTGATACCATCCACCAACGTAGGCTCTGGGTTACCCTTGGTTTGATCGGGATGAGGGTGGTGAGTGGTTGAGACAGTTGCTTCCAGTGTGAGCGCAGGTGCCACTGGAGTGTGCGCATGCGCAATCTGGCCAACGGCAGGACTGATGTAGTCGCGGCCATATGACCCAGAAGGCGTAGGATGTCGTGGGCCTTGGTCTGCTTCGCGGTTGATACCTTCTTGGTAAGGTGGATGATGGTTTTCCGCCGGTGCTCGGGAAGGAAGGCCTTGGATGCAGTAGTGTCGATTATTGCCCCAATGAATTCCGTGCGTTGAGTGGGATCTAACCGAGACTTCTCCATGTTGAGTAAGAAACCCACCTTGGTCAGCAGAGTCGTCGTCTCTCGTACTGCTCTCCTGAGTTCTGGGGCGGAGGGTGCCGATAGCAGCCAGTCATCCAGGTAGGGAAAGATGGCGAGCCCTTGTCTGCGTAGGTGTGCCGCGGCCACAGCTACGCACTTCGTGAAGACTCTGGGAGCTGGGGAGAGCCCGAAGGGAAGCACACCATATTGGTAGTGGCAACCCAGTGCTATGAACCTCAGGAATTTTCTGCGAGAGGTGTGGACTGGAATGTGGGGGTAAGCGTCCTGCAGGTCCAGAGTAGCCATCCAGTCCCCCGCTCTGATGAGGGGAAGGATGGAGTTCAGTGAGTACATTCGAAACTTCTCCTTCACGAGGAAGTTGTTCAGTTTGCGGAGGTCCAGAATAGGGCGGAGGCCCCCGGACTTCTTGGGAATAAGGAAGTACCGGGAGTAGAAGCCAGTGTTGATTTCGTTGGAGGGAACCCGCTCGATCGTCTGTGTCCTGATGAGTTGCTGCAGAAGGTTCGAGAGGACAGCTTCCAGGTGCAGCGGAGGTTGGCTGGTGGGTTGCGTGCACTGCCACGGTGGGGAGGAGAACCGTAAGCGGTAGCCCGACTGGATAATCTGGATGACCCACTGGTCCGTGGTGATTTCCTGCCAGGCCGACAGGAAGCTGGACAAGCGGCCTCCCACCGGCGGGGAAGAAGGGACACTTGTGCCCAGCCAAAGTGGATTGTCAGAAGGAGGATGTGTTCTTACCGGACTGCTGGGGGTTTGCTTGCTTCTGCTTGCGTTCTCTTTGTGGTTGTCTCTGAAAAGACGATTTGTTGTAGTTCTGCTTGAACTTTGGGGCTTGCCACTGTCAATTGGAACCGTAGTATCTTTTTGACGAGGCAAAGGGCTTGCGGTAATAGCTCCCTTTCTGTGACCAGGAGGGGCGTTCGAGTCCGTCCGCCGCTAACATTTTCAGAGTGGTGCAGTCCTCTTTTAGGCCGTTCACCATGTCTGCGACCTTATCCCCAAAAAGGGAGTCTCCCAGGCAGGGCGCGTCAGCAATCCTGTCGTGGGTGTTATCCGACAGGCCGGATGCACGTAGCCAGGCCCAGCGGCGAGCCACAATGGCCGTGCCCGCCGTCCGGATGGCCATGTCAAAGGCATCGAAGGCCGTGCTCATCAGGTGTTTGGAGCATTCGGCCAGTTCTTGGAGCGTGGCTGAAGCTGCGGGCTGGGATTGCTTGGGAAGAGTGAGCAGTTGGCCCTTAAGCTCCGCTAGGAGGGCGTCCTGGAACAACAGGTGTTGGAATTGATGTGCTGATATCTTGGCACTCAGCATCGCTCCCTGGAATACTTTCCGCCCCAGGTCGTCGAGGAGCTTTGGTTCCCGACCTGGAGGATGGGTAGTTTGTGTGCATGAAGACTTAGATCTCTTGAGCGCTGAAGCTACCACAATGGATTGGTGGGGCAGCTGAGGCTTGTCAAAGCCAGGCGCTGTTTGGAGGAGGTATTTGCTGTCCAGGCGTCTGGCGCAGGCTTGGCCGGAGGCTGGGGACTGCCAAAGGGTGGATTGCTTGTCTTTGAGTTTCCGGTGGAGGGGGAGAGCCAAGGCCGGCTTGGGGCCGCTGAGGTATTTCATGACCTCCGGATCCTTCTCGTCAGAGGCTTCCTCCTTGGTGAGACCCAGTTTGGCCACGACCTTCCTTAGGATAGGTAAGGTCTTCAGGTACCTGCGACTGCGTCTCCTCCTGTTCGTTTGGAGTAGACTTGGACGAAGGGGATTCTGGCCCCCCTTCCTCTGCTGCGCTCCCTCCTGAGTCTGGGCCCAGCATAGGGGACGGACTCCGCTCTCTTGTAGGAGTTTGCTCAGGCGAGGCCGGAGAGGGGGATCTCTCCCGGGTTTCTGCTGGAGGTGGTACATCCAAGGGGGCTGTAGTTGTGTTGTCCCGGCCTGGGGGAGCAGTCTGGTGCACCAGGCGTGTCAGCAGTTGTAAAATGGCTTCAGAGGTGCTGGACCCAGAAGAGTTATTGCTCCTGTGTCCTCTGCTGGAATAGGAGCTTGATCGCCTGCTCTTCCTGCGGCCGCGGGAGGACCCGCTGTCAGCGCTCACGCTGCTGGATCGGGAGTGACTGTCTCTGCGGTTCCCGCGTTTGCTTACACCCTCCGCGGGAGCCGCGTTGTCTCTCCTGTGCCTCTTGTTCCTGTGGGCACATGAATCGTTCCTGCCACTGTTGCCGCGCCAATGGGAGGACTCCCGGCTGTCGGTACGGCGTTTGTGATGGCTGCTGCGGTGGGTGTCGGCGCGATGCTGTCTTTCAGCGCGGTGATCGGAGCGGTGTTGATTTGCTGCTGCAGCTCCGTGTTCGCTGGCTCGGGGCGAAGGCTGTCGGCGCTGAGGGAGAGAGCTGACGTCAGCGTTGCTGAGGGACCCGCTCTGGCCAATCCGGTGAAGGAAGGAGCCTCTATGGGCAGAGTCTGGCGAGGCCACGTGGGCGGCGCCATCTTGGCAGTAGCTGCCTGAGCCGCATGGCTGTGGAGAGAGTCCCGAAGAGCAGCAGGCAGTTGGGGGGCTTCCCCTGGGCAGCGATGGGGCAGCCGGGTTGCTGGAGCCGCATGGAGAGAGACCAGAAGAGCAGCCGGCAGTGGGGGGGCTTACCCCGGGCACCGCGGAGACCACGGTGGAGGCAGACTTCTCCGTGGGAGGTGGAGGAGCAGAGCCCTGGGCCGCCCGATGAGAGGTTTTAATGGGAGCTTTCCCTTTAGTGGACTTACTGCGCTCTGAGGTGCCGGTCTGAGGAGCTTGCTCCGGAGCGGTCAGGAAGTCTTTCAGCGAATAGTCTCTGAGTTTCTGTGCCCTGGGAGACATCCGGGCACAGCAGGAACAGTCCTCAACATTGTGAGATGCCCCGAGGCATCTGAGGCAACTCTGGTGAGTGTCGGTGATATTCATTTTCCAGTTGCATCGCGGACATTGTTTAAATCCAGGTTTTGGCATTGTAGGTGAGAGAGAGAGTTGAAATCCGTCTTGAGGCAAAAGCGGAAGAATTGAAACTGGTTGGGCTAGGGGCGGACCGGGGAGGTGGGGCCACCTCACACATGCTCAGAAGCTTCTGAGCTAGAGAGCACTTCCGTCACAGCGCCGTCGGATGACGTCACCAGGTGTGGCTGACACATCCTGCTTGTCCTAGGAGAACAGTCCTCTACTTGCATATGGATATGTCTCTTGAAAGGCTAGTTTCACTACTGGTGCTGTTAAACATCGAAACAGAGAAAAATGATGGCAGTTAAGATCATACGCCCTATCCAGTTTCCCATCCATACCAACCACTAAGCTCTGCAGTCCCTTATTTTTCTTTAGAGATCCTCTGTGTTTGTCCCATGCTTTCTTGAATTCAGATGCAGCCATGTCTCTACCACCTCCATTGAAAAAGATGTTATTTGCAGCACTTACACTTTAAGCAGCATGTAGCACTTCACCTGAGAGGCTAGTTTGCCAGAGACTATGACATCGAGTTGTTCTGGAGGTCAGAAAACCATGTTCATCTTGCTACATGTAAAGCCTGCAGCCAGTATGTGACGTCATTGTGAGGAAATGCCCAGGATCAGCACAAAGCTAAGACACTACTACCGATGGGCACGCATTCCTTAGCAAGCCCCTCGCTGAAGCCTCTGTGGAATCCTTTGATGTTTCGTAGAGTTAGGATGATGTGGTAGGTTTGAATGAGAGAAATGCAGATTTTCTTTCAGACTGTTTTTGTGGCATGTACAGATGCTGAGGGGATTAGTGATTTTGATAGTTTGGGGGGAGAATAGGATAGAAGTGTTTTGTGGTAGACGTAGGAATTGAGGAGGTATGTGAGCTATGCAGAGGAGGTTTTTAAAACTTCTTATTGGGGGATTGGGTATGGAGAATTTGGGAGTCCCAGTTAGTATGGGGATGATAAATGTGAGAGCAATGAGGTCTAAAGGAGTATTATTAGAGGATTTGATTTTGGATAATAAGCTGGATACTCTTTGTTTAGTGAGGACGTGGCGAAGGAAGGGGATTCTTCAAGTTTTGTATAGGTTTGCCCTTTGGGTTTTTGTTTTTGTATAAGGAAAGCTTAAACTATCGAGATAGGGGGGTTAGGTGATATTTTCTCATCTAGGGTAAGATTAATGATATTGTGGGAGAGGGATTTTGGTGCTGCGGAATATATTTATTTATTTAAACTGTTTTCTATACCGCCTTATCCTTCAATCATAGCGGCTTACATTATGTAATTACTACAAACAGGTACTGGATATATTCCCTCGTTCCGAAAGGGCTCACAATCTATGTGTACCTGAGGCAATGGAGGGTTAAGTGGCTTGCCCAAGGCCATAAGGAGTGCCTGGCATTTAAAAGCTGTGGCAGCAGGGAAGTGAATTTTTTTATTGGTATATTGACCAGCGGATAGCAAATTGTCAGCATTGGAAGAGTTGGCTAGTTTGGTAGCTGGATAAAGATCACTGGATAATGTTGGGGTATTTTAATATTACATGGGTGGATGGATTCTTCATGCAGGCGATGGGAGACTTGAGTTTAATACAGTTGGTGAGGGAGCCTACTTATCATGGAGGAAATGCATTGGATTTGATTTTTTTCTTAGGCTGGCTCAGGTAAATTAAGAGACATGTTCAGTTTTCTGGTATGACCATAGGATGGTCAGTTTTGAGTTTTGGAAAAGACTGAGACCGAGGGAGAGATGTAGGAATGTGCATTTTGAAGGCCATTACAAAGGAGGCTATGGTAAGGGATTTAGGTATTTATTAGCAGCATTTATCTCACACGTTTTTAGTAGTAAATCAAGGTGAGTTAAAATTAGGCCTGTCCTGCTTACAATCTAAACTTTTACCTGAGGCAACTGAGGGTTAAGTGACTTGTCCAAGACCAGAAGGAAGGTCAGTGAGATTTGAAGGCTGGTGTTTGATCCTAAGCTGCTGCCCTAACCACTAGGCTACTCCTCCATTGAATATGAATAGTCCTGATAGTTTAGAGGATGTAGTACAAAGGTGAACTATGGTGGTAAAGGCAGTTAGTTTGGTTTAGTTGAATAAACAGTATCTGTTATACCGTTTTTTAACCCAAATGGGATAATACAAAATCATAAGAAGAGAAGTTACATCATTGAATAAAGAGAAAAAAAAATAAAGAAAATGAAAGAAAATCCAGCATACCATAAGAGAAGTCAACACTGTCAACCATTTTAATCAAATATTCTATCTTCAGTGTTTTCAGGGCGAGGCCAAAAAAGATATGATGAAAAAATGTGTTTTCAATGCAGATTTGAACTTAGCACGCTTTGTTTCTCCTCCCAAATGGGGGGAAGAGAATTCTGAAGGATAGGGTCATAACAGGAAAAAGCGGTTTCAATAGTTGTATCCAGAAAACAGATAGGCATTTGGAAGCCAGAGTTGTTTGTTCGAAGTACTCTTGTGGATCTAAAAGGACTAAGAACTGAGAACAGATACTGCAGAATAGTACGTACGATGTTATGAATTAGAATACAGATTTTGAAACGGAGCCAATGTAATTTATTTTCAATCGAGTGATTTCAATATGTCAGTTTTTAGAATTTACATCTATTATCTTTATATTTTGCATGATACAGGTTGAGTATCCCTTATCCGAAATTCCAAAATCCAAAATGCTCCAAAATCCAAAAAAAACTTTTTAGCACCGACTTGATGCCACAAAATTCCACTCCCGACCTCATATGACGGGTCGTAGTCAAAACATTGATGCACAACAGATAGTTTATTCAGCATCCCCAAGGGAAAAAGACTTCCCAGCCCCCTTCAGCTGCAATATATCTTTTCCACGCACATCCAGGATAATAAAATGGCACGTGTGCAGGCCAGACAAGCCAACGGCAGCTTCCCCACGATGCCCCAACATGGGGACAAGATCTACGTGCATTACTCACTGTGTTTTTTGCTTTGTTTTGCTTTTGCTTTGCTCAATGGTTATGATGAACAAGGTGGTGACTGAAGGTTTCTGTATATCAAATGAGAAAAAAATGATGTCTTACCTCCTTACATATGCAAAAAATATACATTCATAGTCCTTCAGTAAGCTGAAAGAAATGGACATTTCAAAATCTAAAAAAATCCCAAATCCGAAACACTTCTGGTCCCAAGCATTTTGGATAAGGGATACTCAACCTATACTGGGAAAATGCATCACTGTTCCTATTTTTTTGTCAGTTTGTCTGCTTGGAAGTGATATTATTGATGTCATGGGATTGTTGATGTTTTATGTATCGAAGGCAGAATATCAAGTATGGATAAGTAAAGAAAGAAGAAAAAAAGGGGGGCGGAGCCTGATGTCCAGCGGGTAAGACGCTTCGCGCTGAAGCTCCCGAGAGGCCTACTTAGAATCCTGACTTAATACCTATACAAACTTACTATTTCGCTCCGGGCTGACCGGGGTACCTCGGGGGGGATGGCGGCCCATAAACCAGCGCGCTTGGACTTCGGGTCTCCTTCTTCTTCTCACGGAAAACGCTCCAAAACAGAGGTGTCCTCCCCACAGAAGATGGTTCCATTTCGTGAAAACCCCGAAATGCACCTGGAGATTTTAGAGGAAATACGCGGCGTGAAGGAATTGGTGCAGTCCAATGGAGAAGCGCTTCGAGCCATGCGAGAAGACTTTGGAGTGCTCCAGGACCGACTTGAAAGTCTCTCATTACGGCAGGACAATATGGCGGGGGTCCTCGACTCGCACGCGGTGCGCTTGGGCAAACTGGACAAGGCTGAGCGCCAGATACAGAATCTTCAAAAGGAGTTAGAAGATAGCAATAATCGAGCCCGCCGCAACAATGTGAGGCTCATTGGAATACCGGAGGGGGTGGAAGCAGGAGATATAAGAGAATTCCTGCTCAAAACTCTTCCCTCCTTGCTGAAGATCACTTTTCATAGAGAACTGGAAATCGATCGTGCACACCGTGTTCCTACCCACATGGCGCTCAACCGAACGACCCCCCGGCCTATTATCTTTCGCTTGCTACGATATCAACAAGTGGAACAAATTTTAAATGCTGCCCGGGGCGAATCATCATTTGGAATTTGAAGGTCACAAAGTCTCCTTCTTCCCTGATTTGGCAAAGCCTACCGTTGACCGTCGGAAGAAACTCCTTGCTTTTCGCCCTCGACTTCAACAGCTACAGGCTCGCTTTGGCCTGTTGTATCCAGCGAAGCTCCGAGTGACTCTCCATAACCAAACCAGGACATTCGAAGATCCTGATCTACTATCAACATTCTTAGACTCCAAGGAAGCAGAGCAGATGCGCTAATCCAAAGACTTGGACTTTTTATTTGCCGGCTCTGTCCGCCATTTTGAAGGGCCCGATGCGGCGGTCATAGTCAAGCACAGAGACTACCTGGACTTTCTTTCCTTCTCTATATGACTTTTTTGTTTTTTGGTCTCCTATCCCTCCATGATGTGTGCCTCGGTCGGATTCGGAGCACGCACAGTCCTACAGGTTATGTGTTTTTTCAATTTCGGCCTTCTCTGGGGTTTCTCCCCGCAGACACATGGTCGCCAGTAATTTCTGGGGTTCTGCTTCTTCTCTACCGCACTGCGGTTTTTCTTTTTTAATGTGGGGCGCTTCATTGTATTATATTAGCTTATTTCTTTTATGCCATGTGTACAGCCAGATACAGTCAATATGAGGGACATTGTGAAATTATGTGCGCTATCATGCTCAGAATTTTTAACTTTTCTAAATGGCCTTATGTAAAATCTTATCACTCAACGTAAAAGGCATTAATAGCCCAATCAAAAGAAAGAAAATCCTTAGCTATCTTAGCCATGAGCATGCTGATTTAGTGTTTCTTCAGGAAACGCATCTAAACTCTGCTGAAACACTGAAACTCAATGCTAAGCCTTACATGGTGGCTGCCTATTCTCCCGCCGTTTCCAAACGGTGCGGGGTAGCCATTCTGGTTAAGAAATCTTTGCAAGCTACTGTAATTGATACTAGCGCTGACAAGGAGGGTAGATGGGCCCGTGTACACCTTAAGGTTGGAGATAGTGAATTCACGTGTATTTGCATTTATGCCCCGAATGTGGACAACCCTGCTTACTATGCAAGTATTGCGCAGTTGGCACAGGCCTCTGCCAATGCTCCATTAATACTTGGTGGTGATTTTAATCAAGTGTTAGACCCTTTGATAGATAGACAGCCGCCTAAAACGAGTAGTCCACCCAAGAGTCTTGCTACCCTTACAGCTCTGATGCAAGATCTTGCGCTGGTAGATATACGGAGGCTGCTTCACCCCTCCCACTTAGAGTTTACTTTTTTTTCTGCCCCCCATCACTCCCAATCTAGAATAGATTTCTTTCTCATTTCCAAAGCACTGATTTCTCAGGTGGACACGGCTAGGACTCATCCTCTCCATATTTCAGATAATGCTGCTATATCTTTATCATTACATGTCAATGCGCGGGACGATTCTCCCCGAGCTTGGTTTTTTGATAGATCCCTACTAGGTCAAAAAGATTTTCAGGTTGATATAAAGGCCGCTATCCAAGATTATTTTCAGTTTAACTCACCCCATGACACAGCGAGCTGGGCTTGGTGGGAGGGTTTTAAAGCATCTATCCGCGCAACTATAACTAGCTATCAAATTCGGCAGGGGAAACAAAGAAAGCAGCACTTACTGATTCTAGAGCAGCAGATACAAGCTGGGGAGCATCTCCTCACGTCCCGTACTGACCCATGTATTTTACTCCGTTTACAACGCTTGCGCTTTCAATACAATCAGCTTTTGTACACTGCTGCTGTTAAAAATATTGAATCACAACAAGGGCTATATTATCGGGAAAATAACCGTGCTGGCAAATTATTAGCAAATGCCCTAAAAGGTCAAAAAGAAGCCAAGCGTGTTACCGCCCTCCGTAATCCGTCGGGGGGGGGGCTTGGTCACTAAAGATACAGAAATCTTAGAACTCTTTCGTGATTTTTATACTCGGCTTTATCAATCTGAATGTGAGTTTGAGCCAGAAGTATTTGAACGCTTACTTTCAGGGGTACAAAGACCGACCCTATCTGACGAAGATAGAGTGGCCATGGACACACCATTTACTTTATCAGAAATTCATTCTGCTATCAAGAAATGTGCCTCAGGTCGAGCCGCAGGCCCAGACGGTCTCCCTGCTGAATTCTACAAAACCTTTCACGCTGACTTAGCTCCAGTTTTGAAACTTTATTTTTCTGCTCTGGCCGAGGAGGGTTCTCCTTCTGGGTCCTTTTCAATGGCAAATGTAGTAGTTTTGAGAAAGAGGGGAGAGACCCGCAACTAACAGCTAATTATCGTCCAATTTCCCTCCTAAACGCGGACTATAAAATATTTGCCACCATTCTCTCCACCCGGCTCTCTGATAGGATGTCTACCTTAATACACCCAGATCAATGCGGTTTCATTCCTGGTAGATCAACTGCTGACAATGCTCGGACTCTATGTCATGTACTGACTGCCGCAGTTAATCTTGATCGCCCATTTGTTGGCCTCTCACTTGATGCTGAGAAGGCCTTTGATCGTTTAGAGTGGCCCTTCCTGTTTGCAGTCCTCCGCTGGTATGGATTCGGGGAAGGTTTTCTCCGTTGTCTCCGCACCATGTACGCACAGCCTACAGCCAGTATATGTGCCAATGCTTTAAAGTCTCAGCCTTTTCCCCTTCAACGCGGTACTCGCCAGGGATGCCCACTGTCTCCACTTCTTTTCGATCTTGCACTCGAACCCTTGGCTTTACTAATCCGGCAATCGGAGGAGATTCATGGAGTCCCCTTCTCCCATAGGGAAATCAAAATTTCAGCGTATGCTGATGACCTTATGCTTTTTGTCTCTATAGACTCAGTACCGGCTGTCCTAGAGCAAATTGGTAAATACTCACAACTGTCCGGTTATAAGATAAATTGGACCAAGTCGGTAGCCTTTCCATTAAATCCTTTGCTTCATCAGGCAGATATGCAACCCTTCCCCTTTTTATGGCAACCTCGCATGGTCAAATACCTTGGGGTTCACTATTGTTCTCCTTTGGAAGACACTATCTCCTTCAATGCCAAAGACTTAACCTCTAAAGTCCGGGCGCTTACTCACCGTTGGACTCCTTTAACACTTACCTGGTGGGGTCGCTTAGAAACCATAAAAATGATGATTGTTCCGAAAGTGAATTATATTTTAGAAATGTTGGCCTGTCTCTTACCTCGACGTACATATAAAGATATAGAGGGCCTTCTGACTAGATACTTATGGCAAAACAAGACACCTAGGATAGCGAAACATAAGCTGCAAGCAGATAAGGAAAATGGGGGTGTCAGATTCCCTGATTTCCTGAAGTACCATCAATCTTTTCTTCTCAAACAAGGCGCTCGTTGGCTGGAAGATCCAGTACCGAGTAGACCTGTGTGGCTAGACATAGAAGAGGACCTTTGCAAACCGATTCCTCTTACTTTTCTCCCTGGTATGACTCTCCCATCAGACTCCCACTATCCACCAATGCTTTTAGACACTTTAGGTGCCTTTAATACTCTTATGCAATCTTTAGACTCCCGACTCTGTCCGTTAGACAGGCTCCCGCTTTGGTACAATACTCGATTTCGAATACAAAATAAGCCGATGGCGTGGAGCCCCTGGTACACTAGGGGCATTTGGATTCCTAGCCAGTTGTTCCATGATGGTCGCTGGAAAACTTTTAGTGAATTGCAAATTGAATTTGGTCTCCCAGCGAAACACTACTTTCAGTTGGTGCAACTTCAGCATTGCCTTCGGAGTGCTAAGGTGCTCCCGCCATCGGCATCCCCTACACAAGGTTGGTCGGAGACTATCCGATCTATCGGTAGTTCACCGGGTGTAGCATCCAATTTTTACAAAACCTTATGTAATGCTATAACTAGAGCTACCCCTATAGCGCAGAAAGCATGGGAGAGAGAATTGCATGTGACTTTGACCCCGGAGCAATGGAGCCTTGTCTGGAGTAGAGTGACACGGGTTTCCCGATCCGCCTCACTTACTCAGACACTCTTCTTTCTAGCCCACCGGTGTTTTTACACTCCTGACAGATTAGCCAAATGGAACACTACTCAGGGCAATAGTTGTTGGACATGCCATGCGGCCATTGGTTCACTACCTCATGTTATGTATGAATGTCCCGCACTACAGTATTACTGGCGTCGGGTCTGGGGTCGTATCCAGTCTATTTTGCACTTTCAAGAGCCCCTTTCTTGGAGGATAGTGGGACTTCGCTCAGCTGCGGGGATCCCCTCTCTTCCAAAAACGGCTTACTTCCTTTTGGACTTTATGCTTGGCATTGCTATTTCCCTAATTACGAAATACTGGAAAAATAGCTCCCATCTGAGCCCCAATGAATGGTGGAATCATGTCTGCCTCTACAGTAAATATGAACAAATACCTCGTATGTTTGCTTCCCCCATTCAGACTCCTCATCATCGGTCTAAATGGAAGATGCTCAATGACTATGTACATTCTGCTAAATGCTCTCATCTGACTGTCTAAATTTGTATATATCTCTGTCCCATGATCATTCTGTATCATAGATACTCTTTTGATCGTTTTGATGTATAATCACTGTTGTTTGGAAGCGCTCACATGCTGACATAATCGGCTAGAGAAGAAGCATGGGGGTGGGGGGTAATTGGGTTTACTTTTCCTTATTGTATACTTGTTTTGTCTCCTTTGGTGTGTTGTTTCTTTTGTTTGTTGCAAAATGAAAATAAAAGTTTAAAAAAAAGAAAGAAGAAAAAAATATAGAAATAATTTCTGGAGGGCAGAACAAATAGGCACCTTCTTTTCTCCAAGGGAATCTGGGGAGGCTGGAGAGGCTGCAGAAACCCAACAAGGGGCTTAAGCGCAACCTGAAATGCTGCCGTCTTGTAAGCCAGCTACGGGTTTAAACAAGAGAGAAAGAGTCATCTAAGATCTGTGGGTTCTAGGCTGGAAAATTTCCCTGAAGAGTCTAGTGCCAAACAAGTGAAGGAAAACACAGTAGGGGGTATAACAAATATTCCCCCATATATCTCCATTTAGGAGGTGTACTCTGATGGGGCAAATCCAGGACTATATCAGTCTCTTTATGTTGCCGTGGGTGAAATGACAACCTTACTGAGGTGCCCACCTGCAGTGGTAAAGAAATATATTCCTGATCCTCCAGGATACACGCCATAGGGACGTAAAAAAAGACAGCCAAAATCTTTTGCTAACATGAACTAATATGTTGATCTGGTTTTCTTCTACGATCAATGTGCTGTCATTAGCATGCATGTGAGAATCTCTCACTCAGCTAAAAGGGTCTGACCCCCAAGGCAGTAAGACCTTCTAATTGGCTGAAAATGTGGTTATAATCTGTAATGTGAAAAGTTGAACTACAGACATTATATTCTAAATTGATCTAACACTGACTGAACCAGCTTCATTCACACTTCTTAGAGTGGTGAAGTTCCTTTCAGTAACATGTGAAGTGAATTTGTTCCTGACAAATGTATTTCACACATGGTTGTGTTCTCTCACCCTCTGTCAACAGTTTGTGCAAATGACATAAGGTAGCAGCCTTCACACAAGGTCAAAAGATTAGGCAGACTGAAAGAAAAACAGACATCACTGCAGAAAAACTTGCCTGGCATATTATCAGCAGATTCCTTTAAAGTCTTTTGATGAGTATAGTGTGAAGTACTACAGCCTCAGCTACATGACCAGCTGCAATTTTGTTACAATCCTTAGTCATGTGTGGAGGGAAGAATCCTTTAAATGGAAATAATGAAACCTACATACAGGATTGAGTGAAAGAGTAGCCTAGTGGTTTCTGCAGTGGGCATGTTTACAAAGAATCACGCCGGTAGTGCATATTGGAGCCCAAAGGTTAGTGAGGACCTACGTGCTAAATTTTAGGGGCATGTGTAATGGTCCCCTGACATTAGCACTACGGTAACTTGTGATACCGCACTAATCAGCATGTGGGTACACTCAACACCACCCACTGAGGAGGCATTAAGTGCACCCATGCTAATTGCTACCTTCATGGTTAGCACATGTCCAAAACACCCACACTAATCATGAAGTGCTGTCACTGTCTATGTTCTGCTGCTAATCTGCCCAGACCCTGCCCAATCGTGTGCAGGATTTTTTTTTTTATATTTATTTGTGCATTTTCAAAGTATACAACCAAGATAAACATCTCGTACAGAAAAACAGAGAAACTCTGAATCAAATTATACAGGAAAAATTACATAAAACAAAGAAAACTACTATATGAATCTCCTTCAAGCCAAATATGATAGGGGAGGGGAGAAAGAAAAGCAATGACAGTTGAAAGCATGAATAAAGAAAACAGAGCAAAGAACCTGGCAGTGAAAAGCTGGCCTAAGGCTAAACAACAAATATGCGCTTTAAACTAAGTCATTTCAACAGGGGGTACCACAGATGAGGCTGGCAGCTTGGAGCATATAAAGGTAGCCAAATCACTAGGCTGGAAAAAGGCATATTTAACCAATTTATAGGAAAATTAAGGGCCCAATGCAGAGATGCAACTATCGGAGTTGGACGTCCCGGTTGGTGTCCAACCCCCGATCTTGCCTGGCATGCTATGCAGAGTCCAGCCCTCCCCACACATACAGGTTAGTACGGGGAGTTCTGGATGGGGGTGGGAGGGGGAAGGCCGGAGGCAGAGAGTAGGTAGAGCAGGGGCGGGCCAAGGCACCCAGACATACAGGGTCTATTCAGGTCATGGCCCTGTATGTCCGGCGGGGGAGAGATAGACATGGGACTTATTCCACCTTGGAGGTGGAATAAGTTCCACTAAAGGCAGCAATCGGGCCCAGCAGCCCCCACATAAACCTTCAGACAGTAGCAAGTGTGTCTCCTCTGCCTTATCCCAGCCATGGAAGACCCCACATAGGGTCAGGCGGCAGGGAAAAGACGTTTGCTTCTGCAGTGGGCTTATGGGGCTCCTGCTGGGTGCCCCAGTGCCATGCTGATGGGACACTACAGCATCGGCACACCAGCAGGAGTATAGGGTGGCTGGCCGGGCAGATGTGTGGACGTCTCCCACTGTGGAATCAGGGGCACGCCGGGATGTTCAAGTGCCCAATTCTGCAACCGCAGGTTCATCTGGCTTCTGCAGTTGCAGAATCAGGTCCAATATGGGGCCGTTCATTTTTTGGACAGTCCGACGGCCCGGACATGCCCCTGCTGAAATCAGGCTCCACGGATTTACAGGGGAACTTCAAATAAAATAAGGCACCAGGTTTCAATAACAAAAACTGATGCGTCTCTTCTGGGTTTCCTTCACCATGTCAGGATAAATAGATATTGAGTAACCACAGAACACTACAACTTTCTTTTTAAAGTACAACTTTAAGATCCAATCACGATCAGATATCAAGGCAGTTGTTCAATGAAAACCGCCTTGATATCATGAAAGGCGGTATATAAGAAATGTTAAATAAATAAGGCACAAGTGATTAATAATGTTGCAGGAACTTCCGGTGTGGCAATGAGCTGATCGGACGTGTGCAGATCAGCTCCGAGCACCTACCCCACAAATCGGCAACAAATCTAGCTACATAACGGCTATATGTCCCTGGCTACATCGAAGGGTGGCAGAAAGAGCGTTGAGACCACGATAGTGCCTGCCCCGCGTACTGGGGAACACCCGATGGCAGCCAAAGTGAACAGGAGGGAGAAGGCACGAGGCCCTGACTTAAAGATGGCGGACGGAGCGCCTAAGAGTCCCGGGTTGGACAGCGATCGTAACATGGTGGCTGATGTGAGTGCCGCAGTGGTGCGTGCCCTAGACGAACGCTTTTCTGAGCTGGGGAACCAGCAGCACTCGGTTGCCCAAAATATTGCAGATTTCACAGGGCGGATGGAGCAAGCCGAAACAAGGATATCAGGCTTGGAGGACACCCAGCACTCCCTGATTGCTCGAGTGCAAGCCCTGGAGACTGTAGTAAAGCAGCAAGGCGACAAATTGGAAGATTTGGAGAATAGGGGACGCAGGAAAAACCTTTGGTTTATTGGAATCCCAGAGACTGTAGCCGACAATGCTCTCTCCAGTTACCTACTAGCCTGGATAGAACAACTTCCCAACACTGGAGTGGAGAATCCTATCATCTTGGAACGGGTGCACAGGCTGGGCCCGCGGCGAGATCAGGCTCGGAGGCCACATGCGGTGATTGCACGCTTCCTTGATTACCGGCAGAAGGAGGCAGTGCTGCGAGCAGCCCACACCCGTCGATGGCAAGCAGGAGTGTCGGAGCACATTTTGGTCTTTCAAGATTATTCTCTCTGCTGGTGAGCCAGCAAAGACGAGCGTTCTCGGGTCTCTGTGCACAACTGGCGAATAAAGGGATCCATTTTTCCTTGCTGTATCCTGCTAAGCTCCGCGTGGAACATCAAGGGCAGATGCGCTACTTGGGGACCCCGGAGGAGGCCTTAACATGGTTGGAGCAACTGACTGAGCCATCGGCGGCTGTTTCGTGAAGCAGAGGCGGGAACTGCCGGATCTGCGCTGCCTCGGAGGGACCCTTTGCCTTGGGGGAATAATGGAGTAGTGAGTGCGGCGGCCCCGGGGTTTGAGTGTGGACATCATGATATGCACTGCTATTAGAACGATGATGCATATGGCTTGCCTGAGGGCGCTCCTAGATTTGTACATGAGGGGATGTTTAAAATGGGGCACAGTTTGTATCTGCCCGATCTTTATTATGTTCAAAATGTCTTGAGCAATGTTCCCTCTAATTTTCTGTAGGCTGTGTGCGTATAAAATATTCAGCTGTGCAGCTTTTGAAGGAAGGTTACATTTTTGTGTGTCACATAATGACACTCGGAGTTCTAAACTTTAAAATTTGACTACACGTCAGAATACAGTATGTACACCACATTGATTGCACTAGATAATATTGTAGAACTTGTGAAAACCGCAAATACACAACAACTTTTAAATTTTAAGATGTCTGTGTTGTTTTCTATAAGAATCAGAACCGTAATTTTTGTGCGCTCTGTTATAAAGTATGTGCGCTTGCTCAGCGAGGTGTGTGCGCGCGCACATGCGCACAGCTTAGAGGGAACAGTGGTCTTGAGATGGTGTTACTAGTCCTGGGGGTGGCCCTCTTATAAGCCTGGGGGATCCTGATATGGGGGTTGGTGGGGAAGGTTATGGGAGGGTAGGGAGCGGCGGGGCATGTTGGGCCTCGAGGCAGTACCGTGGGGTGCCTGCCTCCCGCCGCTGCCTGCCCCGGGTGATTGGCGCGAGCTGCCCCGGAGGGGAGAAAGATTGTTCTGGCCCAGGTGATTGGTGCATTTTGTGGTGGAGGGAGGGAGGAAGTATCTTGTTGGGGGTAATTCATCTTCATTGCTGGGTGTGTACTTCAGGGAGGGGGGAGGGTGGGGGGAGGGAGGGAGGTTTGCTTCTTTTATTTGTCTTTGCCTATGCTTGTCTTCTCCTTCTCCTTTCTCATCCCTTTCCTCCTTTCCCTTTCCAGTATGCAACATGGTGACTGCAAAGTGTATTCCTGGGGGGCCCCCCCTTAGTGTTTATTTATTTTATTTTATTTTATTTATTTACATTCTCTTATATACCGCACTATTCGGCATCAGCGCGGTTCACATAGAACAAAAAGTCTCAGTACAATAACAAGCATGAGATTACAGATAACAAGGGAAGGAACTTGGATAACAAGGGAAACTATTTACAGTCTATTTACAGATGTAACACTACTGCATGGATACAAGTTATTAGGAACAGGTGCTAAGAATATATTCAATAATCAAGGCGATTCATCCTATGTCTGTTATTGAGAAATCACGAAACTGAATATCTGGGTGGAATCACTGATGTCAATGGGTGTCGATGGCTCTATAAGATGTTTGTTAAAGAGATGGAATTTGAGGGCTTTCCTGAATTGTGATACACTGTTGATAGCCCGTATGCCAGGGGGTAGTGTATTCCAGCACCTAGGGGCACAGAGGATAAAGGCTCTATTGGCTGTGGAAGAAGAGCAGCTTGTAAGGGCCTTTGGGAGTTTTAAGGAGTTGATGGCTGAGGATCTTCTTGTTCTGTTTGGAGTGGTGGTATGAATAAGGTCAGATAAGGAAGGAGCGGAAAGCTTGTTGAGAGCTTTGAAGGTGAGAAGTAGAGTTTTGAAGGTAATTCTGGCCTGAATGGGTAGCCAATGTAATTGAATCAGCAAAGGAGTAACATGGTCAGTCTTGGCGGCCCCCTGGAGTACCCTTGCTGCGGCATTCATAGCCAGCTGTAAAGGGTTTAAGGTGGATTGAGGGAGACCTTGGAGAATGACATTGGCGTAATCGAAGTGGGGTATTATCAGTGCCTGGTAGATAGTCCTGAAGTCTTTTGGTTCTAGCATGGAGCGTAGGTGTCTCAGGGAACGGATCTTGTAATATATTGTTCTGACTGTGTTTCCTATGTGGGGCTTCATATCCAGGCGTTGATCCAGAGTGACTCCTAGGTAACGTATTGAGGGTTTGGATTGCAGTTCAGCTTCCTTAGTTCTGATAGATTGGGGTGGGATGAAGTTGGGGTTCCTTGTGATAAAGAGAACTTCAGTTTTCTTATGTTGTATACGGAGGTTTTGGGAGAGCAGCCAGTCAGAAACTGCATTGAAACAATTTATTAGAGGGGAGAGATCCAAATGGTCAGTGGAGATGGGGGTGTAAAGTAGAACATCATCGGCATAAAGCATGCAGTCGACATTAAATGACCGTATGATCTTACATATTGGTTGCATGTAGACGTTAAATAAAAGGGCAGAGAGTGAAGAACCTTGAGGGACTCCCTGATCTAGGTGGAAGGGTTCTGAAGTTCTGCCTCCTGAGCGGACATGCTGCCATCTTCCAGATAAGTAAGACCTGCACCATTCAAGTGCTGTTCCAGTGATGCCCTTCTCAGTTAGCCTCATTAAAAGGAGATCGTGATTCACTGAATCAAACGCTGCTGCGATGTCCAGAAAGATGAGGGCGAATCCTTGGCGGATGTTATCTATGCCAGTGATTATCTTGCTGAAGAGTATGGTGAGGAGAGTTTCGACTCCATGATATTCCCTGAAGCCATGTTGGCAGGGGTCTAGCGGAGCAGTGGTGTCAATATGGTCCTGTAACTGGCGTTGGACCTCCTTTTCGATGATCTTAGCAAGTAGAGGTATGCTAGAGATAGGTCTATAGGACTCAACCTTTAGGGGGTCGAGTTTGCAGTTTTTCAACAGGGGTCTAATTGAAGTGTGTTTAAGGGCTGAAGGGAATGATCCTGTTGAGAAGGAGAGGTTCATTATGGAGGCAATTACTGAGCTGAAGTGACTGCGGAGCTCCTTGATCCAGAAGGCAGGGCATGGATCAGACTGGGATGTAGTGATGTTGAGTGCTGTAATAGTGTCTTCAATTCCTTTCTTAGAAGGAATAGAGAATGCAGAAAGAGCTCCAGGGGTGACCTGCCCAAGGGTGGTGGTTATTGTGGTGGTTCTGTTAATAAGGCACATCTTAGATTGTAAGTGGGCTGCAAAGTCTTGAGGATGTATTTCAACTTGCGGCCCAGAGGATGGTTCCTTAGATAGGTACTTAACAAGGTCAAAAAGGTCGTGTGGCTTATTGAGAGATCTCATCAAGGTATCCGAGTGGTATCGTTTCATTGACTCAGAGATTGCCTTGCGGTGAGCAGCTAGGTGGCTATTGAATGCTGTCAGGTCCACAATAGCATGGGAGCGCCGCCAACGTTTTTCAAGCTTCCGTAATAGGATGAGGGATTCTCTAAGGTCTGCAGTGTTTGTGGCGTCTTAGGACTTGGTGACTTTTGTAATGTTGCATCCATAACAGATTGGGGGGGGGGTTATGGAAGGGTCAGGGGGGGTTGGTTATTTGGACGATCTGGGGTAGATAGGGGGTCGTTGTCTTGTATCAGGGGAAGGCTGTAGGTGGGGGTGAGAGTGTACAAGCGATATTCAATATGGGGGTGTACCCTGGGAATAGGGGGGGTGGTCAGGGGTAACGGAACCTTGGGGATTGTAGGGCTTCTGGGGGGTGGGCCCGACTGCTACAGGAAGTCGACCGGCCTAGATTAGGCTGGGTGGTGCTAGCAGGGTTATGAGGTTTGAGGTAGAGGAGGGGCAAGGAGGGGGGACAGGGGAGGGGGGGTAGTTCGTAATAGGATGCGGGGGGTGGAGTTGATAGCGGTTGGAGGAAGGGGGGCTCCGAGGGGGGTGGGGGTTAGGGGAGGAGTGGGGGTGGGGGGAAAGGGGGGATAGTCGCAGTCTACAGCCCTCATATCTGTTCGGCCATTTCACCTGGGAGATCCGTGGGAGGAAGCCCTGGGCTGGGGGGGGGGGGGGTTCCTCTAAGCGTATGTGGCTTATGTGGATATTTGAGCCTCAAATAGACCTATGATAGCTGAGACATGTTGAAGGTCTTTTCTTGGAATGTTTGTGGACTAGGGAGCCCCATCAAGAGATATAAAGTATTGAAAGCATTGGCCAGACATCACTGTGACATTGCGCTACTCCAGGAAACTCAGACGACGGAGGAACACACCAAACTCTGTAGAGACTGGGTGGGACAGGTCTGGGGGGCCCCCGCCGTGGGTAAGAAAGGTGGAGTTGCCATTTTGGTTCATAAACGGATGCGCTTTACGTTAAAGCGGCAGGTTGTGGACCCACAGGGGCGATTTTTGTTATTGCATGGTCTGCTGGAAGATCAGGAGATAATTTTGGGTGACTTGTATGGCCCCAACACGCGAGATTCGGCTTTCTTCAATCGGCTCACGGCTAAGGTGGAACAACTACCAGACGTACCACTGCTTATGGGCGTAGATCTCAATGGGGTCTTCGACGTGGACCTCGATACTTCGAAAGGCAGCGGCACCCGTGAACGGCAGCTTCTTGCCCGGACCTTGCAGAGTTTTCGGACTAGGCTGGGTCTGGTAGACCCCTGGAGATTGCTACATCCCCTTGAAAAGGATTTTACGCATTCGTCACGGGCGCATGGAACTAGTGCGCGCATTGATTATCTCTTGATTTCAGCGAGTCAGTTTGCGAGTACTGGGGATGCTCAGATAGGTCCTCTTGAGATTTCGGATCATGCTATGATTTGGTTGGAGCTGCAATGGGGGGGAGTAACTGGTTTCACGCGTATATGGCGATTCCCAATTGAATTCTATAAGGATACCCAATTCCAGAGATTCTTGCGTCAACGCTGGCAGGAATTTGAGGAGAATCACCAGGCTCACAGAGACGATCCGGAATTGGTGTGGGAAACGGCTAAAGTGGTGTTACGGGGGGACATAATTGGTTATGTAGCCCGGAAGCGAAGATTGATAGCGGAGCAAATAATTAAGCTGGAGAAACAAGTCACTCGGGCACGACGTCTTAGTGGGCACACCCCCATGCTGTCTAACAAGAAGAGACTGTGGGAGCTTCAGGTTGCTTTGAATGAATTACTGCATCAACGAGCTAAGAAATCCATATTGTACTATAAATATAAGCTACACTGTTTTGGAGATAAACCAGGCACATTGTTAGGTAGGTGTCTGAAGGGTCCCCACAGTGGCCGGTTGGTAGCAGCGCTTCGGGATGAGCAAGGTAGACTCCAAAATAAAAAGGAGGCGATAAGTGCGGTGTTTAAGGGTTTTTTCCAAAAATTATATGCTGCAGAGGAGTTCACACCCTCAACGATGGAAACTTATTTGCACGGCCTGGAGCTGCCACAGGTAACGGAGGAGCAGTGTGCCCTTTTGGGGCAGCCCATAACACTACAAGAGGTGCAGCAGGTGGTCTCGTCTGCTAGCTGTTATAAAGCTCTGGGACCAGATGGTTATGGGGCAGAATTCTATAAAATACTTTCTGACTGGGTGGGCCCTATGCTAGTGGAGACGTATCAGAGACGAACAGAGAGTGGTACCATGAAATGGGGGGACAATCAGGCGTACATTACGCTGATCCCCAAACCTGGTAAGGACCTGTCCCAGGCAGCCTCCTATCGGCCGATTTATTTGCTGAATTTTGATATGAAGATTCTGGTGAAAATCCTGGCTGAAAGACTAGCGGTTTTGATGGGGGATTTAGTGCATGAGTCGCAAGTGGGCTTTATTAGGGGTCGATATGCGGTCCGTAATTTGCGAAGAATATTGGCGTCTATGGAGTGGGTGCATGCGAGACAAGTGCAGGCATTATTGGTGAGCTTTGACGCCGAAAAGGCGTTTGATAGGGTCAATTGGCAGTATCTTCATTATCTGTTACCGCGGTATGGCTTGGGTCCTTCCTTTTGTGGGATGGTGAAGAGCCTGTATGTGAACCCGACGGCTCAGGTGCTTTGTAACGGGGTCCTCTCGGATCAGTTCCCGTTGTTTAGAGGTACTAGACAGGACTGTCCCTTGTCACCTTTGTTGTTTGTTTTAACTTTGGACCCCCTCATTCGTAGAATAGAATCCGATAAGAAGATCCGTGGGGTGGACATCAGTACGCAAGGTTTTAAGATATCGGCGTTCGCAGACATGTTGGTGCACCTGCTTGCCCCCCGCGAGTCTTTGCCTCGACTAATGACTGAGTTTGTGGAATATGGTAGATTTGCGGGCCTTCGTATCAATACAGACAAATCGGAGGCCTTAGATGTGGGGGGCCGGCTGCGGGGAGAGTGGAGCGGGCATTTCCCTTTGAAATGGGCGGAACAGCACTTTGTATATCTCGGTATTGTCTTGACCAGCCTCCCCAGGGAGTTATACCGTACGAATTTTGAAAAAATTCTGTCCGGGGTGCGAACTCAATTAAGAGCCTGGAACCCCCTGCCGCTGTCACTATTGGGGAGGGTGGCCGCAGTAAAGATGGTGGTCCTACCACAAATCCTTTATTGGCTACAGACTTTGCCAGTTTGGTTGTTGCGTTGAGATTTGCGCCGCTTGGAACGAGAAATACAGGGATTTTTGTGGAAGGGGGCTAGAGCTCGCATACCGATGAACCGTATGATTGGATCTTGGCGTAGAGGAGGTATTGGCCTGCCCGACCTATGGTTATATGCGTTGGCCTGTCAGGCGCGCCATGTGGGAGATTGGTTGGGGGGGACTGATATTTATACACCTAGGACTTTGGAGATGGCGGTGGTTGCCCCACTTTCATTGCTGGGGATTCTGCACTTCGAGAGTGCTTCATTGCCTAGTGAAATTCAACACCATGTTCTGATGAACGCAGCACGTCATACTTGGCGACAGTTAAATGGCTATTGGAATCGGGACTGGAGGGTCTCGAGCTGGTTGCCATTGCGTGGTAATGTGCATTTTACTCCAGGCTCTGAATCTCAAGCATTTCAGGCTTGGGGAGCGCAGGGATTGCGGACTGTCGGCCATGTTGTGGATCTATTGGGAAAGTGTAAACCCTTTTTGGAGTTGTGCGAGGAGTACGAGCTCTCTACCCGTCACTCCTTCGCCTACCTACAGATCATCCATTATGTAGCCTCCCTACCTAGGGAGGAACTTACAGCAGATCGCTCAGCGCAAATTCTTGCATTTTTTGATATTGGGGGTGATGCTCCGCCGTCGATAGCGCGGTTGAGTGTTTTGAGTGAGATACCCGATTACGATAGGGTCGAGCAGGCCTGGGCCTGGGAGATGGGACGAGAGGTCCCACGTGGGACCCTTCTTGTGGCTTTGAGGCGATTAGTTACTCTAGCAGAAGGGGCCCGCTGGCGGGAGGTACAATATAAAGCGTTAACCCGGGTTCATTTCTCACCTAGACGGGCCTTGCATAGCCATATTACCCAGGACGGGTCTTGCCCCCGATGCTCTGAGCCACTAGCTGACTTAACCCATATGTGGTGGACGTGTAGGCGCATTCGCCCTTATTGGTCCCGTATCCATCGATGCCTAGTGGGGTTGCTACATCAGCGTTTCCCTTGGACGGGATCGTTGGTACTCTTGGACCAGTTGAATCTGACCCTGCCGAAAGGGAAAGGGGAGCGGCTGCTGGTGCATAAGGCCTGTCTGGTGGGGAAGGGCCCGATATTACATAGATGGCGGGATAACTCCCCGCCTACTTTCCTGGAGTGGCGCAATAGTTTTCATCATCTGATACTGACTGAACGCTGGAGAGCTAGGGGCCAGAGGAAGAGGTGGTCCACTTTCATGTTAATTTGGGAACCTTATATTCAGAATCTGGGACCGTATTGTAGGAATGAAGTGCTTAAAGTGGTCTCTTAGTGATATCAGACGAATAGCAAATGACTAGCGGGGGTAAGCTGGGGGCGGTTCCCCACGAAGTGCAAAGGGTTGATTCGGGGGGGGGCTGTAGACTGCGATGGGGTGGAGAAGGGAGGGGGATAGCTTTTTTGTTCAAAAACCAAAAAAAACCCCAAGAATGCAATAACTATGGAAATGCCTTTTGATGCCATGTAAATCTGTATAGAATAGTTCCCCGCAGCAGGGATAAGAGTACACCCTGCTCGGGGGTTTGTTGTTTGATGTTTTGGTTTGATGATGGCTGTAATTCTTTCTTTGTGGTTAATAAATAAAATTTATATAAAAAAATAATAATAATGTTGCAGGAGTCTATGATTCCAAAACATTTGTTAAATTCAAAACATCCATATCTATATCCACAGGCTGCTCAAACACCATTTTCTTTGCAGAAGAGAAATAGTAAGTTTTAGTAATTGGTGGAATCAATTCATTAGGAACAAGAAGAGTTTCTACCATGTAAAGTTCAAACATGTTCAACACAGACACTCCTGTAACTTTAGGAAAGTTCTACACTCTGAAATTAGCTGCCCTAGTAGCATTTTCCAGTATTTCCAACTTAAACTTTAAAACCAAATTATTTTAACTAAGGCAGCATTAGTATCAGATAGAAAGGAAATATTTCCAGCTTGATCTCGATGTGCCCCCCTTACCATGAAGAGCTTACCGTCAGACTCACGTGCAACAGCACCAATGCTGTTTAAATGTAGTTGGATGGCTCAAGTGGTTGGGGTCTGGTGGTTTCTTCGGGTGGAAGCTGACAGATTTCACTAACCTCGTCTTACTCTCCCTTTACTATGAGGCAAGCCTCTATCAAGGTGATGTTATAAGTATTAATTGTAGCCTGGTAGTGGTTTGTAAAAATGGACTACATAGAAGACATCTACTTGAATAGGATTTTTAGTGCAATTTATTAAATATTACAATAGTGTAACCATCCAAAATAGTCTAACTCACAGTAATATTTTGCTTACATCAACATAACAATAACTCAGGTAAGCGTATTCAGTCACATCAAGTAACAGGCAAGTCAAGTTACTCTTTAGATCTGCTGGTGAAACTTTACTCAAAAATTTCCAGGCCAATTCCTACTAAGGAATTCTTATTTTCCTTTTCAAAACCTTCAAACTTTCCCACTCTAACGGGTAAGTTTCTTTTTTGGAATTTGTTTTTTTTCCAGTGTCTGTTTTATTTGAGCTCAGATATATTTCCCTGTTTGTCTCTGTGTAGGGTGCACCAGCACCTCTTCCAATTCTCTTTCTTGCGAAGGGGCCCAAGACTCCATATCCTTCTGCTGCTAGATTGAAGATCTTCCCAGGTTCTTCAGATGTCCTGTTCTGCGCTGGATCCCACTCCCTACCTTTAACTAATCAACAAGGGAAAACCCTGTCTATCTTGTAAGTTGGGGCACAATGCCTTTCTCTTTAAGAAAGAATATTGGTTTGGGTTTTTTTCAGCAACTATAACACGTTCCCTATCTAATTAAATAAATGGATAATTGATACACCCTGTCTTCCTTTGTTTCTTTGAATACATCCACTCCACACCTCCACAGTCTGGACTGCAACCCAACCATGCCCGCATTCAGCAATCTCCCAAACACACTTCCCTTAACTGAGCCAGCTAGGGACTGCTTTATTCTTTCAATCCAGGAATCAGACTATCTTCTCAGGCCCATTAAGGGTCAGCCTTAATTAACTAAGCACAGAGCCCAGCAGAATGTTTAAGATCTGAGTTCTGCTTCAGTTGGACATAAACAGGTCTGTCACAGCTTAGGTTTGAATTTCCTCTTCTTTTCTCAGGGTACTTTTCAGTCACTTCAGCCAGAAATTACCCGCTTCTGGAAACTCAGAGGGTTTTTTTTCCTCTAGTCCAAGAGGATATTTTTTATAAAAATCAATCCTCTCATCCACTCTCAAGAGCTTAAAGTCAGATTCAGAATTACAGTTCCAGCTTGGAGTATAAATGGCTTCTCCAGACCTTAGACATGATCGCTAGGAGAATTTAATTTCATTTAAGAAATATTCTTTACTCAGTAAGACTCTCAACCAGCAGTCAGTATTTCTCTCAGAGCCACTCACCCAAAGTTACAAATGGTCACCAAAATCATTTTCCAGAGAATTAAGCCACACTTCCAGTGACCAATCACCAGTTCAACCCTTTTTCTTTACTCAGCACCCTTCAAAAACATTTCTTTCAGCCCTCTCTTCACTCAGAAATCTCCCAGACATCTCACCCTTTCCACGAACAAACCCCACTGCTGCTTTCAGTTTCAATTCCCCTTTGTCAGACTGCAGTTTCCCTCCAGAAAGGCTGCTCACTCAAGAGATGCCTACAAAGATCCCTGCACTCTGCCATATAAACACACAGCTCTGAAGGTCACGAAACTTCCCTGGAGGGGAAAGAAACCTTTCTATCTGCAACAGATAGCTCTGGACAGCACTTCCCCAGCCTAGCCAGGCAAAATTTATTTTATTTTAACCTTCAGGTTACATTGAGAAGTTATTTTTTATATGTCAATAGCTTCTTCATTCACCTTAATTGCATCTGAATTGGACTGAACCTTAGTTGCCAGCTCAACTGTTTGTTTAGAAATATTATCAGCCAAATGAACAATAGCATCCCAAATAACTTCAAGGGTTAACTCTTTTGGCCTAGCCAAGGGAGCCAGAGGAGATGGTGTAAAGGTTACCATGCCTGGGGGTTGAACCTGAGCCTCATCTTTACTCACTCCAGAGCCATTCATTGAGGGACCTCTGGAGGTGACTTCCACCACCTTCAACAAACCTGGAGTGTCTTCAATAAAAGCCGACCTGGAGACAGCTGCCACAGCACTTTCAATCTGCTCTCCTTGATTAGAATTCCAACTCTGCCGACTTCCGATATGCATTCCCCAGGGCTGCTGCAAGCCAAAGCAGTATCCCACATGCATAGAGGAGGCATTTGTGTGTCTGAGGACAGAGTGACTTCTGCTTCTGAGAGCAATGCCGAACCCTCCAGTTGCCACACCACCACAGCTGGACTCAACCCAGAACATGGAACCTCAGACATTCCAAAATAGCGATCCATCAGACCTAAAGTCACTGAAGGCTCGGAAGTTGAGGTCTTCTTTCCAGCCTTCCCCTTTTGCTTGGGCATGAGGAAAGAAATGGAGCAACAGCACTACACCACCATCTTGGCCATGTCCCCTCAGTCCTCTCATGCAGGATTTTTAGTCTAGGGCCCTGAGCTATTAGTGCAGAGCACTTACCACATGCTAAACCCTACGCTAACGGTTAGTGCACTTTATTAAACATGTCCCTTATGTAAATCCTTGAACTGTTATGGAAAGGTGTGAATTTAAAAAATTACTGTACAAAAACATTTTGTTTGATCAAAACTGCATCCATTTTGCAAATGACTGCTTATGATTACTTTCAGAATTAGTTTGAACAAAGCCCTCAGGTAAGCAAAAGCCTTTAGGTAAATAAAAAAACAAAACAAAACCCTGTATAGAAATGGGCAACATCTGTAAATCTGTGCATATCTATGCCCATAGTATGGGAAATACGGTTCTGGATCTAGAGGCTTAAATTGAAGAGGCTGACATATTTAAAGGAGGTTATAGAAGTGTGGTTCACAGAAAACCATCACTGAGTTATAGTTATGCTGGGTTATAATCTATTCAGGAAGGACAGGCTAGGAAGAAAGAGAGGAGGAATGGATCTATATATAGAAAGTAAAATTAAAGCAACAAAATTGCAGGGTTATGAGTTAAGGGGGAGGCATTGTGGCTTAATCTGGAAAAAGGGAATGAAACATCTATTTAAACTGATGTGATATACATACCTTCTTCACAGGGAGAAGTGGATAGACATTTAATGAAGACATTCACAATATTGCTATGAAAGGAGAAGTGCTATTGATTATTGTAGTTACTGGTTATTGTTAACAATATTGTACACAAAGTTGGAGTAACAGTAGATGAAACAAAACCAAGGTTTCTTAGCCAAAGTAATTCAAAAAGACCCTACATGGCCATGTTTCTGCAGGGTGTCTTCATCAGGGGCATAGATGACAATATATGAGTTTCAGTCTTCAGATGAATATCTCTTCAAAGGATACCTTGATAGAAAAAAGCTCAAAAGCAACTGCATTAGTAAGAACAAAATCCCAGACTTGAAATCATTTGGGATTCTCTCACATTTGTGGCACAACCATGTCACGCATATGGTAAGGGAGTTAGCCCAGACTTGAAATTAGACAGTCGGGGTTCCTTTGCAATTGTGACAAAACCACATCAACATCAGTTGTAATAGCTGCATGCTAACAAATAAATGCACAGGAAGTAGTCCTCTTCCAGTTGAAAGGAAGCTCTGGAACAAGGGCTCATAGGATGAAAGTGAAAGGGGATAGACTCAGGAGTAATCTGAGGACATATTTCTTTATGGAAAGGGTGGCAGATGCATGGAACGGACTCCAAGTTGAAGTGATGGAGAATAGAACTGTATCAAGAAAGCATGGAACAAGTACAGAGAGTCTCTGAGGGAGTGGAAGGGATTGTAGAATTTAAAGACCATATGGCCTATTCAATCTGCTCATACATAAGAACTATTATCTACTGTCATTTTCTCTGTTCCTATGTTTATAAAGTAAAATACAAATTTCCACTATTTAATATGCAGATACATTTTAATTTAGAACATAACAGCACAAGAAATGCCATACTGGGTCAGAACAAAGGTCTTTCCAGCCCAGCATCCTATATCTGAGAGTGGCCAATCCAAGTCACAGATACCTGGCAGGATCACAGAGAAGAGGTCCAATCCTTATTGCTCATATCCAGCGATAAGACATTTCTCCATGGACAAGCAGTCTGAGTCAGCCACGCCTAGGTGTGCCATCCCCAGGGACCGGATTAGTTCTCCCAAAGCTCAGAGGAATCCCCCTTTTTTTATTTAATTCCTCTGAACCTGTCCCCTCCCCTTCCTGTTCCTGCTCCTGGCCTTCCTCCCTCAGTTTTTTCCATCTGCCTTCCAGGACGGACATCCACATACTGTTTAAAAAAAAAGAGACAGAAGACAAAGAAAGCATGGAGAAAAGACCCACCAGAAAGTGTCCTGGCTGTAACAAGTGCTTTAACAATCCAGATCAAGAGTACTGCCAGTCCTGCCTCTCACTGAAGCCCCTGCAGACTTCTACAGAAAACCCAGGCAACCACATGGAGGACCAGGGCCATAAAGGAAAACATGTGCACAGGATAAGGAGCACCGAAATCGCTAACCGCATTAAAGAGGGACAGGCAGAGCCCCCCGCGGTCTCAGCAGCACCCTTCTTGGTCTCTCCAGGGCAGGTAAGTCCTTTTTTCTGTAATTTTGGAGCATATGAATATAAATATGCATATGCCCCAAAATATGCGCCCTCCCAGGTCCTCCTCCAGCATGCACATGGCTGCCTCTACCTCTGAAGCCCGGGTCGCTCCTGAAACAGGAACCACTCCTCCGGAGCTCATTCCTGTTTATCCTGCCTCCTCCCCCTGCTCACAGACTAATGCTCCTGCTCTTTCCAGGTCCCAGAATTCCCGCTCCTCTCACCAGCGCGAAGATTCTAAAAAAACATTCAAAACATTGGCGCCATGATTCCTCCAGGCACCAATGTCACAGATCTTCTCTCCAGCATAGCTCCTCCCACTGACATCATAGGCATGCCCCCAAGGCTAATAAACACAGGAGGGAGGAGAGCATCAGTAGCAGCAGCCCCAGTAAACGCAGGAGGGTGGAGAGCACCAGAAGCAGCAGCAGCAATGATGACACACAGTGCAGCAGTGAGCCATTTTGGACCTAATCCTTAGGGGCAAAAGCTGTAGCAGGCAGAGCAACAACCACAGCGGGAGACACAGCTCCACAATCTCCAGCAGCCGACAAGGACAAAAAGCTCCGCAGAAGTCTGCACCGCATGGAAGTTTCCCCAACACAACTACTCCAGACCAGATGGCCCCCTCTATGCTACCTCAAGTGACTCTGATGGAGCTCTGGGCAAAGTTCCTCGCCCAGCAGCTCCCAGTAAAGACACCTCAGATCCTACTCCAGAACCCTACCACAGCACAGAACACCTCCTATGTCCCAGCTTTGCCTCCATCAGCCCAGGGCCACCACCCCATGTCAGGGGCATCCACAGAAGAAGAAGGAGAGATCACACATTCTGAGGAGTCCTTCTGCAGCTCATGGGAAGACACTGGCCTCCCTTCCTTACAGAATTGCACAGGTGATGCTCCACCTCCTCCAGCACCCCACCCCCCTCCCTGAGGACCTCACGTACCCGAAGTTCCTTCAGAAACTCTCCACAAATCTCAGACTAGTGTCGAGCAGCGGACTAGAGCCCAAATTTGACGCCCTGGGGGTCCTGAAGTACCTCAACTCCCCCAAATCACTAGTGGCCCTACTGATCCAACAAGTGCTCATCCCTGGACTGCAGGGATAAGATATGGCAGACATCTGCAATGACTCCCACCATAACCAAGAGACTGGACCTGAAGTGCCATGGGCTCCCACCCCTGACTTTGAGGTGGTGCAACTTCCGCATCAATCCATGATAGTGGAATCTTCTCTACAAAGATCCAAAAGCCCCAGACAAAAATTGAACATACTGCCAGGAAAGGACAACAAACTCCTTGATGGAATCGGCAAGAAAGTTTTTTTCTGGCGCCATACTGAATGCAAAGATTGCTTTCTACCAGTTTCAGATCGTTGCCTTCCTCAACAGACTGCTACAGTGGATCAAGGATACTATCACACCTCTCCCACAGGAAACTAGGGATCTCTTGACGTTGTTGTTGCAAGACATGGCAGATTTCAGCAAGAATCTGGTCAGGGTGATGCCTTTGATACCACCTCTCGCACCACGGAAATGGCCATTACCGCCCGCTGCACTGCATGGCTGAACGCCTGCAGATTAAGGGAAGACATACACGACTGGGTAGCCAATGCCCCCTGCCTCGGGGACAACCTCTTCGGTAGTAAGGTGAAGGAGACAGTGGATGAATAAAAGACAAATGCACCACCATACAGACCCTCACCACCGATGGACTACACCATCAGAGGCCCTCTAAGCAGTATGGTGGACATAAGTCCAACCACACATGCAAGCATAATAATTATGGCAATTCCTTCAGTTGCAGCCACACGGGATATCAGAATACCCAACACTACAAGAACAGTTACCAATATAAGCCATGTCCTCGTGACAAGAAACCACAAAAGGCCCAAGCCTCTTCCTCAACCAGAAACATCCAAGGTTTTTGACCACCAACCATTTGCGGATGCACAATGATCTCCTGCAGACACACCCATCAGGGGCCGCCTCTCCCTCTTCTCGGGAGTGTGGGCGGCTATCTCCACCGACCGCTGGGCCATCAACACCATTCATAGTGGCTTCCGCATCCGCTTCAAAAAACTTCCCCCACCCCAGCCACCCATCAACCAACCCAGGGTAAGGGTGGAATATAACCACCATCTACTCAAAGAAGCACACACAACCTCCGGCGAATAGGTGCCATAGAACCGGTTCCAGCCTCGCAAATCAACCAGGGCTTATACTCCCACTTTTTTCTTGTCTCCAAAAATCCAGTGGCTGGTGCCCCAGCCTTGATCTCAGGCAGCTCAACAAGCACATCCAAAGGAAAGGTTCCACATGCACTCCCTGGGCACCATCCTTCCCCTGATCTGGAGAATGATTTGCTTGCATCCCTGGACCTCCAGGACACATACACCCACATACCTCTGCACCTGTCCCAGAGAAGATATCTTTGCTTCAGAGTGGGAAGCCAGCATTTCCAATACAAGGCCCTGCCATTCGGCCTATCCTCAGCACCTCGTGCCTTCACAAAGTGCATTGCAGTTCCAGCAGCCCCTCTACGCAAGGTGGGCATACGCGTCTTCCCCTATCTCGATGACTGGCTAATCGTGGCACGTTCCGAGGAGCAGCTCAGACAGCCATGCAAACCACAGCCGGCCTACTCCAGTCTCTGGGCTTCCTCATCAACCACAACTAGTTAAACATGCAAACATCCCATGTCGCAGAATTCATAGGGGGCCTGCATCGATACCACCCAAGCAAAAGCATTCACTTCTACTCCAGATGCCCCTCCACCCACAGGGTGGCTGCGGACACATTCTCCATCAACTGGGGCCCCCAGCTCTGCTATGCCTACCCGCCCACTCCACTCATCACCAGAGCAGGTAGCTGCGGACACATTCTCCATCAACTGGGGCCCACAGCACTGCTATGCCTACCCGCCCACTCCACTCATCACCAGAGCGATCCAGAAATCACACACGACAGGGTGATCATCATCTTCATCGCACCCTTTTGGCCGAGACAGCCCTGGTTCCTGTACTTTCAGCAGCTATCCAGCCAGCAGCACCTCCGGCTACCTACCCGTCCAGACTTTGTCTCGCAGGACAAGGGTCGGATATTCCACCCTGATCTGCAGACTCTGGCACTGACTACATGGATGCTGACAGGTCATCCTTGAGATCCTTCCATCTATCATAAGACATCATGGAGGTCCTTTTGGCAGCCAGGTGTCCAACCATGCAGTGTTCCTATGCGGTGAAACGGGATAAATTCCGCTCATGGTGTGACAGCAAAAGACAGAACCCTTTCAACTGTCCCTTACCGGCGCTTCTACAGTACCTGCTCAGGCTTTCACGCAATGGACTAAAGCCCTCCTCCATAAAAACACATCTGAGCACCATAGCAGCTTCCCATGACAAGGTGGAGGGAAAATCCATGGCAACACAACCTCTAGTTTCATGATTTATGAGAGGCCTCGACCACCTGCACCCCTCTGGTAAGACCTCCACCCTCGGGGTGGGACCTGCACATCATCCTGAACCAACTCATGGAACACCATTTATGGTTAAATTTAGAACCCAAGATTCCCTCTATCCAAGCAAGGGCTCTGTGAATCACCCAGGAAATTGGTCACAGATTACCTTAGAAGCACAGGACAAAGTACTGTGTAGAAGCCAGCTTTTAATAAGTCTTCTTTCCCTCCCTCCCTACCCGACACCCACCCACCTCTCGGACAATCATAGCTTTGTAGGTGCTTAAACATCTTAAAGGAAAGGATGCACCATATTCACTCTCAGGTGCAGCTGTTTATCCTCATCAGGTATACATTAAGGACCTGAGATTAATTAAGCTTCAGGTGAACAAGTACATTAAACATATTAGGTATAGTTTTATTAGTATAAGTATCCCCAGCAACCCTTCGTAAGTAAAGAACTTAAATACCTAAACACAGCCTTAAAACTAAGATGCAGACAGCAGTAAGCAGTGAGATGGTGGTTTTCCAGTCTTTTGCATTGAGTGTCACATGTATGATTTTCTCCCAGTTGGTGAGGGGTCTTACTTGTGCACTAGGTGCAAGGAGCTCTTTCCTCTCAGGGAACGAGTCCAATCTCTGGAGGCTAGAGTAGCAGACTTGGAGGACATAAGGAAGACAGAAAGATATATAGACAAGATCTACAGGTATATAGTCTGGCAGCATCCCTGTTGCCATGGAGGAGAGAGGCCACGTGACAGTAGAGCATCACCCTAGTGCAGCAGGAAGTGATCCTGTAGCTAGGACCTGTCCCCCAAGGTGATGTAAAACCCTCTCACACTGAGGAGGTTTTTCCAGGGCTATGTGCCCATGAGGAAAGGGTTAGGACAACTGTTATAGTTGGTGATTCGATCATTAGGCATGTAGATTGCTGGGTGGCTGGTGGATGTGAGGATCATCTGGTAACATGCCTGCCTGGTGCGAAGGTAGCGGACCTCAAGCGCCACCTAGACAATGTCTTGGATAGTGCTAGGGAGGAGTCTGCTGTCTTGGTACATGTTGGTACCAATGACATAGGAAAGTGTAGTAGGGAGGTTCTGGAGGCTAAATTTAGGCTTTTAGGTAGGAAGTTGAAATCCAGAACGTCTAGGGTAGCATTCTCCGAAATTCTTCCTATTCCATGTGCAGGATCCAAAAGGCAGGCAGAGCTCCAGGGTCTCAATGCATGGATGAGACAATGGTGCAAGGTTGAGAGTTTTGGATTTGTTAGGAACTGGGGAACATTCGGGGAAAAGGAGGGGCTCTTCCAAAGGGATGGGCTCCACCTTAACTGGAATGGAATCAGGCTGCTGGCATTAACCTTTAAAAGGGAGATAGAACAGCTTTTAAACTAGATAATAGGGGAAAGCCGACAGTCACCCAAGAGCACATGGTTCAGAACAATGTATCCTTGAAGTATACTACTAAAAGAATGAAGTTAGGGCATATAAGCAAAGAGGTTACAATAAAGGCAAAAGTAGCCCAAATGCCCTTAAGTACAGAGCAGATAGAGCTTAAAGATTCCAAATTACCCTTGCCTACCTATAGCCAGATTAATATGAATAACATACAGCCTCTAAAATGCTTGTATGCAAATGCTAGAAGTGTAAAAAATAAGATATGAGAGTTAGAATATGTAGCACTAAATGAGAAGTTAGATATGATTGGTATCTCAGAGACATGATGGAGGGAGGACAACCAGTGGGATATTGTAATACCTGGGTACAAACCATATTGTAATGACAGAACAGATTAAATTGGTGGAGGGGTTGCGCTCCATATTAGAGAGGGCACTGAGTCACAAAGGATTAAAGTTTTGCAGGAAACAAAATTCACTGAAGAATCTCTATGGATTGAAATTCCATGTAAGAAGGGGAAGACGATAGCAGTGGGAGTGTATTATCGACTGCCTGGCCAGAATGAACAAATGGATGATGAAATGCTCAAAGAAATCAGGGAAGCTAACAAAAGTTACAGCACAGTAATAATAATGGGTGATTTCAGTTACCCTGGTATCAACTGGGTCAGTGTTACGGCAGGACATGCTAGGGAGATAAAGTTTCTAGATGAAATAAATGACTGCTTTTTGGAGTAGCTGGTTCATGAACCGACCAAAGGGAAAGCCATTTTGGACCTAGTCCTTAGTGCAACACAAGATCTTGTGCAAGAGATAAGGGTGTTGGGGCCACTTGGCAATAGTGATCATAGCATGATCGCCTTTGATTTAATAAATAGAGGAAGGATACGGAAATCCACAGTACTACCTTTTAACTTTCAAAAAGGAGACTATGATAAAATGAGGAAAATAGTTAAGAAAAAACTAAAAGGAGCAGTTGCAAAGGTTAAAGATTTACATTAAGCTTGTGTGTTTAAAAATACTATCTATCTTCGAAGCCCAGACCAGCTGTATTCCATCCATGCATTAAGAAAAGTGGAAGGAAGTCCAAAAAACTACCAGCATGGTTTAAAGGTGAGGTCAGAGAGGTTGTTGTTGCCAAAAAAACAACTTTCGGGAAATGGAAAAAGGAGCCAAATGACAAAAACTGGAAGCAACACAAGTACTGGCAAGTTAGATGCAAGGCATTGATAAGTCAGGCAAAGAGAGAATTTGAGAAGAAGCTTGCTGTGGAAGCAAAAACAAATAAAGACGTTTTCAAGCACATTCTTAGCAACAAAAAAAAACCTGTGAGAGAGTCAGTTGGACCATTAGATGATAGAGGGGTAAGAGGGGCACTAAGAGGGGACAAGCCCATAGCAGAGAGACAATGAATTCTTTGCTTCAGTCTTTACTGAGGAAGATGTAGGGATGTTACCCATGACTGAAATGGTATTTAAAGGTGATGCTGTGGAAGAATTAGAAGAAATATCGATACACTGGGAAGATGTATTACAACTATTTGATAAATTGAAGAGAAGCAAATCACCTGGACCAGATGTTATACATCCAATGGTGTTGAAAGAACTGAAATATGAGATTGCAGACCTATTATTAGTAATCTGTGAACTCTCATTAAAATGATCTGTAACACCTAAAGATTGGAGGATGGCCAATGTAACGCCAATTTTTAAAAAGGGTTCCAGGGGTGATCTGGGAAACTACAGACCGGTGAGCCTGACATCAGTACCGGGAAAAATGGTAGAAACCAATTTTGTTCTTTATGGTAGAAACCATAAAGAACAAAATTATTGAACATGTAGATAGTCATGGCTTAATGGGAGACAGCCAACAAGGCTTTAGCCATGGAAGGTCTTATCTTACTAATTTGTTATGTTTTTTTGAAGGTGTGAATAAACAGGTAGACAATGGTGAGTTGGTTGATATAGTGTATCTGGATTTTCAGAAAGTCTTTAACAAGGTCCCTCATGAGAGACTTTTGGCAAAATTAAAAAGTCATGGGATAGGAGGCAGCTTACTATTGTGGATCAGGAACTGGTTAAAAGATAGAAAGCAGAGGGTAGGGCTAAATGGCCAATTTTCCCAATGGAGGAAGGTGAATAGTGGAGTACCACAGGGATCTGTGCTGGGTCTGCTGCTTTTTAGCATATTCATAAATGACCTGGAAATGGGATTAATGAGTGAGGTTATCATATTTGCAGATGACACAAAACTATACAAAGTTGTTAAAACCCATGAGGATTGTGGAAAATTGCAAGCGGATCTTGATAAATTGGAAGGCTGGGCATCCAAAAGGCAAATGAAATTTAATGTGGACAAGTGCAAAGTTATGCACCTAGGAAAGAAAAACCCAAATCTATGGTTACATGATGCAAGGTTCCATATTAGGAACCACCACCCAGGAAAGAGATGTAGGCGTCATCGTGGATAACATGTTAAAACCCTCTGCCCAGTGTGCAGCAGTGGCCAAGAGAGCAAATAGAATGCTAGGTATCATAAGGAAAGGAATGGAGAATAAAAAAAAGGCTATTATAATGCTTTTGTATCATTTCATACTGCAACTGCTCTTTGAATATTGTGTGCATTTCTGATCGCAATATCTTTAAAAGGATATAGCGTTATTAGAAAGAGTATAGAGAAGAGCCACCAAAATGGTAAAGAGGATGAAGAGAGGCTAAAATGATTAGGGCTCTTCAACCTGGAAAAGAGATGGCTGAGGGGAGGTATGATAGAGGTCTATAAATTAATGAATAGAGTGGAACGGGTAAACGTAGATCGATTGTTTACGCCACCAAATTATAGAAAGACTAGGGGGCATGCAATGAAGCTACAGAGTAACCTATTTAAGATTAATAAGAGAAAATATTTTTTCACTCAACATGTAATCAAACTCTGGAAATTGCTACCAGACGACATAGTAAAAGCTGTTAGTGTAGCCGGGTTTAAAAAAAATTTGGACAAGTTCCTGGAAGAAAGGTCCATAAACCATTATTAAAGGGGTCCCAGAATATCTACTGCTTGACCTGTGTCTTTTGGAGAAACTGCTAGGTACTTGTGACCTAGAATGGCCACTTTTGGAAACAGGATACTGGGCTTGATTGACCTTGGTCTGATCTGGTATGGCATATCTTATGTTCTTAACCACTCAGTCACCTCAAAGATTCCTCACATGGAAGACCCTCTTCCTCATTGACATCACCTCAGCACACTGCATCAGCGAACTTCATGCCCTCGTCAGCTACCTCCATACCCCCAGATACATCACGACAGGGCCATTCTCAGGACTTATGCAAAGTTCCTACCAAAGATCATTTTGCCTTTCCACATCAACCAATCCATCATCCTCCTCAGCTTTTACCCGGAACCACATGCATCACAAGAAGAGCACTGCCTGCATACTCTGGACTGCACACGCACCCCGCAGATCTATATCGACAGGACCGCACACACGAGGAAGGCCTTGCAACTCTTCCTGTCCTACGACCCAAACAGAGCAGGCCACCAGGTGACTAAACTTACCATGTCCAGATGGCTGGCAGACTGCATCTCCTACTGTTACATTTGTGCCAACCTCCCGGAAGGGGAGAGGGCGCATGCCCACCAACTATGGGCGATGACAACCTTCCTGGCTCACCTGCATAGAGCGACTCCTACAGACATCTGCAATGCAACCATGTGGGCATCAATCCACACTTTTACGAAGCACTACTGCCTTGACAGCGCCATGGACATGGATGCCACATGCTTCAGCAGGGTGATCCTGCAGGCCGCCACAGCTACCTGCACGCATGACTGAGCGCACAAACTCAAGGACTCAGACGAACACAGTCTAAATTTTGCACTGTTGTTGCAATACTGTTTTTTTCAGCACTGTTTTCACTGTTTTCTTTTACATTGTTTTGCACTGTTTACACTGCTCCTTTGCTCTGTCGATTACTCGTCAGCATTAAGCTTTTGGTGCCTTCAGTAACTTTACCCTGTTGGTACAATAAAACAGCTTCCTTATGGCCAACCTTACGGTCTATGGAGCTCCTTTGTATATCCACCCTCCAGCCTCATCCTAGCACAACACTAGGGCATGGAGGGCATAAAGGGGCCTGCTCAAGGCCCAAAGGTTGTCAGCTCCACGCCCAGCTCGGGAGTCACCTAGGCATGGCTGACTCAGACGGCTTGTCCATGGAGAGAGTGCCGTTACTCACCATAATTACTCACTGTTATTTATAGAAACATATGAGCATTCAGACAACATCCCCTACACAAACAGAAATACAACCACCTCCGCCAACTAGGCACACACTCATCATACCTACACACGCAAAATTAATATAATACGTTATTAAATACCCTCATATTAAATGTTATCCTCCAATTGTACTGTCTAAATGTTGTTAAGTAATTGTACTGACTAAATGTTTAAAAGTACCCTAATGTTAAATGTAACCGTCTAATTGTGATGTGACATGCCCACCTTGATTGAAGGATAAGATGGCATACAAATCTGCCTAAATAAATAAATAAATAAATAAATAATGAGGTTCTCTGTGGACAGCAGGATGAGTCAGCCATGCACTCCCACCTCCCCCCCCCCCCCCCCTTTGGATGAGCCTCTGGACTATCTCCAGGCTAGGGAAACATTGAGGGAGGAAGGCCAAGGGCAGGAACAGGAAGGGGAGGGGCCGGCTCAGAGGAATCCAAAAAACAAAACAAAAGGGGATTCCTCTGAGCTTAGGGAGAGCTAATCCTGACTCATCCTGCTGTCCACGGAGAACCTCGTTACAGTGAGTAACCCTACTTTCTAGTTGGCTAATAATGGATTATTGACTTTTCCTCCAGGAATTTGTCAAAACCCCATTTTAAACCCAACTATACTGACTGCTGTCTCCACATCCCCTTGCAAAAAATTACATAGTTTAACTGCATTGAATGAAACAAATATTTTCTCTGATTAGTTTTAAAAGGACTACCTATTAGTTTGATGAAGTGTCCCCTAGTCCTAGTACTCTCTAAAAAAGTAAATAACCAGTCTCTATTTACACACTGCATCACACTCAGGATTTTATAGACCTCCAGCATCTATAGATATTTGGACAGGGGAGCCAGAATTGCATACAGTACTCAGTTTATGCAACTGTGCCACAGAATTTGCTAATCTTTGCTGCAGAATCTTGAAAAACCTGCTGCAGGAAACCAGGGTCTCTGTTTTAGGAGACTGAAAGCTACCGATAGGAAAGATCTACAATGAGAGATGGGACAGGGGAAGGGAGGGAAATGGGCAGGCACAGAGAATCGGTCAGCATCCCTCTCAAAGATAATTTGGCACAGGAGTTTGAGAAGAGAAGTATTTACTTAAAGGCCTGCAGAAGAAATGCTTTACTACAACACACAAGCATTGTATATAGCAGCTGCACCAACAACAGAAGAAGAGAGAGAGGGGAAAGAGAATGGGAGAGGAGATGACAGAGAGGAAAGAGTAAAAGCGGAGAACAGAAAAAGAATAGGGTTCCTAAGACTCCAATGTCTTCTTCGATGCCTTTTTGATCCTGCTCAGTTGTATATATTTCTTGAGGTGCAAGAGAGTAGGTAGTGCAAACTTTTTCAGAGGTAGGATTCCATTTTTGCTACATGCCAGTTAAGAGAATCAGAAAACTTTTCTGAAGTATAATTGGTCCTTGCTGTGTATTCGCTGAGCTACAATCAGCATGCCTGACCAGCTTGCATTTATTCTTTCTACAGGGATCACTGCAATGTCACAGTTCTGCACCCTGCTCACAGGAGACCCCAATCCTCCTCATCTGAAATACCTCTTTAAAAAGTTGTTTACTCGGTCCCATTTCAACTATATAAAGCACATGCAATAACGATCCATTCATAGCCGATGCCAACAACAAGATTTGACCCTTACAGAATAAGTTCAAAATTTGGTCAGCTTCTTCTTGCAACTGTTCAATAATCGGGTCAAGAAAGGTCAGCTTTTGCTGCCCTGAAATGTTAGCGTATGAAGATCTGTGGCTCAGGGAGCACAGACTAGCCGATTATAGAGAGGGGCAGGCAAAATACCATCACAGGGTGGATCTCCATAAGTGAAGCCACAGTTAACACCCTGCCAAGAATTCAAAGAGAGAACTGGTCTGTTAGCTCACAAGCACCCCACTGTTAAGGAAGCAACGAAGGGAGGAGCCTGCCAAAAATTGCAGGCTCTCTGCCAGCCGCGGTTAGTCTTGTGAGAAGGAGTAAGCCAGCAAACAGTCCTAGTCAGGCATCGTGAGATTCGAATGGCAGCTGTTCTCAGGCTAATGATTTCAGGGCAGCGCTAACAATATTTTTGTAATAATGCACTGCTGCATTGCAGTTCTCAGAGGAACACAGCCAAAGTACCTACTGACATCATAGGAAACCTGCAAAATAGAATCACTATAGTCTTTCTCTGTTATGTACACAGACATTTATTTCCCGCATAGACACAGAATGGGAGAAGTGGCAGTGAATCCGGCTACATTTGATAAATCATAGAGATTTCCATTTGTTAGTACTTATTCAATTCATTCTCACACGTTAAATTTAGTACCGAAAAAACAAAATTAGGAGAGTGGATCCAAAATGGCAGAGACCAGTGTTTCGACGCTTTTCCTTATGCCGCGTAACAGGAAAGTAAGGCTGGGCAAGGTACCCCAGACTGCACAGCCTTCTTCCTCTACATTTACTACCAGTGCTCCTTTGGATGCTTTTGTTCGTTGGGAGCAGCAGTCGCAGAGTCTGGGTGTGAGCAGCCTGACTGAGAGGTCACAGAAGCAGGAGTACTCAGCGTCTCTCTCAGGCTGTGATCTGATGCCCCCAGAATTGCAGAAACCTCCGAAGCAGGTATAACCTGGCATGTGTCCGGAGGGTATGGAGGCAGTCGAGGCATCCAGAGCTGGTACTTTTGTTGCTTCTTTGGGGGTGACTCTTGGCACAAGTGCAGGAGTAGGAGTTTTCCCACGGGACCATCTTTCACCTGAGACGCCGAGCAGAGGTGAGACTCTGAGAAAGGCGGCGAGAGGAGCCGCAGTTTCCCCTTCTCTGGGCTCCATGACTGCAGCAGCTGCAATGGATACTGTGCGGGAGTCCTCTGCTTTTTTCCTTGATTTACAGTGACCAGAACAGTTCACTTTAGAGGCAATTTGGTCTGCCATTAAACAACTTGGTGAGACCGTTATTCCTCAGGTACAACCTTTACAAACACAAGTGCATCAGAATGAACAGGCTTGTTCCACGAATACTACATTGATTGAGACGCTTAAAACTTCTGTGAGCGACTTATCACTTAAAACTGATCGCTTGGACTCTCAGGCAGAGGTGTTTATGAAAGACTCTAAAAATGTGAAGAGTTGGTTGGAATAATTGGATAATCATTCTAGATGAACAAATTTACATTTAATTAATTAATTTTCCTAGGTTACCAGGTATATCAGCTAAGGAAATGTTTAAAATGTACTTGACGGAAACATTGGGTGTTCCCTCTGAATCGTGTCCCCCACTGGTGAAGATATATTATGTTCCCAGTGGTCAGAAAGTTTCTGCTAGTGTTGAGATATTGAGACCTCAGACGGCTGATATATTAAATGTAACTGCTTTGTTAGAGAATTCAGATACAGAATTGGTTACCTCTGCCATCTGTTTAGTCATGCTCGCTCTGGCATCAGATAGGGAATGGCTCCTTAAAATGTTTTTAAGAAGAGGAATGTGCCTTTTAAGAGCTGTTTGGTACGATTTTTCCTAACTTAGCCAGGGAAATCCAACGACGCAGGAGAGAGTTTTTGATAAGTCACTCACAGAAGCCTTAAGCGTCTCAATCAATGTAGTATTCGAGGAAAAAGCCTGTTCATTCTGATGCACTTGTGTTTGTAAAGGTTGTACCTGAGGATTAATGGCCTCGCCAAGTTGTTTAATGGCAGACCAAATTGCCTCTAAAGTGAACTGTTCTGGTCGCTGTAAATCAAAGGAAAAAGTAGAGGACTCCCGCACAGTATCCATTGCAGCCGCTGCAGTCATGGAGCCCAGAGAAGGGGAAACTGCGGCTCCTCTCGCCGCCTTCTTCAGAGTCTCACATCCGCTCGGCGTCTCAGTTGAAAGATGGTCCCGGGTGACAACTCCTACTCCCGCGCTTGTGCCAAAGAAGCAACAGAAGCTGATATACCTAGTAACCTAGGAAAATTAATTTGCAGCTGGATGGGGTATTTGTTTTCTAAAGTACCCCTGCAAGTGCCTTGTGAAACTGGAGGGCATTTCCTATATTTTCTATTTCCCATCTCAGTTAATCTTCTTGAATGCTTGGGTGTCTATGGGTGTGTGGTCTGCCAGTTGTTCTACACTGTAATAATTAGATATGTTGGCTGATTTTATCTCTGCTATTCCCTATAAGAGTAGCTATTTTGTTAGGATTTCCTTTGTTTTTGGAACCGGTATAGTGGGCTAGAGCGGGATTGCCTATTTGATGTTTACCTCTGATATGATTTATTTTGTGTATTGTTATTATTATATCTTGGCTACTCCCGGTTTCTGTGCAAATGATTGTATCCTTGTATTATATTCCCAAATCCCATAAATACAAAATAAAAAATAAAATTTAGTACTGGCAAAATTGATGTGAAATGGCATTTTAGAAAGGACATCTTGAAGAAATCTGTGGTGTCTAGGGCAAAACCTCCAAGAAAATGTCAGGGATGTTTAAGGATCAGCCTGATTTTCCAAGAATGGACATCCCAGAAATGGATGGCCATACTGGCACCCACATAGACATACACCCTAGAAAAACCAGGGTCGGGGACATCTATCCTAATGCTGAACGCAAGCAATTTGGCATGTGGGATGTGCATCCGCGGGCCAAACCACAATCAAGTATCCTAGCTTCCCTACCATTATCATCAGTAAAAAAATATAGGGGATCACAAAGTATCTTTTTCTCTATGCCTTCCAGGTGTCTGGATGGGAGACTGAGAGCCTTTCCAATGCCTATTTGTGCCCTGGAGCGGATGTAAACTTGGATGCGGCTCAGGATTTGCAGGGTGTTTTCTGAAATTGGACAAGGATGTCTCAAGTACTTGGGAATACCTTGGACCCACCTACACCACACCCTGTTCAGCCTTGGGCATCCTCACGCCGGTGATGTCCTTAGAACCACTTTCTAAAATGGCTCCAAGGACATCTCCCTGATTTGGACGTTTTTAGATGTCGAAGGCATGACTAGAACTTTTAAAATAACCCCCTTAATATCATGAACCTATAAATATATGCACATACAATTGATTTGTGTGTGTTGAAGAGTTCTTACTTACTAGATTTTTTTCTTATTAAAATGAATGCTTGAAGCAACTGAAAACAATGAACCAAATCAGTGGAAAAAGACAAATTTTCCAAAACCAAACCAAAAAATTATTTTGTTTGTGAACATCCCTAATACATCCAATGATCCCCTCCCCTCCCAAATGGATTACATTCCTTAATCACAGAATAAAACAGTGGCACGTTCTAAACAGCTTTGCAACATGCACCATCTATGTGTACCAATTCAAAGTACAAAAAGAAAGGTGGAATTAGCAATAAGGTTGGAAAGAGTGTTCTCCGTGAACAAGGAGGAAGTAAGTCCTCACATATGGGTGATGTCACTGATGGAGCCCATGCGGAATGCTCCCCACCTTCCATTGGAAGCTTTTGGGAACCGCACCATGCATGTGTGCAGCCTTCCCACCTGCCGCGGCACTATCTTCTCCAGTCTCCTTTTTCTTGCGTTGCCTACAGGACATGTCCTGCACTAGCAGAAAAATATTCTTCTCTTTACCAATGTTTTATCTGCCTTTTTGAGTGTTTTTCACTGCCTGTTGTCAGTTAATAAGGCTCCCAGCCGATAGTTTTTCATTTTCATTCTTTAGTTTCTCCTTTTTGTGCTTTTTTGCTTTTTCCCCTTCTCCAGGACTTTTCCCATCCTTGACCTCACCGAGGCGGTCTTCTTGGACATGTCTAAGCTGGTGAGCGGCTTTAAGTGCACAAAATGAGGCTGCACTATTTCGGTCATGGACAGGCACAAGTGGTGCCTATAATGCCTTGGGCCCGACCACCAGCCCTTATCCTGCAATCTTTGCCTGCAAATGATGTGGGGCCTGAAGGGCAGGGAAAAGCAGGAGTCGTCCCTCTTTGGAATGTTGGATTCAGCATCCTCGGCCCTAGCATCAACTGCATTGTGGAGCAAGCTGAGGCTTCATCTGGGCGGGTTGCCTGAGCAGAGTCAGAACCGAAGGGGCCGGGGCATCAAGCAGAAGCTCAATGTCCAATCTGCAGTGAGGAGGGACCTAACACCGGTCCCATCAGCATCAAAAGGGACCCCTGAGCATCAGGACAAGCCCAAGGTGCATTGGCACCGCAGCCCTTCTCAATGTGATGCAGACACTGAGGGTCAGGAGCAGCCCATCAAGCTTCCCCGGTGGGAGAAATTGATTCCCAGATGGGAGGAATCAACCCCCATAGCCCTGGAGGGCTGCCAGATGTCTCCCGGTGAACCTATCATCGTGGAGTCCCCGTTGGGGGTATCGACACTGGTGGCCGAAGTTCCTATTACAGCCCTGGTCCCCTCTGAGCCAGAAGTACTGCAGGAATGCCTGAGGGCCCTCAAGGCTCACATGGGGGTGGTTCTGGCCTTGCGAAATGCAGGCCCTGCAGTGGCTTCGGTGTCATCACCACACTCCGTCCAGTCCATTTTAGAGACCCATGCGCTGCTAGAAGAGGCAGGAACATCGGCGGGGAGGGAATATTGGAATCGATGCCAGTTCCCATGGTGATCTCCTTGTCGAGCATATTGGGATCCGATGTTCCTGAGCACTCTCATGCACTTGCAGGGCAGCAAGGCTCCCACCACCATTCACCTTCCTCTCATAACTGGGGCAGGAGGAAAACTGGTGTTGCTTTGATTTCCTCTCAGAATCTGAGTCGAAGGACTGGGAAATTGAGGAAGGTTTGGAATCTTGGACAGGCGGTCCCCTGATCTACCCTCGGACCCTTTCCCTCCCTACGAGTAGTGCAAGTTGTTCCTTGAGGATATGTCCTTCCAGGACTTTGTACAGAATATGGCGAAGACCATCCCATTCTCCCTTGAGCTGAGGATGAGCCAAGGGCAGAGGAGCTTCAGCTCCTGCAGTACCCTTTGGCACCCAAGGAGGCAGTGCCAGTGCCAGTGCACCATATCCTGCAGAGACTACTGCTGTGGCTGTGGGAGAGTCCCCTCATGGTCCCCACCATGGTCAAGTCAGCTCTCAAGCGCATAAAGAACACCAAGACTCACTCCTTGGTGCCCCCAGGATGGAAAGCCTGGGCCCAGGACTCCTTCAGGAGGTGAAGCTACATGGGCTCTATGCTGGAGGCCCAGATCTTGTTCTACCAGCTTCATATGGGCATGTTCCTAAAGAATATCATGCTGGACCTGGTGGAGTTTGCCGCCAATGTCCCTCTGGACTGCCTCAAGTCCTTCCACACCCTGATAGGCCACGGCAAGGATTGTTCCAAATATGCTGTGTGAGCCACATATGATACCTTCGAATCTGCCTGCAGGGTGGGGGTGGTAGGTATCAGCACCCGGCCTGGCTCCAGTCCTCTGACCTGGAGCAGTGGGCTCCAGGACAAGCTGACCAATATCCCCTGTGACAAGGAGAACTTGTTCAGGAAGTCAGTCAAGGAGAAAGTGGGTGAACTCAAAAAGGAGCACGTGATGGTCTCCAGCCCCTTGAGGAAAACCGCAGACCCCTCACATAAAAAGTATGAGGGTAAGAAGACTTTCTACTTGCAGCCACACCAATACTTTCTGGTGCCCCAGGGTGCAGACCCCCATAACAGCGGAGGAAAAAGCCTCAAAAAGCCCAACCTGCCCTGCAGCCAAAGCGGGGGCAGGCTTTTTATGGGTTCCTCAGGAGCATAGCCAACCATCCTGTACCTACCAGAATTCCCCCTCAGGTAGAGGGGCAGCTCGTCCACTTTTCCCATACGTGGCCTCTCATCACCTCAGACACCTGGGCTTTGCAACTCGTCAGGCAGGCTATCGGCTGTGCTTCACCCAGCTGCTGCCTCCCTTCACCAAGGAATAGTACCCCATGGACCCCCTGCACTGAAACTTGTTGCAAGAGAAGGTCATCACCCTATTGACTGACAATGCCATCAAGCCAGTTCCGCTGGCTCAGGTTGAGAAGGGGATTTACTCCAGGTACTTCCTGTACTTCCTGGTCCCCAAAAAGACAGGGGGTTTTGACCCATTCTAAACCTCCACAATCTCAACCGGTTTTTCATGTGCGAGCAGTTCAAGATGGCCTCGCTGGGGATGCTGCTCCCGTACCTCTTAAAGGACAACTGGCTATGCTCCTTGGATCTCAAGAATGCATACTGTGATAAGGAAGCTTATCATAGCTCAGGAAGGAGCTATAGAAAAGGTGAAGTGACTCTGAACAAGCAACCTGTCAGTTCTGGTAGAAAGAAGAAAACAGAATTTTCCCATAAAAGACTACCAGTCCCAGAATGCACCAGGTTTCCAACAGCCATTAGAGGAGCTGAAGTGGAGAAACGTGTGTTCAATCAGGAGGGCTATGAGGTAATCCCTAAGCACTCATCTCAAAGGGCAGGTCCTGATTCAGCACAGCTGCGCTGTATTAGGGAGCAGCACTCATCTAAGCAGAATAAGAGTAGAGTTTATTCTACAGATGTCCATCTTCATGATCACCTTGGATATCCAGAGAATTGTCCTCAGTATCCTGAGAATCAGCTTGAGTTTGATCATCAGTTTCATCTGAAGGATCATCAGAAGCAGAAGCCAAACCGGACGGACAGAGAGGGAAAGAGACCCTTTGGAAGAAGGAAGAGAAAAGCCTTTGAGAGGTCTAGAAGAGTCCAAAGCAGTACGTATACTGGGAGGTATTCCAAGGGCCAGCATACACCATTGGACTGGGGAAAGCCAGAAGAATGGTGCTGCAGAGCTAGGAATCACCAGAGGCTACCTGTGAGGGAGACGGCTGCACGTGGAAGGGACCCTAAGACCTGTGCCAGAAGGTATGTGAAGAGAGATCCAGTGTCCAGGGATCTGGATTGGAAGGCTGGACATAAGAACTGGACTACATACTGGCCAGGCTATATAGAGAGGAACTCTAGCAGCAATGGAAGCTCAGGTATGAACACTGATCTATGCCCTAGCTATAACCTTGAAAGACAGCAGGGAAACAAGTATTCTCCTGAAAATGCTCCATTGAGAGATTCATCTGTGCCAATCCATGATATTGAACCCATGCTTGTTGAACAAGGGGGAATAATAGCAGATGAGGATCCTGTTTATATGGACTGCTCTCTATCTAAACTCCGTTGGTAACTTTCTGTTATAAAGTACAGCAACCATCACAAAGAAATACAAATTTGTTCTTTAATCTACTCAGAAAAGCTCCTGAAGCAGGATTTGACCCACACAGTGGAAGGCAAGCCAGCTAAGGGGTTTCAGCTGGTAACTGCTAGCAATTAAGCCTTACCTAATTGCTTGTGAGCTAGGAGAGAATCACTTCTGTATCTATGTGGGAAGTAATCAGAAGTTAACCTGAAAAGAACAGTTTGTTTCTTGCTTTGTGGCTTTTCATTTGTTGTTTTCCTGATTTTAACTTTGTTTTTCCAAGTTAACACTGAAAGCAAGTAACCTAATTTATGTGCTACCAAGCATATCTGTGTTGGGAGAAATAACCCCATAAATAAATATCTTATTGGCTTTACCCAAGAGCACAACTAAATTATTGTCAGCAGCTGTGTCTGGTGTGAATGAACTACATTGTCCACAATAACTTGCCAATCATATAGAGATATGCACTTGCCAAGAATGTGAAGATTCTCACCCAGGCAGCCGTCTGACAATACACACACATCCCGATCCACCCATGTCAAAGAAAATACCTCAGATTCATGCTGGGAAACCAGCACTATCAGTACTGGGTGCTCCCTTTTGGGCTTGCCTCAGTGCCTTGTGTTTTCACAAAGTGTGTCGCAATTGTAGTCACCTACTTGCACACCATGGGAGTCTTTGTCTTCCCCTACTTGGATGTCTGGCTCATCAAATGCCCAGTTCCAGACGCTGTCCAGCAGTCTGTTCACCTTACCATACAGTCCTCGAGCGGTTGGGATTAGTCTTCAGCTATCTCATCTCCAGCCAACACAACAGCTGGAGTTCATCGGGGCCTTCTTGATATCACTCAAGCCAGGGCATTTCCACCGCTAGACCACATGCAGCGGCTGACAGAGGTGGTCAGTAGCATGCAGCATCGATACCACAACACAATCAGGGGGATGCTGAAGGTGGTTGGCCACATGGCCTGTATGCTACACGTCACCTCCCTGGCCCACCTTTTCATGTGCAGGCACAGTGGATCCTCTGCACAAAATAGAAGAAGGCCTCGGGATGCCTTTGGGACAGGGTAGCAGTCAACACGCCACTGGTACAGTCCCTCGGCTGGTGGTTGGATCCACTGAACCTACTTCAGGGCCTTCTGTTCTGGGCAGAGTATCACTGTTGGATACTGGCAACTGATGCGTCCAAGCTTGGGTGGGGGGGCCCATCTGGACATCATGCCGACACGGGGCCTCTGGTCCAAGCAGGACAGCCTACATCTTGAGTTGCGGGCCATAGCAAATGCCCTCCAAGCCTTCCAGGCATACCTGGCAAACCAGGTAGTCCTGATCCAGACAGACAACCAGGTTGCAATGTTCTATGTCAACGAACAAGAAGGTACAGGCTCATACCTCCTCTGCTGGGAAGCAGTCAGATGTGGAAGTTTGCGCTGCATCATGGCATGGAGCTCCAGGTGACTTAACTACCCGGTGAGCTCAGTGTCCTGGCAGATCAGCTAAGCAGAGTCCTCCAGTCATATGAGTAGACCCTGCACAAAGGGGTAGTGAAGCGCACCTTCTGGGAGTGAGGCAGTCCTAAGATCGATCTCTTTGCCACATCACAGAACACCCAAGTGGATTGATTCTGCTCCAGGAGACCAGCCAGTGGCAGGGTGGCCTTGGATGCCTTCCTTCTCCAGTGACATGTGGGTCTGCTTTATGCCTTCCCTCCAATCCCCCTCCTGGTGAAAACGCTGCTGAAACTGCAGGCCGACATGGGCACCATGATTCTCATTGCCCCATACTGGCTCCCACAGTTGTGGTTCCCCCTGCTGCTCCAGCTCGCTCAGTGAGAGCTTCTCCATCTGGATTCTACTCTGGACCTCATCTCCCAGGATGGGAGACCCTGTTGCACCCCAAAGTCTGCTCCTTGGCCCTCATGGCCTGGATGCTGAGCATGTAGTCCTGTTGGAGCTCAATCTACCTGACAGGGTCACGGATGTTCTTCTCACATAGCTCAAGGGCTTGACGCATCAGGCTTATACGTTCAAGTGGCAGAGGTTCACAGCTTGGTGTGAAAATAGTGTGCTGGATCACTTCACTTGTGAGGTGGATCGCTTGCTGGAGTACCTCTTGCACCTCTTGGACTCTAGCCTGAAATCCAACTCTGTCTGCGTCCACCTCAGCATGATTGGTGCCTTCCATCATGGCGCAGGGGGATGGGCCATCTCGGTTCACCCGCTGGTGGCTCGATTCATGCGAGGTCTGTTTCTCTCAAACCCTCCCATCAAGCCCCTGACGTTGAATTGGGATCTCAATGTGGTCCTCATGCAACTGGATTCCTGCCCCCTTAAGTACTTGACCTGGAAGGTCCTGTTCTTGGTGGCGGTCATGTCGGCCTGCCATGTCAGTGAGTTCCAGGCTCTGGTGCCTTTCACCAGGTTCCACCAGAAATGGGTGGTCTTGCAAATACATCCGTGATTTCTGCCAAAAGTGATCTCTGAGTTCCACCTCAACCAGTTGATTGTCTTGCCAACTTTCTTCCCGAGGTTGCATTACAACTGAGGGGAGACAGCATTGCATACGTAAACTGTACCAAGGCCCACCGGCGGTCCATGCAGCTGTTCATTTCATTTGACCCTAGTAAGTTGAGGACTGCTGTCTCTAAGCACACGCTGTCCCTGTGGTTGGCGGATTGCATCGCCATGGCATACTCGCAGGCCAGTCTGAGCCTCGAGGATCATGTCACGGCTCATAACGTTTGAGCCAAGACTGCTTCAGTAACTAACCTACACTTGGCCTTCATGGAGGAAATCTGCAAGGCTGCCACGTGGTCTTCGGTCCACATGTTCACAGTTCACTACCATCTGGATGGCGATTCCTGATGAGACAGCAACTTTGGCCAGGCTGTGCTCTGGCACCTTGTTGGTTATTAGGTCCAACTCATGCCCACCGGCCTGTGTCTCCATCCAGGCTACCTACAAAAGTTGAAGAATCTCGGTGCACTGTCGCTGAGGATGCTGAATTGGTGGAGTACCTAGAACAGGGGTCTCAAATTCCAATCCTGGAGGGCACCAAATCAGTCAGGTTTTTGGAATATGTCTAATGAATATGCATGAGATATATGTGCATGCACTGCCCCCATTGTATTCAAATTTATCTCATGCATATTCATTATGAAACAAAAACCACAAACTACTTCAACCACTAGAAGTAAATCACTATCACCAGAAAAAACTCCCAGAACACCACAAAACTTAACCAACCCACTAATAAAGTATGCCCTAAGGCCAAGGATAAAAACCAACTAAGGCTTAAACCCACAGCACAATCAAAAACCAGCAATACTTATACAATGATTAAACAATATTTCGACAAAAATATATACAGTATAAGTAGAGAAAAAGCCTCAGGAAATAACTTCTCCCATTATGTGGTAGCAGATAGACTTCCAGGGGGATCCAATGAGCTTCACATCACAGGCTCCAAAAAACTCCCTCCATATAGAGCTGGGAGATTCTGTTGATTAGCTCTGTTTTGTTTCTTGTAGGTTTCTAGTGACAAATATTGAGCTTTGAAGTCAGGCCATGTTGCCTGGTATAATTGAGCATTTAGTATTGTTTTGGAATTAAAATATGGTTGAATTAAGTATGCTAAGGGAAATTGTTTAAGCGCTTCAACAATTACCTTTGGTTAAGTAAATATATATGGAGGGAGTTTTTTGGAGCCTGTGATGTGAAGTTCATTGGATCCTCTGAAAGCCTATGTACTGCCATATAGTAGGATAAGTTATTTCCTGAGGCTTTTTCTCCCCTTATACAACAATTAAACAATATTTTGACAAAAATATATATAAGTATTGCTGTTTTTTGATTGTGCTGTGAGTTTAAGCCTTAGTTGATTTTTATTCTTGGCCTTAGGGCATACTTTATTAGTGGATTGGTTAAGTTTTGTGGTGTTCTGGGAGGTTTTTTTGGTGATAATGCATATTCATTAGGGATATCCAGAAAACTTGACTGATTTGGTGCCCTCCAGGACTGGAGTTGGAGAACCCTGACCCAGAAGGACTGCCTTCCTATTCTTCCTGTTCTCCAGTTTTCATTGCCCGTTAGGCTTGGGCATCCTCGGTTTTCGGTAGCTTGGGAGTCACATATGTGAGGACTTACTTCCTGCTTGTTCATGGAGAAAGCATAGTTACTCACCTGTAGGAGGTGTTCTCCGTGAACAAAAGGAATAAGTCCTCACTACCCTCCCACCTCCCTGAGTAGTTGTTTTTTCTTGGCTACTGCTATGAAATGTGACTGGAGAAAATGGCGCTATGGCAGGCAGGAAGGCAGGCGCGTATGTGTGTTGCAGCTCCCAAAAACCTCCAATGGCAGCTGGGGAGCATTCTGTGTGGGCTCTGTCAGTGACATCACCCATACATGAGGACTTATTCCTGATATTGACGAAGAACACCTGCTACAGGTGAGTAGCTACACTCTACCATACCTTTCGACCATAGAGTCTTTTGTTGGTTTTTATCACTTTCAAAATGAGACTGAAAGTATCATAACAGTTACTCAATTTCTGCATCTATCTAGGGGCACAGTAACTTCTGCAAAAAATAACTTATCAATTTTAAATTCTGACTGAAATTCAACAATGGCTCTGCCACTTATGCTTTTATATATTGAGATAAAATGATGAAGAAAACCCAAAATGTATCTGCATACATGATTTTCACTGGTAGGACGCTTTTTCGGTGATTCTGACCTGGCTGTTGCTTGCTTCCTGCTCCTTTGTATTTCCTGCCTTTGTACTGAAACAGGACTGAGATCTGGCATCATGAACCTTTATTCACAACTACCAAGGCATATTTCCTCCCTATTTTAGATCCATCCTGCTCCAATATACAGAGGCAGTTCAAGGCAATCTGCTGCCTGAGGCGACGAATGAGATGGTGCCCCCCCATCTTAGAGGGGGCGGGGCTTTTTCAGAAAGCCAATCAGAGACTAAACCAAACCAAAAAGCCGATTAGATTATATGGAGGAAATGCAAGATTTTTGCACACAGCCCACCCAACTGTAGAACCCCAGGGCGGAGCAGGAGAAACTCCCTGAGCCGCTTCTGGGTATCTCTTGCTAAATCAGGGTATATACTGTCACAACCCCATCCCTTTAGCCACGGGCTTAAATGTCAGGGTGGACATTATTGTTGTATTGAAGGCAGAAACCTTTGTTAGCCCAGAAGCCTTCTGGTACTAGTAGTCCCTTTCTTCATAATGAATAGTTGTGTAAGCCATGTGACTGGTAAAGTATAGGGTTGTATTCCCTTAATGCACACAAGGTTCAAACGAAGACAACAGGATTTTCACCTTGTTCAGGATTTTCACATAAGGTATTTACATAGGTCAAAAACTTGGATATGCTTCACAGTCTTTGTTAGTTATCTAGGGTTCAAACAAAACAGATTATACAAACAAAAGCAATGCTTCTTCTTCCAGCTTGTCAAACAAAACTGTGTTTCAAAAGTATATCCTGCATGCTATATTTCTCTCAAGGATTCTAAACTCCCAGTAGAACAAAACGTACAGTCCATAGGGCATTCAGTTAGCAAAGGGTCAGGCTCAGCAGGGTCTATCTGCATAGCCTCTTGTTCTGCTGAGATATCTGTGGCCCCTGAGCTTTCCCCATATATTCCTGGTTTTACTTCAGAACTTCTTCCTAAGGCTCTCCAGCCTGGCTGTACCCGGTCTGGCAAATATGCAACAGGACTTTTGGTAAGCACTCTTTCTATAGGTTCCCAAACCTTTCTCCAGCTGCCTTGGCTGCTCTTACGGCTCCCTGGCTTCCAGGCCTTTCTGTGACCCGGCCTCAGTTCCTGGTTCAGATCTGTGTCTCTTAGACTCCTGGTCTGAGTCTGGTTCACCCACCTCTGAACTCCTTGGGGCTCACATACAGGGGAAGAAGCGTGAAGGTACCTCTTGGGTCTGTGTCTCTGGTATTCTCCCTACCAGGCACTCTCCCAGTTCTCCTTCTGTCCTTCCTGAAGACTTCCTTCTGGAGCTTCCCAGCCTGAAACTGGCTCTCATGGAACTTGTTCCTTTCCTGTAAGGGCTGCAAGTTCAACTGCCTTTTCTCCTCTCTTTGGAGCCGTCTCCTTTCTCTTTCTTCTCTATCAGCAGCTGCTGCGGCTCGTGTCGCTCCTCTCTCCTCTGGCTTGTCTATGCTTTGCTTATAAAGCTGTTTCTTAGGTAAGGATTCTGTCCCTCTGACCAGGTGTATCTGATTATGCTTTGAATTAGTTCTTGCATCATCCCAACCTGGGCGTGTCAGCCTACATTCTGAATCTCCGTGCATGCTCCCTCTAGCTGCACTTCTCACTAACTGCACTTTATGTATATCATTTCCTTTAAAGAAATCAGTGTTTTCTTCTACCTCCATGGGTTTACTGGCGTCTGCTTCATCACAATATGTATGGATAAGCCACAAAAAGAAAGTTGCCTTTTCTGAAAGAAAGGTTTTAACAGCCATTCTTTATCAGACAGTAGAGCAAACGTTATTAACAATGTGGAGGGAACTTGAGACTCAAAACCCGAATTTTCTAACAAATCTGTAACATTCAAGGTATTCCCCTGTTCCTGACCATCCCCTGAATCACCCAGGATGGAACAAGTTTAGTCTTAGGTAGATAATAAATTTTAACCAAAGGTGGCATTAGTTCAGGAGAAACCCCCAATACCTCCACTAAGTATTGCTTAAACATGTCTCTAGCTGAGACAGAAAACAACCTTGGGAAATTAATAATTCTCAGATTATTGGCTCTAGACAAATTGTCCAAATGTTCCCATTTGACTTGGAGCGACAGAAAATTCTTTTTATAAGCATCAGAGTGTTCCTCAAGATTAGCAACCTTATTTCGTATTTCTTCCACCTCCACGTGCATGCCAGAAACTTTCCTTTCCAATTCAGATACTGCACCCACCGAAGTGTTCACCTTTGTGGCTAAAGATGATACCTGAGGTAAAAGTACTTCACCCAATGAAACAATGGCATTCCAAATAGCCTCCAACGTGAAATTTGCAGGACACTGTAGAGAGAAAACCACCTCCGAATCAGCTGCTGGAAACGCTGCCTCCATATTCGCTGACTCTTCTCCTCCTCGTATAGCAGGGATTCCTTTCCCTGCACACACACCTCCAAATGGCGCCGTTGATGGAATCGAGTGAGGCTCACCACCGGCAACATTCGCTGGTTCCTCCTGCACTTTCTTTTCTGGCCCTCTCAAGAGACAAGCTAACACTTGCAATGAGGGAGAGGTCACCTCCAGGAAGCCTTCCGGCAAAGGTTGGCTGCAGGAAACTTTCGGCGCCGGGCTCAATGCTGGAGAAGAAGATGACGCTGAAACAGCCACCGAGTACTCCGACTCCGGCGACGCTGCTAATCGGCTTACTCCACCAGTGACGTCTGGACCTTGAGCAGCACGCAACAAATAGGAATCCAAAGGACCGACCACCACATCGGAAACTGGCATAGAGGTAATAGAGGGCTGCGAGGGCAAAGGCCCTGGTTTCCACTTTTGCTTTTTCCCCATAGAAAAATTGTGCTCACTTGACAAAGACTACTGCCGCCATATTGGAATGCCCCCCCCCCCCCAATCCTCATCGTAGACAAAATTTAAACTGAAGCCAGAGTTCACATGCAGTGCAACATCAGATAAATAAGAGATGCAGTACCCCAATACTGTGTAAAATATAAAAATAGCACAAAGTCCAATCACTAAAATTAAATACAATTATTTTTTCTACATTTGTTGTCTGACCATTTTATTCTCTGATCATGCTGGTCCTGATCTGAAGCTTCTACTTTCCTGTCTTCTCTTAGCTCTCTTTCTGTGGTCTATGGTCCATGGTCCATCTGCCATTTCTTATCTCTTCTTTTGTTTTCTTCACTTCCTTCCATTAACCCATTTCCAGTTCCAGTAACCCTTCCCAGTATCAGCCCCCTTTCCAGATGTTTTTAATAGATCCTTGGAGACAGGAGAAGTTCCACAGGACTGGAGAAGGACTGATGTGGTACCTCTCCACAAAAGTGGTAATAGGAAGATGTGACAAGCTACAGGCCAGTAAGCCTTACCTCGGTAGCGGGAAAAATAATGGAGGTGCTCCTGAAAGAGCGAATAATGGACTTCCTCAAAACCAAAAGGTTGCATGATCCGAGGCAACATGGTTTTAACAAAGGATGATCTTGCCAAACAAATCTGATTGAGTTCTTTGACTGGGTGACCAAAGAACTAGATCAAGGGCATGCGATGGATGTGATCTACCTAGATTTCAGAAAAGCCTTTGCTGCGGTTCCTCATAGGAGGCTTATCAATAAACTCAATACCTTGGGGATGGATCCCAAGATGGTGAACTGGATCAGAAATTGGTTGACTGACAGATGACAGAAGGTGACAGTAAATGGAACTCACTCGGATGAAAGGAAGGTGATTAGTGGTGTACCCCAGGGTTTGGTCTTGGGACCGCTACTGTTCAATATATTCGTGAGTGACATTACTGAAAGGCTGAATGGAAAAGTCTGCCTTTTTGCAGATGACACCAAAATTTGCAACAGAGTGGACTCCCCTCAGGGAGTGGGGAGCATGAGGAAAGCTCTACAAAAGCTGGAAGAATGATCTAAAGCTTGGCAGTTAAGATTTAATGTGAAGAAGTGCAGTGTAATGCACTTGGGAAGCAGAAATCCAAGGGAACTGTATGCGATAGGGGGCGAGAGACTGATGTGCATGGACGAGGAGAAAGACCTCGGTGTGATTGTTTTTGATGATCTCAAGGTGGCGAAACAGTGTGACAAGGTGGTGGCAAAAGCCAGAAGGATGCTGGGTTGCATACAGCGAGGAATTACTAACAGAAAGGAAGAGGTACTAATGCCACTGTACAAGTCACTGGTGAGGCCTCACTTGGAATATTGTGTTCAGTTTTGGAGACCTTATCTCGCAAAGGATATAAAAAGGCTGGAAGACGTTCAGAGGAAGATGACCAAAATGATTTGAAGCCTGCATCAGAAGACTTATGAGAAGAGACTTGAAGACCTCTGGAGGGGAGGAGGGACAGGGGAGACATGATTCAGAACTTTAAATACTTAAAAAGTATTAATGGACAAACAAACCTCTTCCATAGACAGGGAAGCTGTAAAACTAGAGGGCATAACATGAAGCTGCAAGGGGGTAAACTGAAAGGCAATGTCAGGGAATACTTTTTCACTGAAAGGGTGGTGGATGCTTGGAATACCCTCCCGATGGAAGTGGTGGGGGCAAACACAGTGACAGAATTCAAAATGGCATGGGACAGACATAGTGGATCCCTTTATAGCAACAGGATAAAATCAAAGTAAGCATAACTATCTCTTATATCTGAAAAAATAGGGGTGACCTACACGGAGCGGTGGGTACGCCCCTAAACAAAGGTGTGGGGAGAGGTGATCTGCACGGAGCGGCACGTGCACCTACTCTTGTTGCCTTGCTGGGCAGACTAGATGCCATCATATACTATGTTACTATATACTGTATATATGTTACTATGTAACTGAAAAACCTTTGCATTAACTACTGGGGGCATTCCCAGCATTTGTTGGAGGGCTGCCATGCAGTTAACAGGGAGAAAAAGTAACTATGAGGCACATTTCACAACGGGATGTCAAAGCCAGAATGCCTGAAAAAAAAGCAGGCACATTCAAGTTCAGGCATCATTTCAGAAACACGGATGGGCCCAATATGGACGTCTATATAGACGTCCCCAGGAAAGCATTTCAGAACCAAGACATCTAATAGCATACTGGACAGAGTAGTGGCTTAAGAGCAGGGTGGCCACGGTTCAAATCCCAGTGTGGGCCTTTGTGATCTCAGCTAGCCACTTAATTATCCATTTTCTCTGCACTCTCTGAATGGTTTAAGGTGAAAACAAGCACTTTCCTGATGCCTATTTGTGCCTGGAGCAGCTATAAACATGTTAGCTATACATATAATGTAGAAATTACCATGCACTCATAGTTAATATAATGCAGTTACTGTTAGTGCAGACCTGCACTGTTCACAGTAATTCCTGTCTTAAATAACTAATGCAGTTTGGCATATAGGCCACTAAAATGTGCAAAGATGATACTTTTCAAAATATTTCTGCATAAAGTGTATTAGACTTTATAGCTCACTTTATTCACCTGAATGAAAGATTTGTTTTTGTACATTATTTTTCCCTCTGCCTGAGTCCTATAGAGCTGGGCCACAGCCAGTATACTGACCATCTCTTCTAAGTTCCAATACGGGACACTCAATCAAGCCGGTGGAGGGGGGGGGAGGGGGTTCAAAGTTAAGGAAAATAAAAAATATGTTTATAATTACAATTTTCATTTTAACCCAAAATTTTAATCAGTAGGCTAGGTTTATAACTTTACTTTCAAATGTGTCAATCAGGCCTACTTGTTGTACTTCTCTACAGAGTAAATTGTCTTCAAAATAGCAACATTTCCACTAAGATTATTAAAAACATTTGGGCAACTCAACTCAAGATTGTACATTAAACATTTGACTGCCTCTACATACAGTTGTTTTTTTTCTGTAGACCACATTTTGTTCATGAATGAAAAGCACCTTTCAGTTGGAGTATTGGAACCTGGAAAACATAAAAAAAATCTGCATCCTAGGTTTTGCTCCCACCTCCCCCTGCTCCTTATTGGCTGGCTGTGTCTGCTGCAGCCTATTGGCTGGCTTTGTCTGACTGATGGTTGCTTGGGCCTTGGGGAGGAAGAAGAGCCAGATTTGTCAGATGTGCTGAGGACTCAGGAATTTAGGATTGTCAACCATCTAAATAATTTTAGGATTCTACAACTTTGTAAAGTAGCTGTCTTAGTTAGAATGATATCTAAATTGTCTGGTAATTTTTAGAATTTAGCTCTTCAACTTGCCAGTGCTTCTCCCTCACTGTGCAGAAGTAAGTGGTAGGTTCTAGCCAATGGAAAGGCTGCACTAGTCATAGGAAGGGTGGGCTGATTTTCTGCACAGGGTCTGGGAGAAAGTCAGTGAAATAAGTGGGTTTCTTGGTAGGGGTAAATGGGGTTGCTGAGAAAGGGTAGAAATGTAAGAGGAATGGGGTAAAGTGTGAGGAGGGTATTGCAGGTTGAGAAAAAGAACTGGTAGCAAAAGCAGGAACCGGGGGCATTGAAGTAGAGGAGTGCAGAAGCAGCGCAGCACCAGTAGACAGAGAGAGAATCTGTCTGTCTGAAAAGTGCTAGTGTGCAAGTGTATACGATTTGGGGGGGTGGGGTGCTGGTTGAATGCATGTGCATGTGTGTGTGACTGAACTACAGCAGAGTGCATGCATGTGTACATGTTTCTGTGTCTCTGATGGAAATAGTCTCATATAAATAGTTTCCCTTTGAAAATTTCAGCTGGAGTGGAGAAGTCCGCTGGTACAAATGTGGAGGAGTGTAAGAGTGGAAAACGTGTTTTAAAATAGGGACATTTAGGCGTCCCATATGATTCCAGGGACAAATTCTTAAAATACGGCACTGTCCCATATAATATGGGATGGTTGGTTACTTTAACAGCCAGGCCTTTAAGATCAACCCAGATCATGTAGTTTTTAGAGTACTTAGAATGTACATGCATAAGATATATATTCCAGAGTATACTAATATATTTCATGTATATTTATTATGAATATGCTGAAGTCAGACAGAATGGATGGGAATATGGAAAGAAGGTCAATGGCATAAGTGGTTTTGGGTATAATTTTGTGAGGCCTTGTGGTGACTGAAATGTAGGCATGCATTTTTAACTTCTCGCTCTTAATGTGCTTCCTCCACCCAGTTCCAGATGTCATGAGAAAGACTCTGCACACTGAGAAACAAGAGAAAAAAATCAAGCACATTGTAAGGACACTGGGGATATATTACGTAACCCAGACAGGAAAAACATCTGAAAAAAATAGAGTTTTCAAAATCCCCATGATCTTATAGGGTCTCTGAGCTTCAGTTTTTCTAATGTGATGTGTTTATTTTTATTCATCAAATTTTTACATTTCAAATTTGAGTGAATTGAGCCCTAAATCAATAGTAAGAAATCATTCTACCTTTTGTTTTCTATCTAGCAGCTGGTAGACAATAAGGAAGATGAGGAATTGCATTCTATATGATGCATCATGTACACACTATATCACTAAGGGGCATGTTTACTTACCACACATTAAGGGCAAAAATTAACATGTGGTAAGTGCAAAGTCGATCTTGTAAATATTGGGGGCATGGCCAGCATTTGCCCTGCATTTGCCACACAGGGCAGACACTTACCACATGGTGGTAAGTACATCCATGCTGTCAATGCAGTTTCTGTGAATTTAAAAAAGCCAATGCCTGAACTTAATCCCCACCCCTCCCAATATGTGTCAACATCATTTTCCCACCGAGATCCCCCTCCACCATTTTCCTCTTCAAAGAGTAAAGGTAGTTACTCAGCTGTAGCAGGTGTTCTCCATGGACAACAGGAATAGTTCCTTACATATGGGTGACATCTCTGACGGAGCCCCACACAGGAATGTTCCCCAGCTTCTATTGATAGCTTTTGGGAGACTGCACCATGCCTGTGTGTCTGCCTTCTTGCCTGCCACAGCAGCGCCATTTTCTCCAGTCTCATAACAAAGCTGTAACAGAATACAACTCCTCGGGTTGTTGGGAGGGTCGTGAGGACTTATTCCTGCTGTCTATGGAGAACACCTGCTACAGGTGAGTAACTACCTTTTCTCCATGGACAAGCAGGAATGAAGTCCTCATGTATGGGACTCTCAAGTTACAGGCTACCGAAAACCAAGGAGACCAACAGAGGTGGAATTGAACTGAGAATTGGAGAATCAACTATGTACAAAGTGGTAGTTCGCAAAAGGGAACTCATTTTTTTTTTGTTGGTAGCCTGAATGGATAGTAGGGCCTGGCAATACTGGGGGGGGGGGGGGGGGCGGCATATGGAGTTGGATTCTAATCCCCTAACAGATGCTGGAATACCAATTGGCCGAAGTTGCTGTCATGTTGGGAATCCCAATCCAGACAGCAGTGAGATGTGAATGTGTGGACAGAAGATTATGTTGCAGTCCTGCAGATCTCTTCTATGGAAACCGAGTGCAAGTTGGCCACTGACACAGCCAACTTAGTCGGGGCATGCAGCTGGCACAAATAGCGGGGATGGAGGTCCTGTTGGGATGTCCATCCCTGCTATTCGTGACTCACAATAGCCCCCTATGCATTTTTGCTTCCACAGCAAGCTACTTCTCAAATTTTCTCTGTGCCTGCCTTATCAATGCCTTGCTTCAAACTTGCCGGTGCTTATGTTGTTTCTAATTTTCATCATTTGGCTCCTTTTTCCATTTCCTGAAAGATGCTTTTTTGGCAACAACAGCCTCTCTGATCTCATCTTTAAACCATGCTGGCAGTTTTTTGGACTTCCTTCCACTTTTCTTAAAGCGTGGAATACAGCTGGTCTGGGCTTCCAAGCAGGGCCGGCCCGTCCATTGAGCAAGAATGTTTTTTGCACAGGGCCCCGCGTTTCAGGGGGCCCCGCGCAAAGAACATTCTGCTTTTTTTTAAAATTACATTTAAAAAAAAAACCTGTCTCTGGCTGCTGCCGCGTCCGTCGCAGCAGCGGCATTCTGCCGTGTCCCGCGGGGCCCCTTCTCCTCGTCGAGCCCTCTGCAAGGGCTTTCAGATTCGCGAAGGGAGAGTGCTCCCTCGCGTCTCTGTAAAGCCCGCAGGGGCTAATGGGAAATTTCCCATCTGCCCCTTTAGACGCGAGGGGCTGATGGGAAATTTCCCATTAGCCCCTGCGGGCTTTACAGAGACGCGAGGGAGCACTCTCCCTTCGCGAATCTGAAAGCCCTTGCAGAGGGCTCGACGAGGAGAGGGGGCCCCGCGGGACACGCCATTCTGCCGCTGCTGCGACGGACGCGGCAGCGGCAGCAGCTAGAGCCAGGTTTTTGTTTTTTTTTTTTTAATTTGCCGGAAGGGAAGGGAAGGGAAGGGGGGGGGGCTGATGGAGGCTGTCTGGAAATGGGGTGATGGGGGGTTAGGACTGGAAATGTGCAAGGGGGGGGGGGGTTAGGACTGGAAATGTGCAAGGGGGGGGGTTAGGACTGGAAATGTGCAGGGGGGGTTAGGACTGGAAATGTGCAAGGGGGGGGGTTAGGACTGGAAATGTGCAAGGGGGGGGAGTTAGGACTGAAAATGTGCAAGGGGGGGAGTTAGGACTGGAAATGGGCTGGAGGGGGGGTTAGGACTGGAAATGGGCTGGGGGGGGTAAAGACTGCTAATGGGCTGGGGCTGATGGAGGCTGACTGGAAATGGGCTGGGGGGGGTTAGGACTGGAAATGGGCTGGGGGGGTTAGGACTGGAAATGGGCTGGGGGGGGTTAAGACTGCTAATGGGCTGGGGCTGATGGAGGCTGACTGGAAATGGGGTGAGGGGGGGTTAGGACTGGAAATGGGCTGGGGGGGTTTAGGACTGGAAATGGGCTGGGGGGGTTAAGACTGGTAATGGGCTGGGGGCTGATGGAGGCTGTCTGGAAATGGGGTGATGGGGGGGTTAGGACTGGAAATGGGCTGGGGGGTTAAGACTGGTAATGGGCTGTGGGCTGATGTGGGCTGTATGGAAATAGGGTGATGGGGGTTAGGAAAGCTAAAGGGCTATGGGGGGGGTGTAAGGACTGCTAATGGGCTATGGGGGTGCTAGGACAGGAAAAGGGCTGATGGGGAGGGGTTAGGACTTGAGGTGGGCTGATGTGGTTAGGACTAGTAATGGGCTGTGGGCTGATGGGGGGGGTTAGGACTGGCAATGGGCTATGGGGGGCTGACTGGAAATGGGCTGATGGGGTTAAGACTGGAAGTGGGCTGATGGGGGGTTAGGACTGGTAATGGGTTATAGGGGGGGCTTAAACTGAAAATGGGTTGATGGGGGGCTAGGACTGGTAATGGGTTGGGGGATTGCTATGACTGGAAATGGACTGAGTGGATGGGGAGGCTTGAACTGCAAATAGCTGATGGGGAGGGAGCTTGGAATGGAAATGGGCTGTGAGGGAAGGGAGCTAGAACTGAAAATGGGCTGATGGAGCAGCTAGGATAGGACTGGAAATGGGCTGTTGGGGGGAGCTAAGATTGGAAATGGGCTGTGGCGGGGGCTTGAATCGAAATGGACTCATGGAGGGGCTAGCACTGGCCGTAGGCTCATGGGGGGGCTTGGACTGGAATTGGGCTGAGTGGAGGGGAGCTAGGATTTGACATGGGCTGATGGTGGGGCTAGGAAATGACTAGAAATGGGCTGATGGGGGGCTAGGATTGGAAATGAGCTGATGAAGGGACTCAGACTGAAAATGGATGGGGGAGCTAGGACTGGAAATGGGTTGATGGAGGGCTAGGACTGGAAATGGGCTGATGCAGGGACTAGAAGGGAATGGATGCTGGGTGAGACTGGAACTAGAAGGGAGCTGATGTTGGGGGAGGATTAGAATGGGATGGGGCTGGGAGAGTAAAATGGAGAGGGGAAAAATATTTTGTGTGGGAGGGATGAAAAATCTACAATTGGCCGGGTATTGGGAGAGTAAGTGGGGATTGAGGATGGAGGGGTAAAATTTGTGTGGATGAAATAAGAATGAGGAAAGAGCAAAAGGATAAAGATTAGTATGTTAAAGCAGATGTAGAGAGAGAGGATGGAAAGAAAACTAGAAGAGAGAAGAAAGGACAAATGGACAGCAGACGATGGAGAGTTAGCAGAAAACATGAAGAAACCAGAAGAAAGTGGCTGGAGCAATTGCAACTGAAAAAAAATGCACAAAAGGTAGAAATATATCTCTTTATTTTGAATTTATTAACTGGAATATGAAAGCTCTGGGAAATGTGCATCATTAACGTCTGTGCTTTGTTTGGTACAAGAGGAAATTGATTTATAGTTTTATTTCTACAGTGTTGTTGTACATTCCAAGTTTGGCTTTTGGGGTTCCCAGTTTAATTATTGCCTTCCTGTTTCTAAATTGCGATTCCTTGTTTGGTGATGGTCTATGTTCTGCATGTGTAACTGAGCTGAGGTATTCTGTTTATGTAATTCCTATTTGACATTGCCACTTGTTCTCTTTCCCCAGTATTCTCTGAAATGTACTGGTTTAATATTTGCAGTGTTTCCTTTTGATAGGTAGGGTCTGGTGCTTTGTGAGTCCTGGTAATGCTGTCAGGATACAGCGGGTTTGCTATGGGTTCTAAATGGGCAGCGTTTGTAGTAGTTCCTAATGTGCCTGGCGGTTGGCACTGGATTATAGTAATGTAGAAATCTTTTAGTCTTTCTTTATCCATACACTCATTAAGAGACATGTTTACTAAAAGTTAGTGTATGGTAACATTATGCAAATATTTATGCAAATAAGGCCACTTATGCAAATGAGGCCCCGCACCGAGTCTCCGCACATGGCCCCGCACCCCCCTTGGGCCGCCCCTGCTTCCAAGATAGTATTTTTAAACAACACCCATGTTTGATGTAAATCTTTAACCTTTGCAACAGCTCCTTTTAATTTTTATCTTAGTCTTCCTTTTGAAAGTTAAAAGGTAGTACTGTAGATTTCTTTGCCATCCTTTCTCCATTTATTAAATCAAATGTGATTATGCTCTGATCACTATTGCCAAGTGGCCCCAACCAATGTTCCCTCTAATTTTCTGTAGGCTGTGTGTGCATAAAATATCAGCTGTGCAGCTTTTGAAGGTAGGTTAAATTTTTGTGCACCACATAACGACACTCGGAGTTATATACTTTAAAATTTGACTACACGTCAGAATACAGTATGTACACCACATTGATTGCACTAGAAAATATTGTAGAACTTTTGAAAACCATAAATACACAACAACTTTTCAATTTTAAGAACGTCTGTGTTGTTTTCTATCAGAATCAGAACCGTAATTTTTGTGCGCTCTGTTGTAAAGTATGTGCGCTCACTCAGCGAGGTGTGTGCGCGCGCACACGCGCACAGCTTAGAGGGAACAGTGGCCCCAACACTCTTATCTCTTGCACCAGATCTTGTATTCCACTATGAACTAGGTTCAAAATGGATTCCCCTCTTGTCGGTTCATGAACCAGCTGCTCCAAGAAGCAATCATTTATTTCATCTAGAAACTTTATCTCCCTAGCATGTCCTGCTGTGACACTGACCAAGTCGAAAATAGAGTAATTGAAATCACCCATTATTATTACTATGCTGCAACTTTTGTTAGCTTCCCTGATTTCTTTGAGCATTTCATCATCCATTTGTTCATTCTGGCCAGGCGGTCGATAGTACACCCCCACTGCCATCGTCTTCCCCTTCTTACATGGAATTTCAATCCATAGAGATTCTACAGTGTATTTTGCTTTCTGCAAAACTTTAATCCTTTGTGATTCAGTACCCTGTCTATGTTAGAGTGCAATCCCTCCACCGATTTGATCTGCTCTATCACTATGATATAGTCTGTACCCAGGTATCACAATGTCCCACTGGTTGTCCTCCTTCCACCATGTCTCTGAGAGACCAATCATATTTGACCTCTCATTTAGTGCTACTGTATATATTCTAACTCTCCCATCTTATTTTTTAGACTTCTAGCATTTGCATACAAGCATTTTAGAGGTTGAATTTTATTCATATTAATCAAGTTATCAGTAAGCAAGGGTAATTTGGATTCTTTAAGCTCTGTCTGCTCTGTACTTAAGGGCATTTGGGTTACTTTTGTCTTTTTATTTATTTATTTATTTAGTAGTTTTTATATACCGCGCTATTCATCATCAGTGCGGTTTACATTTTAACATTGTACTTAAGCATAAAAACGTATGTCAAGTTTACAGATAACAGGAAATGGAACAAGGATAACTGGGGTTAAAGACAATATAACAACAGCAAATAATTTACAACTATTTACAATAAATTAGTATAGGCTTAGAGCTTCGTAGGATAGGCATGAGTAGATTTTGAGTTGGGGGAAGGATTGGGATTTTGGAATTTATTGGAACCTCTCTGTCAATATGCCCTAACTTCCGTCTTTTGCTAGTAATCTTCAAGGATACATTGTTCCGAACCATGCACTCTTGGGCGACTGTCGGCTTTCCCCTATTATCTAGTTTAAAAGCTGCTCTATCTCCTTTTTAAAGATTAATGCCAACAGCCTGGTTCCATTCTGGTTAAGGTGGAGCCCATCCCTTTGGAAAAGTCCCTCCTTTCCCCAGAATGTTGCCCAGTTCCTAACATGCATTCATCTCCAGGATGCAAGCTTCTCTGCTTTGGCTTTTACCCTCAATAGGGAGGATTGAAGAGAACATCACCTGTGCACCTATCTACTTCACCCTCTGTCCAGAGCCATCAAGTCTCTTTTGATATGCTTGGAGGGATACCTAGCAGTATCATTTGTCCGACATGGACAACAACATCAGATACTAGTCATTAGGCTTGATGAGTCTCAGCAAATACTCCATAACATCTTGGATTTTGGCACCTGACAGACAGCAAACCTCTCTAGACATCAAGTCTGGTTAACAGAAGGATGCCTCACCACCCCTCAGAAAAGAGTTGCCAACCACCACTACCTTTCACTTCCTTATGGTCACTGATTCCACAATTTTGGGAGACTTGAGCTCTGGTTCTTCCCTTTTCTGGGATACTTTCACCTCCGCCACTTCCAGGACTGCATACCGTTTCTTCAGTGTGAGGGCTGGAGGAATTGTATTGTTGATTCTACAGGCTCTGGTGACTCATGTCCAATTCTTCATTCTGTAGTCTCCCATCTTCACCTCTGTCAGAGAGCTTCAAGAAGCATCTCATCAATGTACTTCTCACTGTCTCAAATGCTTCTCAGCCTCTCCACCTCTTCTCTAAGCTACTCCACTTGTTTCATGAAGGCTTCAGCTTTCAGACATCTTTCACATGGAACTGGTCCCTCAACTGGCATTGGGCTGTCTGTCTGGACAGAGAGAGAAGCTGTAACAGGGGTAACAGGTTTGGCAGTATGATTTTTCCTAGCCATCGTTCAGTAGGTAAAGCTTTAGTGCCTGTTGAAGTAAAAAAAGAGACACCTACCAAAGTCCCTAACTTTTCCTCAGCTGTCCTTTAAGCAAAAAAGCAGCTGACCTCTTTTATGTGTATTATAACAGGGCTGTTCTACAGTATGTCTGTGTGTAGCCCTGCTTCCTTTCTAAACAGTTATTACCTTACACTAGTAAAACATGATATTATGTGTCTGAAGTATATAGATTAATGGGTTCCCTTTGTAAAATTACCTAATCAAAATTCCTTGACAAATGGCAAATTGTTTACTTTTAATAGATATCCAAATGTGGAACTATTTGCTTCCTAGATTTTCCCTACCAACCACTAAAAATCTGTTGCCTAAGTCAACAAGCTAATTGGGGAGCTAAAGCTAAGGCTTGTTTACAGTCCAGCATGTGCAATGCCGCTTCCCCTCTGTGGGCATGAGGCCTCAGGAAGAAAGTTGGCAGAACAACTGACTAAGATGGAAAGTGGATACCATCTTTGGAAGGAATTGAGGATGAGTGCACAGGACCACTCTTTTAGAACGGAACCGAGTGTACGGCAGATGAGTCACTAGAGCCTGGAGCTCACTTACCCAGCGTGCCGATGTAACTGCCACCAGAAACAAGATCTTCCCAGTCAGGAACTTCAGAGTGTGGAATCAAGGTGCTCAAAGGGAGCCAACAGGAGCTGCGCCAGAACCACACTGAGGTCCCAAGCCACCTCCGGGAGCTTGAAGGGAGACCTCAAGAGAAGCAAACCCTGCATGAAGTGAGCCATTAACAGCTGAGCTGACAGACGTGAACCCTGACAGAGTTGGACTTAGGACCCAACTCCGAGAAGTGTAGGAAGTACTCGAGCAGTCTGTCAGTGGAGCAAGTAAAAGGATCTAGTGCCTGTTCTGTGCACCACATCACAAATCTCTTCCATTTGAATGTACAAGACCTTCTCATCAAGGTCCTCCTAGAGGCCAACAGAACATCTGTTGCTCTGTCAGGCAGTTAAGCTGCAAGAGGACTAACCTCTCAACATCTACACAGTTAGGGCCAAGGACCGGACATTGGGATGTAGCATCCTCCCATCTTCCTGTGATAAAAGGTCTGGGGTAGGGCTCATCTGTAGAAGTTCCCACAGGGAGGGTTGAAGCAGAAGGGGAAACCATGGCTGTCTGGGCCAATACTGCATGATGAGTATTATTGTACCCCTGTCTGTCTGGAGTTTCAGCAGAATCTTTGCTAGGAGAGGTATGAAGGATATGCATATAGCAGGCCCCTCCCCCAGTGCAGGAGGAACGCATCCAGCACCAGTCTGCTGCACCAGGTGAGTTTGGAGCAGTAGTGATCCTCTTGGGCGTTTTGTTGAGTGGCCTAGAGAAAACTCCTCCCATCAACAATCCACTGCTGATGATTCTGGTGTTAATATTTGTGTATCTCTCAGTATAGGCAATAAATGTTTTACATATGACAGCAGGACATACATTATATTTCCCCACAGCCACCTCTCTTTTCTTTCACCCCCCTTTTTCCTCCCTCCCCTCCTCTCTTTTTTTTTCTTCCTCTTCCCCTTTCCCATAGTGGATAAGTTGGTACATTGTGCCTAATAAGTTTATTTTTTTTAGAATATTTGTTGCTTTGTTAGAACACTTGCCCATAATTTTATTTCATTCATTTTTTAAACTATTCTGTATATAGTTATTTTATTTTTGTTTATATATTTGTTTCTAATGATTTTATAGTAAAAATCAATGAGGCATTCCTGTCAATCTCGATTGTGGATGGGAGGAGTTTTCTCCTCTAGGCGGGAAAAGCTGGATCACTATTTAAAGGTCTATTTGTGGTCATGTGATACAAGTGGGATATGAGAGAGTGAGTTTGAAGTAATTATGATGACTTGTACATTCAGCATGAGGTTACTAAAGATCATACTTGTTGATCAGTTTTAAGAATTTGGCTAGTAAAAACCAGTTTTAGCTGGAACAATGACTCATGCTCGCTGAGTCTGGGAATGGGGAGGAGAAAGGGGATATTGTGTCAATAATGTATCAAAGACCCAATACGAATGTATCAACAATGTAGAAAAACGGAAATTATGACCAAAAACTGACCAGAAATGATGTATAAAAGAAGGGGACTCTCCACAGGAATCCGGGACCTACACCTGGGAGAAGTAGACGTACTTCGGCGTGTTTCCCGGATTCCTCTGGACGTCGTGCTGAGTCCCCCGACACAGAGTGAGGCTACAATATTCGGTGATGTATTGATGCTTTATTATCTCATAATTATTCTTAAAATAAAAGCTTTTGTATTATCTAAAGTCTGAGCCTAGTTTGTAAGCTAGTGAGTGAACAGTTAGAACACTACCAGGTAATACATAATTGGCGCTGTGAGCAGGATACGGTAGGTAGAAAGGGGTGATATTCGGTCTCTGTGGGGAGCGCAGTGCACGGCGAATCCCACGAATACCGAATTCGGTGATTGGCAGTGTGCCAAAAAAATCGCCGATTTGGCAGGAAGCCAACAATGTTTAGACGCAAAGAGAAGATTCAGACTCTGGCTACCATAGATATTCCAGGGTGGACAGAGAGTCCATTTGGATCTCTGGCCCAAAAATTGATACATAATGGCTTAGCAGAAGCATGGGATAATAAACTCAAAGAAGCCACACCCTCCGATGTAGAAAATGTACTCGGAGGCTTGCCCGGCAAAGCCGGTGATGTTAGTGTGTTGGGGAGGCAAACTTGGGTGCTACTTTCCGCTTATCGGAAAGTGTACCAAATGTTAGAACAAGCAATAGTTAAAAATAAGGGTTTGGAGCAACAATTACTCCATACTGAAAGTAGGATAGTGGTATTAGAGTGTAACCAAAAATTGTTAAAAGATAAATTAGATCACTACCAAGCGGTAGCAGAGAAGGCAGCAGTAAAAGTGGCCCAAAACAAATATCGTAAAAGGCGAGGACGCCTGAATAAACAGAAAGTTTATAAAGCTGTGGCTACAGCCACGGCTGATTGGGATTTGGACAAATGGGACGGGGATGTCTGGTCCTCCTCCTCAGATGAGTGGGATGATTGTCCGGGGGGATCATATTGTCCCGACCCAGAAATAGACCCTCCACCGGATGTGCGAGCACAACCAGTGAAGCGTAGGAAAGAAAAAACCGAATTTGGACCAGGGAGACGAAATGTATTGGATGCTCAGGGGAATCCAATTCCCCTGATGCAGAATGGGGTCCCTGTATATGAGGGAGAAGGGGATAATAGGCGGCCCCTGTTTCTACAGGAAGATGAGCCGCATACACATACACGACAGACTGTGGAAGATTTTACCCAGGCAGAGGTTGATGATATATTAGGGCGATTTAGGCAGCAGCCCGGGGAAGGGGATGTACAGTGGCTGGTGCGCCTATATGATACTGGCGCCCGGGGAGTGTTTATGGATAGTCAGGATGTAGGGCGATTTATTACACTAAGTCGAGAACCATTAATACAGCGATTAATCAGGCAATATTTTGCAAACCATGGAGGGGTAACGGGACAAAGTATGTTTAACATTGTAGCAAGTGCCTATCTAGACAAATTCCCGTCCCCCGAGGACATGCCCATCTCGGACAAACCCTGGTTTTCCATAAGGGAGGGGACAGAACGACTAAAACAGGAGGCTATGAAGGCATCCCTCCCTATTATGGATATAATAGAAGATTATATTGATATTAAAATAACTCCTGGGATACGGAATCGTTTGATTAAAACGGCCCCAGTAGCTTACAAAAATGTATTACTTACTCTGTTGTTGTCCATGGCAGAACAACCAGTGTCTGAGGTATTGGCCCGTTTAAAAGATTTGCAAGATTTAGGGAATTGGGGGACAGGCACTGGGACAGATGAAAGAGAGCGAAATAGATCTTCTAGAGATAATAACAAAAATAGTAACCGAGAAACCCCTGGGGCCCCTCGAGTATCTCGTAAAGATATGTTTTTGGCCCTTATTAAAGCAGGGGTGCCCAAGGAACAGATTGATGGGAAGGAAACGGGGCACTTGTGGCAATTATACAAAAAGAAGGTATTAAATGCCCGACCAGTGCAGAAGGGAGATCAGGCAAAGGAGGAACCTAAGGAGGAGGAAGGGTGGGAGAAATTTAAAAATTTGTACCCTTGGCAAGAGATGGCTGCGGCAGTAGCCACACAACTAAGGGAGGATAAGCGATTGTGGAAAGTGGTAACGCCCTCTGCCCCAGACCGATCATTGTTGGATCTGGAGGATTATGAGGCATAGCAGGGAAGCCAAGCCTCATGGGTGAAGCGGGATGAACGCCCCTATGTTCCGCTAGAAATACACTGGCGAGGGGGGAATGTTCAGAGGGTTCCCGCACTCATTGACACTGGGGCGGAGGCTACTTTAATTCAGGGGAATCCGAAAAAATTTAAGGGACCCCGAGTGAAAATTTCAGGATTAGGAGGAAGGGTAATTGAAGGAGTTCAAACCAAAGTAACCTTGAAAATAGGGAATTTGCCACTGCGTCGATATAACGTTCTAGTGGTTCCCATTCCTGAATTTATCCTAGGGATTAATGTACTGAAGGGAATGACTCTACAGTTAGCAGAGGGTAAGTTCACCTTCGGTGTGCACAATACAAAGGCTATCCAAATGCGACCCATTTTGGTAGGGAAAGTGAAAATGCCCCCCGTACATATCCCACCACCTCTCAAATTGGTAGCCATGAAACAGTATCGAATACCTGGAGGGCATAAGGAAATTGGTGAAACTATAAGGGAGTTGGTAGAAGTAGGGGTATTAAGACCCACCACTACGGCGTGGAATAATCCAGTGTGGCCAGTCAAGAAGAGTGATGGCTCCTGGAGAATGACAGTAGATTATCGTGAATTGAATAAACAGACACCCCCATTGACAGCAGCTGTTCCCGATACCATTACCATCATAGAAGAGATCCAACAGCGTAGGGGGAAATGGTATGCTGTCATAGATTTGGCTAATGCGTTTTTTACAATTCCCGTAGAAGAACGGGCACAGGACCAATTCGCATTTAATTGGTTAGGGCGACAGTATACCTTTACCCGGTTGCCCCAGGGTTGGTTACATAGTCCCACTATTTGTCATAGGATAGTGGCAGAACATTTGGAGGAGTTCATGAGGAAAACCCCGACTCAAATTTCCCACTATATTGATGATATATTAGTGCAGGGAGAGACTCGAGAGCAGGTGGAACAGCAATTAGAACTGTTGGTACAACATATGAAGGGGAAGGGTTGGGAAGTCAACCCTGCCAAAACACAGGGGCCCTCTCAAACCGTGAAATTCTTAGGCATACAGTGGAACCAGGGACATAGAGAAGTGACCGATAAAGCTCGGCAAAAGATTTCAGACTTTGCTACCCCTAAAACAAAAGCAGAAGCCCAATCTTATATTGGGTTATTTGGCTTCTGGAGACAACACATTCCTCATTTGGGACAGTTATTATCCCCATTATACAAGGTGACTAGGAAGAAATATGAATTTGAATGGGGAGAAGAACAACAAAATGCCTTTGAGGCTACTAAGGAAGCTATTCAAAAGGCAGTAGATCTCTGGCCGTTGTTGGAAGGGCCAATAGAGTTACATGTATCTGTACAGAATAATTATTGTAACTGGTCCCTTTGGCAAAAACAACAGGGTAAACGAGTCCCGTTAGGATTCTGGGGTAGAAAATTACCAGAAGCGGGGCACAAATATACACCCTTTGAGCAGCAGTTGCAGGCATGCTATTGGGCTTTAGTAGAAACAGAACAATTAACTTTAGGACATGAAGTGTTGATACGACCTCAAATACCAATTATGCAATGGGTAATGTCCAACCCCAAATCAAATAGGGTAGGACATGCACAAGAACAAACCATTATTAAATGGAAATGGTATATTTCACAGCGAGCGAAAACAGGGGAGGGAGGAATTGCTACTTTGCATGAAAAGGTAGCCATGGCTCCCTCTCAAGATCAGGTACCTATTAAACCTTCTGTACCAAATGTGGGATCCCCGGTACAATGGGGAGTCTCATATGAACATCTGACAGATGAACAACGACAGCATACTTGGTTTACGGATGGATCTGCAAAATATGTAAATGGGGAACGCAAGTGGAAGAGTGTGGCATATAATCCGATTATAAATCAAACTATTGAGGTAGAAGGTAAAGGGAAAAGTAGTCAATATGCTGAATTATACGCTATATACTTAGCATTAAATCATGATAAGTGGGGTAAATGTGATTTATTCACAGATTCCTGGTCAGTGGCAAATGGGCTAGCTACCTGGCTCGGAAATTGGGCCCAACAAAATTGGCAAATCCATGGAAAAGAATTATGGGGTGTTGAAATTTGGAAAGATATAGTGGAAATTCTGCAAAATACACAGTGTACTGTTTTTCATGTAGATGCTCATATGCCTGCTAACTCTTTGGATCGTTTATTTAATTCTCAAGCAGATGCGGCAGCCACCATCGCTAATGTTGAGACATTGGATGAAACAGGTAACACAGCGAGCCCGAGCGTGGAAGATAAAGTGGCATGGCTCCAAGGTACCGCTCTTGGGCCCACCAGAAGAGCGGGCACCTCGGCGAAAAAGCCACCTACAGGTGGGCCCAGAGTAGGGGAATTCCTCTAACTCTGGATCAAATTAAAGAAACTATTTTGCAATGTCCCATTTGCCAGCACACCCAACATAGGGCGATCCCTCATACTATAATGGGACATATTGGAAGAGGACAGCTTCCAGGGCAAATCTGGCAAATGGATTTCTTGGGGCCATTACCAGGTAGTCGAGGGTGCAAATATATTTGTACGGCAGCTGACACCTATTCAGGATTGTTAGTAGGTTATCCTTGTAAAAATGCTACGCAATGGAGTACATTACGAACTATTGAAATATTAACCCAATATTATGGTACTCCCATGCAAATACAAACCGATAATGGTACACATTTTACTGGAACACAGGTAAGAGAATATGCAAAGGCTCATAATATTGAATGGATTTATCATGTACCCTATCACCCACAGGCAGCGGGATGATTGAACGAATGAATGGGTTATTGAAAGCTAGTCTAAAGAAATTAAATCCTCACAACTCACAGGCTTTTGGGCAATGGAGAGATCATTTAAGTGAAGCATTACAACGCCTAAATAATCGACCCATTACTGATTCCATGACTCCCTTAATGCGAATGCTGACCCCAAATTTACAAATTGCTGTGACACGGATAGATTCCATTATTTATTGGAAAATTGACCCCTCAGCCCGAGCCCCGCTTCGAGGGACTCCAATCTCAGCAGGATTAGATTTGCATGCATTAAAGATGATTTTAATTGCTCCAGGAGGGGTTGGGATGATTTCAACAGGGATAGGATGTAAAATACCACAGGGACATTATGGCCAGATAGCCACAAGGTCTAGTTATGCTTTAAAAAAGATATTCACTGTGGGAGGTGTAATTGATGCAGATTATCAAGGAGAACTTAAGGTTCTATTGTGGAACATGAGTGGAGAGCCGCATGAAGTACCAGAGGGAGAACGAGTGGCTCAACTCATCCTTATTCCAATATTTTTAGCCCCGGTGGAAGAAGGGCAAGCCCCCACAGAGCTAACCATACGGGGTGACCAAGGCTTTGGATCAACCAGTACTATAAATGTGGGAGCAAAGATTTGGATACAGGATGCGCAAGGACCGCCTTCCCCAGGGGAAGTAATTGCTATAGGAAGAGATAAAGTTCTATTAGTAATGCGGCCTGGCGTAGAAAAATGGGAATATATACCTGAAAATAAATGTTACTTAAGGGAATAATGTGTATGTTATACCTACAGGTGACCCTCCTCCTTGGCATCCTCTGCTGCTCGTGGTGGGTTGGCCCCGGAGAAGCCTGGACACCTGCACAACCATTGCAACCCCGGCCCTTCCAGTTGTGGGGATGGAAAAGGCATGCCACTCTGCGACAACAAGATAACTACACCTGTTTTCCTATGAACGGTGCCCCATGATCAATGTGACTAGTACAGCCAGTATGTGGGCAGGACCACCTATTCCAAATGGGTATAGACCAATTTATTTATTGTACCAAGATAATGCCGTGATTAATGTGACTGCGCCCGTAAAGATCCGGTGTACCAATGTCAGTGAGTGGAATTTTTCCGCTAAATGTGGAATGATAAATATGATTAAGACTTTGTTAAATCAAAGTCAGTTTTCTAACGCAACCCAACATTATGTATACCCAGTACAGGATTCCTATTTACTTTGTATTAATGCCACACCTATTACAAATCGTACTTGGTGGTCCTCCTATATACGTGTTATTAATATAGCTACTGCTAAGATAGATCCTGGACATGTAAAGAGAATTCCTTCCACTTGTATCCAAGTTGGGCACGAAGCACGAAAGATGATTCTCACAGCTACCATGTCGCTTTCCTCAGATGCCACAATGTCGTGCTCGTCGAAGACGTGCCTGGTACGACACTTTGCTAGGAGGGATTGGAACCGTAACTGGGGACTTTGAATAGTTTTGATATAGAAACGTTGGCTAATCGCATGAGTAATACAGGACTTAAAACACAAGAGGCCCTGACCTTGCAAGCCCGTTGGATGCCAACAATATGGCATCCTTCCAGATTACAGGTTCAAGCATCAATTTTGCAACAACAATTATTCGATGACTTCTCACGATTTGAATCAGATACGCAAGCAAATCTAAACAATTTTATTAACTGGACTGGATGTACTCTACAGACTTTGTTCGCATTAGAACAACGAGACACAATGCAAACACAGCTGATGACTGGAAATCAGCAGGTTTGGGCTTCACTTTTGAATTTAACCACCCAGTGGTTAACTGTAAACTCACAGAAACTTGAGTGTACCTCAACTATATTTTATGGCTTAATTATTATTCATAATGTAACCAAGCAAATGCAAATGTGCAAATTTATTGTATTACCATTAATGATTGGAGCTAGTGCTCACATGTACTATTGGGCGCCAGAAATATACGGAACCTATATTGATATTAATAATCAAACGCATGATTTATCTTTATGTGAAACTACTATGCATGGTATATTATGTAGAGCACAATCGAATGTATATGAACCGTGCCTATTGCAGAATTCATTGAATGTTTGTAAATTTAATATTTTGCCTTCTACATATGAATGGATGGTGGAGGTGGCTCCACAAGAGATATGTTTAGTTACTATACAAGAAGTCATTCCAAAGATCTCCCTCCCATTCATAGGATGTATGAAAAATGTAACCACTTTAACTTGGTATAATGAGACATATTTGTTAACTCCTGATATATATATATCTACTGAAATCCCTTGGCAACAACATATTTTAAATGTTCCCACCTGGGACTTCAATCTTACTAAATTGCAGAAACTTTTGAACCAGTCACAACTGATACACCGACATTTACAATACCTTAATTGGACTATTGCCGCCCATCACGTACAAACAGTGGTGGCAGCAGATCGATTGGTATCCTTTGGCACTGCGATTGCCTCTGCTGCCACCCACCACTGGTATGATATCTTCTTCGGATATTCACCTTCTGCCAAAGGTGCTTTAAATGTAATAATTCACCCCATTCTGATTCTAGTGATTGTCATGATGATCTTTTCCTGCTTTAACTGTTGGGTGGCATATCGATTGATATGTTCACCACGTAAAATACATACAGTCACCTATGCTTAATGTCAACTCATCAAGGACCGATTGTGATACAAGTGGGATATGAGAGAGTGAGTTTGAAGTAATTATGATGACTTGTACATTCAGCATGAGGTTACTAAAGATCATACTTGTTGATCAGTTTTAAGAATTTGGCTAGTAAAAACCAGTTTTAGCTGGAACAATGACTCATGCTCGCTGAGTCTGGGAATGGGGAGGAGAAAGGGGATATTGTGTCAATAATGTATCAAAGACCCAATACGAATGTATCAACAATGTAGAAAAACGGAAATTATGACCAAAAACTGACCAGAAATGATGTATAAAAGAAGGGGACTCTCCACAGGAATCCGGGACCTACACCTGGGAGAAGTAGACGTACTTCGGCGTGTTTCCCGGATTCCTCTGGACGTCGTGCTGAGTCCCCCGACACAGAGTGAGGCTACAATATTCGGTGATGTATTGATGCTTTATTATCTCATAATTATTCTTAAAATAAAAGCTTTTGTATTATCTAAAGTCTGAGCCTAGTTTGTAAGCTAGTGAGTGAACAGTTAGAACACTACCAGGTAATACAGGTCAGCATTCCTTCTATTGCACAATGCAGGCAATGCATTCTTTGCTCACATACAGGTATTCCTTTTAGTTATAATGTTTCTTATTTTTCTACATTTCCTCTTTAATGCTCTCATTACTGGCTGAGGTAGATGGGGCTTCTTATTTTTACTCACAGTTCTAATTTTTTTCTTCCGTTTATATTTTGGATTACTAAATGCATGGTACTTTATGATATGGATCCTTGTTCTCCCTTTTATCCCCCTTCCTCCTTTCCCCTTTACTTCTTTGCCCCCTCCTCCTTTTCCCCTTCCCCGTCCCTTTTCCCTTCCACCTCCCTCTGCTCATTCCTTCTTTTGTTTTCTTTTGTATTTATTTTTCTTTTTAATCTCCTAGGTCCTGATTTTCAAAGGCAGTTTCAGGGTAACAGCACATGTTACCCATGTAAATGCCTTAACCAGGATTTTTCAAAGGCGTCTACACAAGTAGTACCTTTGGTAAATCCCGGTTAAGTCAGATGCTATCCGCTTAGCATCAGGGTGTGTTTGGAACGTTCTGGGGTGAAGCGGATGCAGGGAATGGCACTAAGTGGGTAGCAGCGATTTTCGATGCCGCCCGCTTAGCGCACTTCACCTTAAAGATAGGCGAGGAAAACCCTTGCTTATCTTTAAGGTGCTGGGGCTAAACAGGCAGCATCGAAAATTGCTGCTACCATGGAAATGAAAATCTGGGTTAAAGGGGTCGGCGGGCAGGCTATGTGCCGATGCGGCGCATAGTCTGCCTAAATGAAAATTGGGCACCTAGTTTATATTTTTATACTTTTATTCTTCTATTTATAGTGCTTGTTTGGAATAACCATGTGTATTTTTGTTTTGAGTGTTTCTACTGCTCACAGAAGTCTGGTATGCTGTATGCTTCCTTTTAAGTAGCTTTGTTTTTACTGTTTGGTTTATCTGTATTTTTATTCTTTTTTGTTTATGTATTGTATTTATATTTTTAGACCCCGGCAAAGGCTATTTCTACTGAAACTTGGCCAAATTGCAATAAATTACTTTTCTTGTGCATGGTCGCCTTCTGTTCCTTTGTCATGCAAGTTGTTCTGTGGTAAGCACCACCCACCCGGATCAGGAAGAGAGCTCTGATGCCAGATCCAGTTCCAGCAGTGTGCAGCAAGGCACGTAGGAGCCCAGCTGCACAGGCTAGATCAGAGCCCCACAGGCACTCCTGAAGGACATCCAGGGCCTGCACTGGCATCAGCAGCCTCCACGGTAAGCTCTGCCCACCCGGAACATTATATTTAAGTAACGCCCTGCTGTTAGGCAGACCTCCCCTGGCAGACCTGCGTCTAAGGGCCAAGCCAAATGGCCCTTAGAGTGGTCCAAGGAGTGGACCACAGTGGCACCAAAATGCAGGTAACTGGTTAGTCCCCCTTTACTACAGGAGCCAGGTTTTTCTCCGGACCAGCTGAGCATTAGTAATAAGAGCACCGAGCCTTCCCACAAGCCCAGACACAGTCACGGTTGCTCTTTGTGTCAGCCCTCCGAATAAAAACCTAACACTGCTAACCTCTCTAGCAACTACACAGCTTCAAGCACACCTAAGCACAATATCTCCTTTGTTCACAATCAAGATTCTATTAATTTGCTTTGCTCTACTCTTCACACAAACGGAAGCTTGTATACTGCGACAGGAGCTTATACCCATCGTACAAGGGTACAGTCATAAGAGGCATAATGACTCATGGAATCACTCACAGGTTTCTCATTCTAGAGGACACAGTTCACTTATTCACTACAGCCACCAACAAGTATCCACACACAAAACCTCCCACAAACCACCAAAAATTTAAAATGCATGCTTATTAACGCTCACTCTTATAGGAATAAATGGCCAGTTCTAACAGACTATATTTAGCACCAAAATTTGGATATCCAGAATCTTGGCTCTCCAACACTGACACAGTACTAACAAAGAGGGAAGAAAAAGAAGATAATCTTCCGCAGATAGACAACCAGAGGAGAGCAGCGGAAGTAATGACCACGGCCTACCAGGTGATAAATAAAGAATTTTATTTATCACCTGGTAGGCCGTGGTCATTACTTCCGCTGCTCTCCTCTGGTCCTCTTACAGTACTAACAAGTCAATTAAAACTTTGCAACTATGACCTTTTTAACTGCCCAAGAGTCAACCGAAGGGGTGGAGGCATCTTCATTTTAGCCAAAAGTGACCTAAAATTTAATATCATCCAATCAGAAAGCAAAACAGCTTGGATGCCATTATAATCACAAACAGGCAACTAACAATGTGCCTACTGTACCATTGGCACACACCGATGACCTGCCCACTATCCTAGAATTAGTGTGCAGCCACACAACCCAAAGAAAGCAGCTTTGATTGCTCTGAGTTTAACTTCCCATCGCGCTCAACTAAGCAATCTATTGTTTAATGTTTATTGTTTATAATCACTTGATATACCGCCCCCCATTACATCGAGGTGGTTTACAATAAAACTATAAAATATATAAAATGATTAAAAAGAAAAGGAAAATAACAATACTTTAAAAAATACTTTTTCTTAAAAAGGATAGGAGAAAAGAAGGTCAGGATAGAGAGGATAGATTGCAAATAGGAGCAAATCATAGGAGAAGCAGAAATCATTAGAAGACTAGAAGCAATGGCTGCACTTGAATATGATCAAATAATAAACACTCCGATCCATAGAGGAAGAAACACCTAGACCTCATCTTTGCTTCCACATCTGTACTCAAACTGAACAATCAAGCCCCACCACTAGTATTCCCAGTGCCATGGTAGGACCACAATGCCATTACTTTCCACATCCCTCATGAAACAAACCAACATAGAAACAGAGAAATAATACATAATCTATCTACAGACTGTCTCTCTTCCATCATACTTTTTTTATTTATTTATTTTTATTTAGACAGTTTTGTATACTGCCTTATCCTTCAATCAAAGCGGTCACAACACAATTGGGGGATACATTTAACACGCGGGGAGATGAGACACATACACTAATACTTACAGGGAACATGGGCAATGGAGGGTTAAGTGGCTTGCCCAAGACCACAAGGAGCATCTGTGGGACTAGAAACCCCAATCCTTCTGGCCCAAGGTTGCTGTCCTCTAGTGGGATTTGAACCTCCGGCCTGAAGTACCTTGCCCCAACCACTAGGCCACTCCTCCCTAATACACTTGACTCTGGACAAAAGAATGAGAATGCAAAGCATGTGTAATGTACTCATGACCCCTGCAGCAAGAATAAAGAGCAGCCAAATGTCCTGTAACTGAGCATTCTCATTGTACGCACCAACCCTCTGGAACTCTCTCTTGGATTCCATCCGAACTTGTACATGGTCACCTTCCAACCTATCAAGCTTCCGCAGGACACTAAAAACACATTTACTCCAACAGTATTATGAACACATACCATAGGGTGAGAATGAACTATTATTGACTAATGGCCCATCCCTGCTATTCGGACTCTTGCTGCATAGGAATTTTATCTTGTTAAGCACCTTAGTTCAACATTGTTAAAATCTCCACGTTTACTTTCCTGTTATATGTACAATACTTTACTGTTGTAATGTTAATTGTAAACCGCTCTGACTGCAAATACAGCGATATATAAAACCAGTTAAATAAATAAGTTTGCCTTTGAGTTTTTTCCTTAGATACTTGTTCAGGAAGACCCCCAAAGGGGAAAAAAACAGCGTTTACTGGCGGAGGACTGAAACAACGTCCGTGAGGCTCTGCGGAAAAATGAAGACTGGAGAAATTAGCACCATGGCGGCAGGCGGGAAGGCAGGCATGGTGCAGTATCCCAAAAACTTCCAATAGAAGCTGGGGAGCATTCCCATGTGGGGCTCCATTGGAGACATCATCCATACATGAGGACTCACTTCCTGCTTGTCCACGGAGAATCACTAAATCCTCCCCCTACCCACCTGATCCCTTCAGCACTTACTGTGGGCTTTCCCCTAGTGGGATAGTGATGGGGCAAGAGCAATCCCTGGACACATTTTACTGCCCATCACAATCTAACCCTATCTCAGGAATGCCTCTAACCTGCAGCATTTTTTTTTTTTTTTTATTGAAAGGCTTCCAAAAGATACATATAAGCAAGAACCACAAAGAACTTTGAGAAAATGCAACAGTAACAGCATGACTTCAGGTCACAATAGTATTCTACAATATGCCTTCATTTTTACAGTTTTAGAGTAAGGAATCGGGAAACAACAACCCTCCCAACCTCCCTTCCCCCCCCCTCCGGAACCTCCCTAGCCCCAGACCCCCCCCCCCCAACCTCCCAGTATCCCCGACTATGGCTAATCATTTGTGGAGCACGGAAAGACAGTGAGCAAAAATAAAAGGGGGAAAATACACACACATAGGGGCAGACTCCCAGTAGAGAACGCATATGCCCCCCCTCCTGTCCGGAGCAGTCACGCACCATAACGAGAGACAAAAGGTGCCCACACCGACTCAAAGCGCGCCAAGCGCATCCTACTGATAGCCACCCCCCGCTCCATGGTATACATATCCCACATCCGTTCCAACCAAGTCCGAAAGGAGGGGGCTAAAGCACACTTCCAGGCTGCCGCAAGAGATAAGCGGGCCGCATTGAGGCCATGGCGTAGTAAAGCTAGTTGCAGTGTCCGCGCACCTGGCACCAAAGCCCCAAAGAGGAAGATCCCTGGGTCCCAAGGTATGCTCACTCCCAGAAGCAATTGTAGCCGGAATTGCACACCCCTCCAAAAAGTGTGGATGCGGGGGCAAGACCACCAAATGTGCCCCAGGGTACCCTGTTGCCCACAATTACGCCAACAAAGATCCGCAGCCCCAGGATATATACGTGCGATCCGCGCCGGGGTCATGTACCTGCAGCATTTTAAGAGCATACAAGATAGGAATATTTAAGATAGCCCTTTTGAATGTAAGTAGCCACATTGGTAAATGGGTTTTGAAAATATGCCTCCCTCATGCATCACTTAGATAAGATTTTAGCCTTGTGCTGTTTTGAAAACAGAAATAAGTTTGCAGTTTGAATTGTTATCTTAATTGGAAGGCTGTGAGAGCACATATGTAATTTTGAGACTCTGAGAGCAGGGCTGGATTTAACATTTTGACACACATAGGTAAGACCAGACTGCAGATCCCAGAGAGGGAGGGGGAGGAGAGGGGGTAGCTGGGGAAAGAGGCCAGAGATACCAAAGATTGGAGAGCTAGAAGAGAAGGAGGAGGGCATAATGCCACAGTGACTTTGAGGCAGCACATGCACATAGCTTAAAGTAGTGGGAACGAGCTTCTCTTTAACCTGGGTATTTGCACCTTCAAGATATGGCACCTATCTTATTTATTTCTTGTTTTTAACATATCTGGTATGCTGTTCTTCGACCATCTATGGAAAAATCAGAGTAGTTAACCAAATTAATTAGCAAAGCCGAGACAATATAAAATAATCATAACATTTTACACATTTAGGACATAACAAAACTTCAAAAGGTACGTGAAGTGCAATTTTATAAATGTTGTCCAAGTATAATCTGGGATGTCCAAGCCAGACTATCTGGGAAAAAAAGCAGGGATGTCCAAGCTCATGCATCATTTCACAAATGTGGATGTGCCCTATATGGACGTCTGAAGGCATCTACATAGACATCCCCAGAACAGTATTCCAGATTGTGGCTGTCTAGGAATAGCCTAATGGTTAGAGTAGTGGGCTAGGACCAGGGAAACCAGCATTCGAGTCCCACTGCTGCTATCATTGTGATTGTGCAGAGTATAGGGGTGGTGGAGTGCTATCTTCTCTATACCTTCTGGATGTTTTATGGCCAAAACTAGCACTTTCCCAGTGCCTGGAACAGGTATAAGACATGATTCTGGACATCCAGGACATTTCTGAGATCAGGCAGTGACATCCAGGTTCTTGGGAACAGCCCGGCCATGCCTCCACCATGCCCCCGTTCAGACTTAGCCACCCTCACACTGGGGACGTCCACAGACCCAGCTTCTAAAATGGCTCTGAGATGTCTCCGTGCTTTGGGCATCTCTATGTCCATTTTCAGAAATCCAGAGCACAAATAGGGCCTCTAAAATAACCCCCAATAAGGAGGGGAAGCATGACACTACAGTTTTAATCCAATAACATCATGGCTGAGATACAAAGTGGAAGGGAAGAAACTAACCCAACCCTGACACCAACAGAGATTGGTTAAAAAGGGTTCTAGTATCTGTCTGGAGTTAAGTAAAACTAATGGATTTCAAAAGGATCCATTCTTTCATTCCCTTCTTGAATTTGGTTGTGAAACTCTCAGAATGTAACTTGGTAAAGAGTGCATTCCAAAATATGGTGCCAAAAAACAAAATGGCATTTTGCGTCATTTCAAGTCTGAACCTGAAAGGTGGGGGTATTGCCAGATAGTTTTGCTAGGACGAATATAATGTGCATATTTGAAAATAAGGAATAACAAGTGAGTAAAGATAGAGTGTAATTCCAGTATGAAAGCTCGATGTGCTAAGAGTAAAATTTTATATTTGATCCTATTTGCTATTGGTAGCCATTATTGTTCTCTAAGAAGCAGGGTTGCATAGTTCCTTGATCTGACGAAACAGAGCATTCTTATAGCTGTATTTTGAGTTAACTGTAATCTTTCATAGTGAAGGCTGGAATACCAGCTAATAACAAGTTACAGTAATCCAACTTACTCAAGACTAGGGCATGCAGTAGAATATTTAATGTTCCTCCTATCTAAGCAAGCCCTCAGAGACCTCAGATATGTCTCAGGGAAATAAATGAGTTCCCAACCACTTCCAAAATATAACCTGAAAAAGAGAGAGTGCTGTTCAAAATCACTCCCAAAGATAGAACAGAATCCTTCAATGGAATGATGGAGTCTGCCATCTTTTGGCAAAAAAGTGGGGTGACTGTCTTCCTGGTAAGCCAGACAGCTTCAGACTTAGATGAGTTCAAAACGAATTGCTATGATTGTTTCCATGCTCCAATATAGTTGAGCAAATCTAAGCAATGGGTTTGAAAACTACATCCCAAAAATTATGCGCTACAAGACTTTGAATATCATCTGCAAAGATATAAGGGCAAAAGCTCAACTCTGTATTAGGGATGTTAGTGGAGCAAGAACCACATTAAAAAGCATGGGGGCCAACAATGGGCACTGTGGCACTCAACATCACAAGGGGTATATTTTTGATAAAGTATTGTCAATTACTGCTCTGAAAGAATATGATGTGAGACTCAAAGAAAACCAGTTTAGGACCGTACTAGCTACTGTTGCATCCTTTAGCCTGCCTAAGAGAAGACTGTGATTCACAATATTGAAAGCAGAGTTAAGGTCCAATCAAATTAGGAGGACATTGTATCTTCTTGGCCCCCTCCTGAATCCTGATTGTCTGGGTTGGAAATAATTAATAGATTCTGGAAATAATGACAATTGTCTGGCTATTTCCTTCTCAATAATTTTAGAAATGAAAGGCAGGTTAGAAAAATGGTCAGTTGCCACAAGGCAGTGTTAGGTTGAGACCTGATTTCTTTACAAAAGGACAAATGGTGGATTCATTCTAGAAAGAAGGCATAATTCCCTCCATGAGGCTAGTATTACTCAACAGTTACTTCCTCATTCAAGAATGGTAAAAGCTGCTTTCAGAAATTAAGCAATACAAAGAAAAAGGTTTATGCCATCAAAAACACAACTACCCAAAGCACATATGAACATTAAGCACTCCCCGAACAAACAAGTGTTTAATGATGGGGTGTGAAACCTGCTCCTAACCTTCAGAGGGAGAGATGAAGAAGGGCCTCAGGAAAGGGCAGGTGGCAAACTGAAGGCACACTAGTGGTCACCTAGCACTAGCATTAGCACCCTAATGATACCCTCACATATCATTCAGAGAGCCCCAAAGCAGTGTATTTTTACAATTTTTAAATGCATTTTAAAAAAAACCTGAAAAACACTTAGCTTTGATATCAATGGCTCTCCCGAATACAGAAGGAAAGGAATGGCTGTGAGACACTAGGTAGACTTGAGTGTCGCCCCTTTATTCACAGGGCTGCATCGGGACATGTTAAACAGCAGCGTCTCCCAACTTAAGGAATACAAATGAGTTCACCTCGGTAACCATTACTATTGTAGTATAAAGGTTTTTTGGGGTTTTTGTTTATATAGTTCAGAAATTAAGTGGCATTGTGTAAGGCATTACCATACTATAGTGGATAAGGGATGCCATCTTGATCAGGCTGAACTTGGTGATGATGGCTGTAAAGGAGCAAAATTAGCTCCAGGACAAGAAGTGAGAAGTATTAGGTGAATGTAGTGATGGCTGAGATGAGTTGCCTGAGAAAAGTCAGCTGAGAGAATCAGTTTTATTAATAAGAAATTCTGCAAAGTCATCTGGATCAGAATCTGAGATTGGTTTGTAATGATCACCAGTGGCAAAATTACAAATAATCCTAAAAAGCTGGTGAGGTGCAGTTTGAGTTTTATGACTTGAATGATAAATATAAGGTTTATTTGCCTGTCGAATCACAGTTTTATATTGGGTAAGCAAAAATTTGCAAAAGGATGAGACAGCTGCAGGACATGACAGCAAATGAATGAATGGGTCTGGTCAAGATCAGCGAGATAAAGAGAAAGCAGTAAGTTGCACATATTGTTATTCAAGTGTTAGACAGGGAGAGAAGATACAATATTTGATACTTAGGGGGATGAAAAGAGGACAAAACATCCAAAAATCTTCCAGGGACCTTTACATTGCAGGCCGATTTTCGGAACTTAGACATCCTCAAAATGGACAGCCACATAAACATCCCCACTACAAATACTTATATCCTATGCTGAATGCATGTCCATGTAAGCTATTTGCATATAGGGACGTACATCAGCATGCCGAGCCGGAAATAGGTGCCCTCATTTCCCTGTAGTTTTTGTTATCATCATGGAAAGTATAAGGGATACCACAATACCTTCCTCTCTATACCCTCCAGGTGTCTGGATGGCACAACAAGTGATTTTCTGATGCCTATTTGTGCCCTGGAGTTGCAATAGACATGGACAGTCCCATTAGTAAACATGCCCCCTGCCACTGTTTCTGAAATTGGGCACACACGTCTAGCTTGCCCAGAATGTTCCCGGTCACGCCTCCGTCACACCTCTTTGAAACTTGGATGTCCTTGTGCTGGGGACATCTATAAAATTGGCTTCTAAAATGGCTCTGGGGACATCTCCATGATTTAGACGTCTGCGTGCCCATTTTCAGACATCCAAAGCGTGAATAGGGCTTCTAAAATAACCCCCTCTGTGTTGTGTGGAATTATGTTCTTTCAGAGAAAGAGAAAGGAGTCTGGGGTACCCAGCCCAGGACCTATGGAGAGAAGAGAAGGACCAATCTGTGAGAAAACTGGCACAGGAGGATACAGGAGGTGATTTATGCCGCTACAGAACTATCAAGAGACTTTAAAAACAGGACTTTCAGTTACTGAAAAATGACTTTCCCCAAATGTTTTTGCATCATGAGTTTTTGTGTGCATTTTAAACTGAGAATTTCATCAGATAAGGGTGATCTTTTATTCTACAGTATAGCACACAACTGAGAGGACAGTTTGTGAGTTTTTTTATTTTATTGGCGAGTTGCCTACAGAAGGCCTTGGGGCAGTTTGCTTCCCCCACTCACTAGAATCCCTTTTGTTAAATTTTAAATATTCTTTACTGTACCCTCTGGGATTGAGAGACCAAACTGTCACCCCAGCAGAGCTCCAGGCTATACAAAGACAAAGTAAGAAATAAAGGGTTAAACATATGGCAGGGGACTGAAGAGTAATCACATTATAAATATCTGCTTTATAAATGGCTAGAAACAACATATTTTGTCATTTAATAGGGCAATTTTAAAACTATGTGCTTTGATGAAAAGTTCTTGGGTACTGTAACCTGTGGATTTTGTGCCAGTTCTCACAGGGAAAGCATGAGCAAGTTTTCCCTTTGAAGGCTGCCCAAGGAAAAATTACCCACAGAGATTTGCAATTGTTTTTTCTGCAGGTACTTTCTCCAATCTAAACAATGCATGTAGTTTTATGGTTGCCTCCACGGCTTAACCCCACCCTGGGAACGCTTCTGCGAAAATGTGGAACACAAGTAGTTTTGCTTGCGTATGGGGTGGGCACAGTCTTAAGGAAAGCATTAGGAATGCGCTTTTGTTGAAACAAAACAGGAAATTTCAATGAAACTTATTGTTTCATTTTTAAAACAAAAAGAAAAGAAAAATGAATAACAGTTGCTTTTCATTTTGTTTTGAAATAAACCTCACCTTGACACAAAAAAATCATTTCTTAAGCTTTCTTTCAATCCCCAGAACTTTCCTCCCAGCTTCTTACCCTATGGTCTGCTGTCTTCATAGGACAGGATTGCCCCCCCCCCCCCCTTGCTCTTGCCCACAGGTACAGTTAAGGTTACCAGATTTTTTGCAGGCAAATCTGGGATACTTATTTGAAGTGTAAGTGGGGAGAGGAAGGGGGGGTTCCAGGTTTGAGCAACAAGGCATGGAGGAGCGGAGCGGAGTCATTACCTTGCCCCCTCCCATTCATCCCATGACAGCAACAGTATCACTTCCAAGCAGATAAATCCACAGAGATAAAGAAATAGTAATGCATTTCCTGGTATTGTGCAAAATAGAGCATAAAGATAATGGAAATGCCCAGAAGGCTTTTTTTATTTTCATAGCAGGGCCAGATCTGATTTTTTTTAATTAATTTATGTTTTTCATTTCTTTTTCTTTTTTTTTTTTCTTCTGGGTTGGGTTTTTTTTTTTCCATTTCAAATAAAGAATTAAATGAACACCGAATGAAACAGGACAAAATGAAAAGAAAAATCCCCAAATGAAAAAACAAAGTGAAACAAAAAAAGTTCTGGGCATACCACTATTAAGCATTCCCCAAAACCTCCACACCATCTTACTGGTAGCAGCCATTCACAAAGGGTGGACCGTCCAGCCTCCTCTACCCCACCCGATCATCCATTTCTGCTCTGGTCTTAAGCATTTTAACAGTTTTACTCTCAAATTTGAGAAACATCTTTCTGCAGGCAGGGCCGGATTTACCTTGAGTGAGGCCCTACGCCAACAAAAATTGTGGGCCCCCAGCAGGGGCGGCCCAAGGGGAGTGCGGGGCCTCATTTGCATAAGAGGCCTCATTTGCATAAATATTTGCATAATGTTACCATATACTAACTTTTAGTAAACATGCCTCTTAATGAGTGTATGGATAAAGAAAGACTAAAAGATTTCTACATTACTATAAACTAGTGCCAACTGCCAGACACATTAGGAACTACTACAAACACTGCCCATTTAGAACCCATAGCAAACCCGCCGTATCCTAACAGCACTACCAGGACTCACAAAGCACCATACTCTACCAATCAAAAGGCAACACTGCAAATATTAAACCAATACATGACCTACTGGGGAAAGAGAACAAGTGGCAATGTCAAATAGGAATTATATAAACAGAACACCTCAGCTCAGTTACACATGCAGAACATAGACCATCACCAAACAAGTAATCACAATTTAGAAACAGGAAGACAATAATTAAACTGGGAATCCCAAAAGTCAAACTTGGAATGTACAACACTGTAGAAATAAAACTATACATTAATTTGCTCTTGTACTAAACAAAGCGCAGACGTTAATGATGCACATTTACCAGAGCTGACATATTCCAATTAATAAATTCAAAATAAAGAGATATTTTTCTACCTTTTGTGCATTTTTTTCAGCTGCAATTGCTCCAGCCACTTTCTTCTGGTTTCTTCGTGTCTTCTGCTAACTCTCCATCGTCTGCTGTCCATTTGTCCTTTCTTCTCTCTTCTAGTTTTTTTCCATTCTCTCTCTACATCTGCTTTAACATACTAATCTTTCTCCTTTTGCTCTTTCCTCATTCCTATTTCATCCACTCAAATTTTACCCCTCCATCCTCAATCCCCACTTACTCTCCCAATACCCGGCCAATTGTAGATTTTTTATCCCTCCCACACAAAATATTTTTCCCTTCTCCATTTTACTCTTCCAGCCCCATCCCATTCTAATCCTCCCCCAACATCAGCTCCCTTCTAGTTCCAGCCTCACCCAGCATCCATTCCCTTCTAGTCCCTGCATCAGCCCATTTCCAGTCCTAGCCACCCATCAGCCCATTTCCAGTCCTAGCAACCCCCCAACCCAATACCAGTCCTAGCCCCCCCATCAACCCACTTCCAGTCCTAACCCCATCAACCCATTTCCAGTCAGCCCCCCATAGCCCATTGCCAGTCCTAACCCCCCATCAGCCCACAGCCCATTACCAGTCCTAACCCCATAAGCCCACCTCAAGTCCTAACCCCTCCCCATCAGCCCATTTCCTGTCCTAGCCCCCCCATAGCCCATTATCAGTCCTAACCTCCCCCCATAGCCCATTACCAGTCCTAACCCCCATCAGCCCACAGCCCATTACCAGTCCTAACCCCATCAGCCCACCACCACTGTTAGCCCGCCCCATTAGCCCATTTATAGTCCTAGCCCCCCCCATAGCCCATTACCAGTCCTAACCCCCTCCCAACAGCCCACAGCCCATTACCAGTCCTAACCCCATCAGCCCACCTCCAGTCTTAACCCCCCAGCCCATTTCCAGTCCTAGCCCCCCCATAGCCCATTACCAGACAGCCCCCATCAGCCCATAGCCCATTACCAGTCTTAACCCCCCCCCATAGCCCATTACCAATTCTAACCCCCCCCAACAGCCCACAGCCCATTACCAGTCCTAACCCCATCAGCCCACCTCCAGTCTTAACCCCCCAGCCCATTTCCAGTCCTAGCCCCCCCATAGCCCATTACCAGACAGCCCCCATCAGCCCACAGCCCATAGCCCATTACCAGTTCTAAACCCCCCCAACAGCCCACAGCCCATTACCAGTCCTAACCCCATCAGCCCACCTCCAGCCTTAACCCCCCAGCCCATTTCCAGTCCCAGCCCCCCCCCAATAGCCCATTACCAGTCCTACCCCCCCCCCCCATCGGCCTAAAGTAACATTTAATAAAAAAAAAACGCTGGCTGCTACCACGGCAGCATGGACCGACCCGCGGGGCCCCCTCTGCCCGGCTGGATCCTCCGTCCGTCCCTCCCTCCCTCCCTCCGTCCCAGCTTTGAGAGGCGCGAAGGGAGAGTGTCTCCCTCGCGTCTCTGTTAAGCCCGCAGGCTTAACAGAGACGCGAGGGAGACACTCTCCCTTCGCGCCTCTCAAAGCCGGCACGGAGGGACGGACGGACGATTCAGCCGGGCAGAGGGGGCCCCGCGGGTCAGTCCATGCTGCCGCGGCAGCAGAGGGGACCCCGCAGGAACAGTCCATGCTGCCGCGGTGGCAGCCAGCGTTTTTTTTTTAGTTTAATTTTAAGGCGGCTATTTTTGTGGGCCCTTGTCAGCTGTGGGCCCTACACCATGGCGTAGGTGGCGTATAGGTAAATCCGGCCCTGTCTGCAGGTAATTCTGGCAAACTGAGTCCCGTGTGACTTTAACATGAGGGTATGTATCGTTGTCATCTTTGAGCCTCTACAGCTTATGAATGTGGAGAAACACAAATGGCTGACCGTCTGTTGAAGGAGTGTCCTATTCACCATATTGCAGAGGGATGGGCTTTGCTCACCTTACTGTATGGCTGTACTGACAGACCTGCCAAACTATATCTGAACGCCTGCAAGAAGGAAAAGGAGGGCAGATTGTGCTGAACCTTGGAAAGCAAATAACTGTTACACAGTAAACACCAATCCAGTTTGTTTGGGCTGGATATCTAGAGATCTGTTCTGGTCTTACAGCTCCCATCTTATATCACCCCTCAAACCTGTTGTTCTTCATTACTGCCACTGAAGGCATATTGCACCTGTGAATGGCTATAGACTTTCCACAGAAACCTGATTAGGTCAACAGTGGGGCACTGCAGAAAGCTCTGCTCTCAAAGGGAAGAGATTTAATTTCTGTTTCCTTGCATGTCTCTTCTTTCACACTTCATTTGCAGTTGCTACTGATTTCTCACTGCTCCTCTAATAGTCTTCCCCACCCCTCGGCTTCTGCACCTAAAGGATTGGTATATGTATTTTGTTGCAGCCCAGAGACTTCCCATCAGTTCTAATTGTTTCTGGTTTTCATGTCTCTTCATTTTATATTTAAAAATTCAAATAACAAATGTTTTGTGTACAATGTAAGCTTAATGTCACCTTTCCCCTTGGCAATTAGGTTGTGCAAAATGAATCATGAATCTAAAAGAGGAGAGAATGAAAGAAATTAGTATAATTATATCATAAAAGCTTCATTATTAATCAAGGTTCTTGCAATTTATGAGAGTTTATTTTTTTACATATTACAACTAATTGCAGAGCTCATAATGACTGAGGTTAAGAAGCTGATGCACAAGGAATGTGGAGGGCCAAATTCAGAGTAGGGGGCTATATGGAGGCAAAAACAGTAACAGAATTCAAGAAAGCAGATGATAAGCATAAAAGATATTTACATATGAGGATGAGAGGAGCAAACCTGAAATTATGCAGGCTCAGTTCCTAGCAGCCTGCAACTGAAGCTGAAAGACCAAGTGAGAGTAAGGGGGCACGAATGGTCTAAGCCAGATGTTCCCAACCTTTTTGGGTGCGAGGACCCTTTTTCAGCATCTTAAAATTTTAGAGATCCCTACCCTCTCCCCACCAAGTTTGTATTCCTCTAGACGCATCTCTCTAGTTTCTCTCACTCATCTAGACCCTCCTCACCAGTATTGCTGCCTCCTCCAAACTGCTCCCTACCAGTCTCTTTCTACCTCTGCAGCCTCTACCCATTAGTTCCTCTCAGCTTCTCCTTACAAGTATCTCTCTATCCTCTTCCTTCCCAGCCTTTCCCTACCAATAACCTTCTCTCCCCCTCAGTCCCTCCCTCCCTTGCAGATCCTTCCCACCACTCTCTCTTCGCTTCAGTTCGTCCCCACTAGTCCCTTCCTTCTCAGTCACTCCCAACACCTAATCTCTTTCTCCTTAGGCCTTCCTCACTAATGTGTCTCTCTCAAGCCCCTCCTCAGTAGTCTCTCCTCCCAAGTTCCCAACTTACCAGTCTCTCTCTCTCGCTCTCCCTCTTTCTCTCTTCAGTCTCCTCAGCCCTATTCTCTCTCTCTGTTTCTCTTCTTCCTCTCCACCATGTCTCTCTCTTTTGCCATCACCCAGCAGCCAAATTTGTAATTTGTATCCTTGGGCCTCCAAGTAAATTTTCAAGGGAAAATTCCCCATAGAACTTTCCTTTGAAAATCTGAGTCCATTGACAGTGCATATAATTTAGTATCTGCAGACTTTACATGCAGAGATAGCAAAATAATTCCTGGAGTTTTCTGTCTCTCCAGCCCTCCAAACCTTCTCATGGTCCATAGCAATCATTTCTCCCTACTGCTGTGCCTCTATGGCCCCTTCCTCAAAGCCCTTCCTTCTGCTCTTCTTCCCCCCATTCTTGGCCCCTTCTCAGATCCTTTCTGCTTGCCTTCCCCCATGACCTCTTCCTGAGGGCCATCCCTTCTGCCCTCCTTCCCTCCCTACCACCCATGGTCCTTTCCTGAGTTCCATTTTAACTACTATCTTCCGGAGGCAATTTCTCCAAATGGGCTAGTTTTGCACATACAGTGCCTTGCAAAAATATTCATCCCCTTGGATTTTGTCCTATTTTGTCACATTACATATAACCTGGAATGAAAATGGAGGTTCATTTGGATGTTAGGTAATGGACCTAACAATATTGTCTAAATTGGTGAAGTGAAATGACAATAAAATTCCTTGTATATATAACAAACAAGTAAAAACTGAAAAGTAGTCAGTGCATATGTATTCCTCCCTTTTGCTATGAAACCCCTAAATAAGATCTGGTCCAACCAATTAACCTCAGAAGTCACATAATTAGTTGATTAGGGTCCACCTGTGTGCAATCAGTGTCATATGATCTGTCACATGATACCCTTATAAATATACCTGATCTGAAAGGCCCCTCACTCTGCAACACCACTAAGCAAGCAACATGAAGACCAAAGAACACTCCAAACAGGTCAGAGACAAAGTTGTGGACAAATACAGATCAGGGTTGCGTTATAAAAAAATATTAAAACAAAATAGAAAGAATATGGCACCACTACAAACCTGATAAGAGAAGGCCGCCTACCAAAACTCACAGACTGGGCAAGGAGGGTATTAATCAGAACACTCAGAGCACTGAAGGAGCTGCAAAGATCCACAGTGGAGATGAGAGTATCTGTCCATAGGACCACCTTAAGCCGTACACGCCACAGAGTGGGGCTTTATGGAAGAGTGGCCAGAAAAAAGCCATTGCTTAAAGAAAGAAAGAAGAAAACATGTTTGGGGTTTGCACAGCAGCATGTGGCGGACCCCCCAAACACATGGAAGGTGGTTCTCTGGATAGATGAGACGAAAATTGAACTTGTTGGCCATCAGTGGAAATGCCATGTGTGGCAAAAACCCAACACTTTCCATCATCTCGAGAACACCATTCCCACAGTGAAACATGGTGGTGGCAGCATCATGCTGTGGGGATGTTTTTCATTGGCAGGGACAGGAAAACTGGTCAGGATTGAAGGAACGATGGATGGCAATAAATACAGGGCAAATTCTTGAGGAAAACCTGTTTCAGTCTGCCAGAAATTTGAGACTGGGACGAAGGTTGCGATAAGGAAGCTTATCATAGCTCAGGTAGGAGCTATAGAAAAGATGATGTGACTCTGAACAAGCAACCTGTCAGTTCTGGTAGAAGCAAGAAAACAGAGTTTTCACATAAAAGACTACCAGTCCCAGAATGCACCAGGTTTCCAGCAGCCATGAGAGGGGCTGAAGTGAGAGAATGTGTGTGCAATCAAGAGAGCTATGAGGTAATCCCTAAGCACTCATCTCAAAGGGCAGGGCCTGATTCAACACAGCTGCGCTGTGTTAGGGAGCAGCACACATTAGAACAGGATAAGAATAGAGCTTATTCTTCAGATAAGGGCTTCAGGGAGAGCTTCAGCAAAAGCTACAGAGGGAGGAAGAGATACAGAGACAGCAACGACTACAAGCTCAAGCACCAGTATCACCTGGAGAAACAGAAGCCAAGCCAAGCGGATAGAGAGAGAAGGAAACTCTCTGGAAGGAAGAGAAGAAAGGCCATTGGAAGGTCTGGGAGATTCCAAGGCAGTACTCATACTGGGAGGTATTCCAAAAGCCAGCAGAGTCCATTGGACTGGATTCAGCCAGAGGAATGGAGTGGCAGAGATAGGAATCACCAGTGGCTACCTGGAAGAGAGAAGACTGCATGTGGAAGGGACTTTCAGACCAAGGCCAGAAGGTATGTGAGAGAAGATCCAGCGTCCAGGGATCAAGATTGGAAGGCTGGACATCAGAATTGGATTACATATTGGCCAGGCTATACAGAGAGGAATAATGATAGCAGGAGAGGCTCAGGTATGAACACTGATCCAGACCCTATCTATAATAGAGAATGGCAGCAAGGGAATAAGCATTCTCATGATAGTGCCTTAATGAAAGACTCATCTGTGCCAATGTATGATATTGACCCTATGATTGTTGATGCAGGGGGAAATACAGCAGATGAAACTATTTACATGGACTGTTCTTTATCTAAATGCTATTGCTAGTTTTCTATGAGCAAACACATCAGCCATCACAAAGAAACCTAACTTTGTTCTTTATTTCCACTGCAAACAGCTCTTAAAGCAGGATTTGGGCTCACACAGTAGCAGCCAGCCAGCTAAAGGCTTTCAGCTGGTCCATTGATAGTAATTAGGGCTGCACCTGATTGTGTGTGTGAGCAAGGGAGAATCACTGCTGAGATCGGCGTGGAAAATAAGCAGAAGTTAACCTAACCAGCAAAGTTTATTCTTTACTTTGTGCCTTTGTATTTGGTAATTACTTGCTAAGAAAACATTAGCTAATTGCCTGACAAGCTGAAGGTTGTTTTCTGGTTTACTTTGTGACTTTTTGTTATCCATTTTAAACACTGCAAGCAAGTAACCTCATTTATAGTGCTATCAAGCATACATGTGCTGGGTGAATTAAACCCCATCAATAAAAGAAGTATTTTATTGATCTTACCACTTGGTTTCACAACTCAAATTATTGTCATCAGCTGTGTTTGGGAGTGAATGAACTACAATACCCACAATACCTTGCAAGAATCATATGAATATATGCATCGTCAAGATTGTGTAAGTTCTCACCCTAGGCAGCCGTCTGACAAATGGCGTAGTTGGCAGGATTGCTCTTGCACCAAGAGGATTTACTTGTTGTGGATTACAAATAAAAGTCAAGTTTAAAGCTGTAAGAAGATTTTTTTTCCCTCGTCTGCACTTTGGAGGAAAAGTGGTTGTTCCAGGAAGCTGTCCCAGAGGAAAAGACCCTGTGCAAAGCTGGATTCATCACTGAGACAAGGTAATATGTACCTGGGCATGTCTAGTGGTGGATGTGTGTAAGCACAGGGGGTAATTGAAAAAAAAAAAAAAAGTTAAAAAAAAAAACCACACCTGGTTGGAAGGTGCTGCTCTTTGGTTTTTTTTTTCTCTCTTTTCTTGCAGGGGTCAAGATGGATCCGAGGGAGATGGCTCAGTGGATGGCAGCCCAATTTAGCAAGCAGCAGGAGCTATCACAGCAGGCCCAGGACACTGCTATGAAGGCCTTAATGGAACAGCAGAAACCAGTGCTTGATCTGGTGCAAGCTATAGTTCAGCTGCAGAGCCAAAGTGGAACAGATGCAAGACCAGCAGTTAGTACTGGTGCACCACATGTGGACACTGTGGGACTCAATCAAGGGATTGGGGCATTTAATTTTGGGAAATTAACTCCAGAAGATAATGTTGATGATTTTCTAGAGTCTTTTGAAAGAGTGGCACAGGCTTTAGCATGGCCAGAGACCCAGTGGGCAGTAAGGCTGGCAGCCTCATTAACTGGTGAGGCACTAGCAGCTTACAGAGCAATGCCAGCAGCCCAGGCTTTGATTTATAAGGATGTAAAGGCAGCTATTAGAGATCGCCTAGGGTTGTCTATTTCAGAGTACAGGCGAATGTTTAGAGCTGTTACATTGAAAGTGGGTGAGACACCCAGGGCTCTGAGTCAGAGAATCAGAAGTTTAGCTGTAAAATGGTTGGAGCCTGAGCAAAAGACAGTAGAAATGTTATTAGATATTATAATGCTGGAACAATTTATGCTTGGGGTACCTAAAGATTTGAATGTTTTTCTTATACAGCAAAATTGCCAAAATCTTGGAGAGGCAACCATGCTAGCAGAGAGATTCTTGGAAGCCACGCAGGCTTGCCATAGAATGGGTGGCCCTCTAAAGATGGATGCTGAGGCTAGATGTGCTGTATCAGAAAAGAGAATAATTAAGAATGTTTCTGAAAATGAATGTACTGTATCAAACCAGATGACACAGTGGAATAGAAAGAAATGTTTCAAGTGTGGAAAAGTGGGACACTTAGAGAAGAGATGCCAGACACACACTAGTTTAATGGGTCTGGATTTAAAACAGCCCAAGGAAGGATTTCTTTTGATGGTTGATGTGCAAGGAATTACCACAAATGCATTATTAGACTCTGGGGCAGACCAGAGTATGATGTCAAAAAGGCTTTGGAAGAGGATAGAGGCCCAAGAAAGATTTGTGCCTAGAACCCCTGAAAGCCAAGTTCACATCAGATGCATTCATGGTGCTGCATCATCATATCCCACCTATAGGCTAAAGGTTAAGTGCCTAGGGAAACAAGAGGAAGTCCTATTAGCAGTGGTGCCTAGGCTACCCTTTGATTTGGTTCTAGGAAGAGACTGGCCAAGATTTAAGCAGGGTCTAGTGGAAGGACTAGGAAAGAAGGAGGGAGAAGGTTTAATGGTAGTAGCTCCCGGGCCTTTATTTGGAAGTCCTCAGACCCCAGCTAAAAAGATGGTTAAGCGTCCAGAAGACCAAGCTACCCCAAAGCAGATATTCGTCCTAAAGTACCATAAGGTCTCTGAGAAGGCCCAAGCTCCTAGGCGGGCAACCCCTCAGTCTGCTGGGTTTGACCTGTGCAGCATAGAAAATGTGATTGTACCTAGCCAAGGGAGAGCCCTGGTTGACACCGGTCTCCAAGTGGAAATACCAATTGGATGTTATGGGAGAGTAGCCCCAAGGTCCGGATTAGCCCTTAAATATTTCATCGATGTGGGTGCGGGAGTAATTGATCCCGATTACAGGGGCAATATTAAAGTTCTGTTGTTTAACTTTGGACAGAATGAGTATCATGTGAAGACAGGAGACAAAATTGCCCAATTGATCTGTGAGAGGCTGGGTTTTCCACCTGTGGAGGAGGTCACATCCCTAGAGAATTCTGAACGTGGAGCCAAAGGCTTTGGTTCTACTGATGTCAAAGGGGTTAAAAGCTTAGCTGCCACCTGTGCCCGAGAGAGGGAGGTGAGTGAAGAGGAAGATTTGGGACCCCAGGTATCTGATTGTAAAGAAAAATCAGAGCCCCAAATAGGTGAGGACCTGACAATGGTACAACAGGAAGAAATTAGGAAGTTGCTTAAGGAATTCCCAGATGTGTTGACACCCATACCTGGGGAGACCCATTTGGTGGCCCATGAAATAATAACTCCACCTGGGAAATTGGTTCGTCAAAGGCCATACCGCTTGCCTGAAGCCAAAAGACAGGAGGTAGTGGCACAAGTCCAGGAGATGTTGGACATGGGGGTAATAGAGGAGTCAAAGAGTCCCTGGAATAGCCCCATAGTCCTGGTGCCGAAGCCTGATGGATCCTTAAGATTTTGTATTGACTTCCGGCAGGTAAACGCCATATCAGTTTTTGATGCATATCCAATGCCAAGAATTGAGGAGCTGCTAGACCAGCTGGGACAGGCTCAATACTTAACCACCCTTGATATGACAAAAGGATATTGGCAAATCCCGCTCACCAGGGAGTCGAAGCCGAAAACTGCGTTCAGCACCCCCGTTGGCCTTTTCCAGTTCAAGAGGATGCCTTTCGGACTGCATGGAGCAGCGGCTACCTGCCAAAGGTTAGTGGATCAGGTACTTCGACCCCACCAAAGTTATGCTTTTGCATACATGGATGATGTCATAATCCATAGTAACACCTGGGCGGAGCATTTGAAGAGGATCAGGGCAGTCTTGTGCTCTATGAAGCAAGCGGGAATCACTTTAAACCCGAAGAAGTGTGCCTTTGCAAATAGGGAGGTAAAATACCTAGGCCACCTAGTGGGAAGAGGAAAAATTAAACCTCTATTAAGCAAAATAGATAGCATCAGGAATTTTCCTCCTCCAACAACCAAGAAACAACTAAGAAGTTTCTTAGGACTTATTGGATACTACCGCCAGTTTATACCGCAATTCGCAGAGAAAAGTGCCATTTTCACGGATATGCTGCGAAAGAATTGTCCAAACCAGATAAAGTGGACACCAGAAGCTGAAAAAGCGTTTTCAGTATTAAAAGAAAAATTGTGTACAGGACCGGTACTGAAAGGAGTAGACTTCAAGAAACCCTTTCTGGTTCAAACCGATGCATCGGATGTAGGGCTAGGAGCAGTCCTATCCCAGTGCCATGATGGGGAGGAGCATCCTGTGATGTACCTGAGCAGGAAGTTGTCACTGGCTGAACAAAAGTATTCCACGATAGAAAAAGAGTGTTTGGCTATCAAGTGGTCAGTGGAGGCGTTAAGGTTTTACCTTACAGGGAGAAAGTTCCAGTTGGTCACGGACCATGCCCCACTTAAGTGGTTGCAGCAAATGAAGAACCACAATGCCAGGTTGACACGCTGGTACATGGCCTTACAGGCGTTTGATTTTCAGGTTGAACATCGTGCCGGGAAGTTACACAAGAATGCGGATGCACTTTCCCGTATTACGGACTGTAGAGAAGAAGTTTTACCAGTAAAACCAGTCCGTAATAACTTAAGCAGGGGGGTATGTGATAAGGAAGCTTATCATAGCTCAGGTAGGAGCTATAGAAAAGATGATGTGACTCTGAACAAGCAACCTGTCAGTTCTGGTAGAAGCAAGAAAAACAGAGTTTTCACATAAAAGACTACCAGTCCCAGAATGCACCAGGTTTCCAGCAGCCATGAGAGGGGCTGAAGTGAGAGAATGTGTGTGCAATCAAGAGAGCTATGAGGTAATCCCTAAGCACTCATCTCAAAGGGCAGGGCCTGATTCAACACAGCTGCGCTGTGTTAGGGAGCAGCACACATTAGAACAGGATAAGAATAGAGCTTATTCTTCAGATAAGGGCTTCAGGGAGAGCTTCAGCAAAAGCTACAGAGGGAGGAAGAGATACAGAGACAGCAACGGCTACAAGCTCAAGCACCAGTATCACCTGGAGAAACAGAAGCCAAGCCAAGCGGATAGAGAAGGAAACTCTCTGGAAGGAAGAGAAGAAAGGCCATTGGAAGGTCTGGGAGATTCCAAGGCAGTACTCATACTGGGAGGTATTCCAAAAGCCAGCAGAGTCCATTGGACTGGATTCAGCCAGAGGAATGGAGTGGCAGAGATAGGAATCACCAGTGGCTACCTGGAAGAGAGAAGACTGCATGTGGAAGGGACTTTCAGACCAAGGCCAGAAGGTATGTGAGAGAAGATCCAGCGTCCAGGGATCAAGATTGGAAGGCTGGACATCAGAATTGGATTACATATTGGCCAGGCTATACAGAGAGGAATAATGATAGCAGGAGAGGCTCAGGTATGAACACTGATCCAGACCCTATCTATAATAGAGAATGGCAGCAAGGGAATAAGCATTCTCATGATAGTGCCTTAATGAAAGACTCATCTGTGCCAATGTATGATATTGACCCTATGATTGTTGATGCAGGGGGAAATACAGCAGATGAAACTATTTACATGGACTGTTCTTTATCTAAATGCTATTGCTAGTTTTCTATGAGCAAACACATCAGCCATCACAAAGAAACCTAACTTTGTTCTTTATTTCCACTGCAAACAGCTCTTAAAGCAGGATTTGGGCTCACACAGTAGCAGCCAGCCAGCTAAAGGCTTTCAGCTGGTCCATTGATAGTAATTAGGGCTGCACCTGATTGTGTGTGTGAGCAAGGGAGAATCACTGCTGAGATCGGCGTGGAAAATAAGCAGAAGTTAACCTAACCAGCAAAGTTTATTCTTTACTTTGTGCCTTTGTATTTGGTAATTACTTGCTAAGAAAACATTAGCTAATTGCCTGACAAGCTGAAGGTTGTTTTCTGGTTTACTTTGTGACTTTTTGTTATCCATTTTAAACACTGCAAGCAAGTAACCTCATTTATAGTGCTATCAAGCATACATGTGCTGGGTGAATTAAACCCCATCAATAAAAGAAGTATTTTATTGATCTTACCACTTGGTTTCACAACTCAAATTATTGTCATCAGCTGTGTTTGGGAGTGAATGAACTACAATACCCACAATACCTTGCAAGAATCATATGAATATATGCATCGTCAAGATTGTGTAAGTTCTCACCCTAGGCAGCCGTCTGACAAGGTTCACCTTCCAGCAGGACAATGACCCTAAACATACTGCTAAAGCTGGTTTAAAGGGAAACATTTAAATGTTTTAGAATGGCCTAGTCAAAGCCTAGACCTCAATTCAATCGAGAATCTGTGGCATTACTTGAAGGTTGCTGTACACCAATGCAACCCATCTAACTTGAAGGAGTTGGAGCAGTTTTGCAGTAAGGAATGGGTGAAACTCCCAGTGGCTAGATGTGCTAAGCTAATAGAGACAAACCCCAAGAGACTTGCAGCTGCAATTGCAGCAAAAGGTGGCTCTACAATGTATTGTCTTTGGGAGGTGAATATACAGGGTGGCCCAAAAAAAGTGAGAACATCTCGTAGCATATAAGTTATTTAAAAATTCAAAACGACAGATGTAAACAATTGACAAATTTTAAAAAAAAAATGGCAACCGGAAATTGTCAAAATAAAGACGTTATATAGCTAAAAAAGGTAAATAAGTAAACTATTTAAGCTTTTAATTTACAAGATGTTCTCACTTTTTTTGGGCCACACTCCTGCTTTCAGTTTTTTTTTTGTCTTAATTATTGTTTGTGTCACAGTAAAGGATATTTTGCACCTTCAAAGTAGTAGGCCTGTTGTGTATTTCACATGGTGCTAACCCCTAAAACTCCATTTTAATTCCAAGTTGTAATGTGACAAAACACGACAAACACAGAGGTGATGAATACTTTTGAAATGCCCTGTACCACGACAGTCAGGACCCTCACACCTAAGCCAGGGTATGTGGAGTATAATCTCAGTCTCTCAAATTTACTGCTAATGCTCACCATGCATTGTGCCAAAGAGAGCTTCCTTGTGGGGTTCATAAGACATAACATGTATAGGTAATTTGTCAAGATGGGACTAGAAGTTCTTCTGTATTAAGCCTTTGACTCCACATATGATCGGAAATCTTTTCTTCTGTACCACTATACTGGGTTTCTTATCTGTCAGAATGGACATGTCCCAAGTTATCATAACTTCTTCATTCTCTGTAATTCTCTTAGGGTCATGGTCCCTGTGCCTTTCTGGCACAGTGATGTTGTAGTACTTACAAAATTTCCAATGGAGAAGACGTGCCACCTTGTTGTTTCTTTGTGTTTAGAAATTTTCTGCAATCAGAATTTTACAACTACAAGGTAAGCCACTGTTTCCAGCTCTTTCTTAAAGAATCTGCATATATCTGTTTTACATGTTTTCTTTATGCTTGCTGTGAACCATCTCATACATAAGCTACAGTTCCTGGGCTGCAACTATCAGTCTCTCATCTTTAGGTTTCATTTTGCCTTTCCTTAACCATTCATGCATCATTGTTTGATTAACAAATGGCTCCCGGAGTAATTGTATTTCCCATTGTGTTTATAAAATTTGCCACTTGTTGTTTCTTGTTTGCTGATCTAATTTTTTTAAGAGTTTTTTTTCTCTTGTTTTGCAAATTCTGTTTCCTTCCCTCTATCTACTGGTAGATTCTCATCCATTCCTTCTATTCGTAGTTTAATAATGGATACAGACTATATCCATTTACTTTCATACTGCATCACTTTTCATGCATGTGGATCTGTTGATGCTGTTAAGTAGACCTGGAGGACTATGATGGTCGCTCTATATGTATAATCAATTTCCAGGAGGCCTATCCCTCTTTCAGCTCTATGGAAGTGCAGTCTCAGCATACACTGATTCTTAATAAACCACCTCGTAGACATGGAGGAGTTTCCTTCTTCATGCATCTATTTTTCTAAGATATTTCAGGGGCCAGTCTACAATTCCAAAGTTATGGGGAGAGTATGGGGATCACAAGCTAAATTGATGGCTTATATCATATTCTTTGATGTTAGCACACTTTTCAGAATCAGCTTCAGTTTCCTCGTAATACTCTTTGCTGGTCTTTTCTCAATACTTCATGCTGAATTGTTGCTCCTTCCTCTGCTCCTAGGTATTTATAATATCTTCATGTTCAAGTTCCTTTATGTGACAGTCATCAGAGAGATGTTTTCAGTTGTTTTAAATTTTCCTCTAAGGAAGGTTGCCTTTAGCACATTTGCCCAGACCAAAATTCATCCCGATATCATCGGAGAAGCTTTTAACCAGATGGAGTTGTTCAGCTAGATGTTTATTGCTGGAACTATAGAGCTTCAAGTCTTCCGAAAACCACTAGATGTGATGTCACCTCTGGGTCTTTGCCAGCTTTAGGGTTAAGGCTAAAGAATTAAGACGTGCACTCAAAGGATTAAGTGCTATACGCAGCAAGAATGGTGACAAAGCATCTCCCTGAAATATTCCTCGCTGGATCTCGATATTAGGAATAGCGAACTGTCCATCTGTATACTGTTGGTGGAGTGGGCTTTGCCACATTTTCATGATGAATTTGATGTACTCAACCATTTTAGAATATTTTTTTTTTACATTTCAAGGCAGTTTATGATCCAGGAGTGTGTGACACTGTCAAACGTTTTTTTTATAGTTAATCCACATTAAGCTGAGAGTTCTGCTTTCCTTAGCACTAGTCATGTTGGCTTTGTTTAACAGCAGCTGATTGTTGATTCCATATACTCCCCTTTTGCTATCTTTCTCTTCTACTGCTATGATATTATTGGAACCAGTATGGTCATAAATTCTGTCAGCATCTATTGCAGTAAATAGCTTGTAGATTGAAAGCAGACAAGACTATAGTATATGTTAGTTGGTCTCCTTTTGGAAGGAGAAATGTTTTTCTTGTTATTAGCCACTGTGGTGTTAAACCCGGCTGCCTGATTAATTGATTTTTGCAGTTTGCCAGATTGTGGTGAAGAGATGGTTAACTGAGCAAGAGATTAGTCACTTCATCTGGGCCAGGGCTTTTCCATTTTGGGGCTCTTTTTAATCTCTTTTCCAGTTTTTGTGTTGTTACTTCAGGCCAATCCATATCTTCGATGTTCAACTTTTCCAGATGCTCTCTTTTGATGGGTAGCCATTCTACTTTGTTGTTGTGCTCTACAGCGTTTTCATATACATTTCTACAGAATCTTTCTGTCAGTCTTATAGTTAATGGTATTGTCACCTCACTGATGCTCTTTCCCAGTTCTCTCTGAATAGTTTGTTTTGATATCTTTCTTTCCTGCTTTCTTCATATCTCTGCAATTTCTGTGCTTCTGCTGTTACTTTTAGTTTATTATTGAAGCATATGAATGTAGGGCCCAAATTTTAGTTGGGTGGTGCTAGGCACCGCATCGGTGCGTAGCCCGCCCACCTCCCACCTAACCCATATTTTCCAGGTCAGGGTCATATGTGGCCCCGGCATCGAAAATCCAGGTGTCACCACACATTCAGGTAGCCGCAGGAGCTATCCATGTAGCACCGATTTTTTATGCTACATGGTTAGTCCCAGTGCCTTAAAGATAGGCAAGGTTTTCCTACATCTATCTTTAAGGTGCAGAGCGCTAACCATGTAGCATTGACAATTGGTTCTACATGGGTAACGCCATGGCCTGCCTCCGCTCTGCCTGGAACGCCCCCAATACGCCCCAATGCTATGCGGATAGCATCTGGGCGCGTTAGGGACATATCTGGGACTTTTGAAGGGCACTACCCGTGTAGATGGCCATCGAAAATCCCGGATAAGGCCTTTACATGGGCAACTAGGGAAGTTACCTGTGTAAAGGCCTTCGAAAATCGGGCCTTTAAGGTTTTCTTTTGTTAATATTGCATGTTTCATTTTGATATTTTGGTATTTCACATTATCTTTGGTGATCTTGCTTCTTTGAAATACCCATCTATCAGGGATGCCTTGTCACGCAATGATTTTACTTTTTCCTTCAATGCGTTCTTTTCAAAGGAGGAGTTGTTATCTTTCTCCTTTTTTTCTGGCCCTGTGTCCTCTTTGGTAGAATTGTCTCGGTAAGAAGTTCTGCTGCACAATACTGGATCCAGATTATCTCTATAATATTTATTGATGGTTTCTTAATGTAAATTATGGCCTTATTAATTTTACATATCATGCTTTTTGCCTCAGATGTAAGATATAACTTTGGCAGTCAATCTCGCTCTTGAGCCCCAGCAAATCTATCAGTCTCCATGCAGCCCAGGAGGTCCATGGCCATCTCTTCAATCTCCTGATCTCTATCCTGTCTCTCCTATTCTTTCTGCATCCTGGCCTGTTCCACATTATTCAAGTTCTCTCCAGTTTCCCCTTCACTCACTAGACCATTACCTCCTCAGGCTGCCTCATGCCATTCTGTCCCTCCAAGTCGATGTTCTCATCTTTCTCAGATATGTCCTTTGTTGCCTCATCTAAGTGTGCTGGTTGCTGTGGCATCTCAGATAAACATAGAAAAGTGTTTCCTGAAAGTCTAGGAAGGAGTATTGTGTATTACCTGGCATTCATCACTGTCCCTACTGGCAAGATAATAAACTGGTAGGAAAAATTACCTACAGATCCTGCAAAACATTGTCAGATCTTGTCAGTGCATAAAGAATTCAGAGGTACATAGCTGAACATAGCATTTAGTAGAGGTAGAAATCTGAAGGCAATGTTGTGTCCAGCAGAATTACCAGAGAAGACTATAGTATCTTGAGTAAAATTCAGTTGATTTGGGACATTTCAAATATGGTAAATGCTGCACATGTGAAGCCACTTGGCAGACAAATGAGTTTATTAATCCAATGGGATCTCAGATATGTAAATTCAGACACTTCACCACTTGTAATAGGGACCATGCAAGTATACGTATGGCATTTTTTGTCCTTGTGACAAAATCTGTATTGGACAGGCATCAAGAAAATGTAAACTGAGGATAATGGAATATCTATGTAATCTTCTTAAGAAAAGGGTGAAAGTCCTGATAGTACATTACAGCACTTGCGAGTGAGTGCAAAAATGTTTCACCAGAATTTGATATACTTCCATTAGAGGAGCAAGTTATGTTATGGAACCAGACCTTGCAAGCAGCCGTAGATGAAGTTGCTCCTCTTCAAACTCACACTATCTCTGGTTCCACTCTAGTCTAAGATGACTTAAACTCATACAGCAGTGTGTTTATGGAGGAAAACCAAAGATCCCAGCTCTTTTAGGACCTATAAAGGCATGCTCATTCCTATCTTGAGATAGTAAAAGCAACGAAAAAATCTCACTATACTGAATGTATAAAATCATGTGATTTCCTTCAGATCCAGCAGATTATTTTGATGGAAAAGATAGAACATTACAGGATATCTTTCCTTCAATCAACTATTCTTTGGATTTTACACCACCTATAGAGATGTGTTGCTCATAAGAACATAAGATACTGGGTCAGATCAAAGTCCATCAAGCCCAAGTATCCTGTTTCCAACAGTGGCCAATCTAGGTCACAAGTACCTAGCAGTTTCTGCAGAAGACACAGGTTCCACAATGCTTGTATTGGGACAAGTAGTGATATCCCGGGTCCTCTTTAATAATGCTTTATGGACCTTTCCACCAGGAACTTGTCCAAACCTTTTTTAAACCCAGCTACACTAACAGCTTTTACTACATCTCTCGGTAACAAATTCCAGAGTTTGATTAAGCATTGAGTGAAAACATATTTTCTCTTAGTGTTATATGGGTTACACTGTAGCTTCATTGCATGTCCCCTAGTCTTTCTACATTTTGATGGCGTAAACAATTGATCTACATTTAACCGTTCCACTCCATTCATTAATTTATAGACCTCCATCATATCTCCCCTCAGCCATCTCTTTTTCAGATGGAAGAGCCATAATCTTTTTAGACTCTCCTCATAGGGTATCCTTCCATCTCCTTTACCATTTTGGTGGTTCTTCTTTGTACCTTTTCAGATTCTGCTATTTCCTTTTTAAGATATGGCAACCAGAATTGCACACAATATTCAAGGTGCGGTCGCACCATGGAACAATACAGAGGCATTATAAAATCCTTTGTTTTATTCTCCATTGCTTTCCTTATGATTCCTAGCATTCTATTTATGTTCTTGGCTGCTATTGCACACTGGGCGGAGGGTTTCAACATGTTATCCACGATGATGCCTAAATCTTTTTCCTGGGTGGTAGTTCCTAATGTGGAACCCTGCATTGTGTAACCATTGTTTGGGTTGTTCTTTCCTAGGTGCGTAACTTTGCACTTGTTCACATTAAATTTCATCTGCCATTTGAACATCCATTCTTCCAATTTATCTAGGTCTTGCAATTTTTTACAATCCTCTTGGATTTTTAACAACTTTGAATAATTTTATGTCATCTGCAAATTTGATTACCTCACTTGTTATTCCCATTTCCAGGTCATTTATGAATTTTTTAAAAAGCAGTGGAGCCAGCACAGATCCCTGGGGTACTCCAATGTTCACCTTTCTCCATTGGGAAAATTGGCCATTTAGCCCTAACCTCTGCTTTCTATCTTTTTTAACCAGTTCCTGGATCCACAATAGTACACTGCCTATTATCCTATGACTTTTTAATTTTGCCAAGAGTCTTTCATGAGGGACCTTGCCAAAGGTTTTCTAAAAATCCAGATACACTACATCGACTAACCCACCTTTGTCTACCTGTTTATCTACACCATCAAAAAAATATAACAAATTAGTAAGAAAAGACCTTCCATGGCTAAAGCCATGTTGGCTGCTCCCATTAAACCATGACTATCCACATGTTCAGAAATTTTGTTCTTAATAATGGTTTCTACCATTTTTCCCGGTACTGATGTCAGGCTCACCGGTCTATATTTTCCCGGATCACCCCTGGTACCTTTTTAAAAATTGGTGTTACATTGGCTATTCTCAAAACTTCAGGTATTACTGATGATTTTAATGATAGTTCACACATTAGTAATAGTAGATCTGCAATCTCATATTTCAGTTCTATCAACACCCTTGGATGTATACCATCCGTTACAGGTGATTTACTACTCTTCAGTTTATCAAATAGTTGTAATACATCTAACCGTGTACGGCGGACCCATCGCTATCTGCCCTCACTCCCCCCCTCCACCCATTGAACCCGTCACCTGATCCTTCCCATAAAAGCACAAACACTTCTTTGGGACTCAAACTGGTCGCAGCTTTATTAACTTCCAAACAATGACCAACTACAATCCAACACATTAACTTGCCCCCCCCCCACCCCCAACGGTGCAAGCCATCACCAGCCATGTTATTAGCAAGGTGATGCCGCTTCCGCTTTCGCCGGGTCCAGACCCCGGCTAAATCACCTCGCCCTCCCTCATCCGGCTTCGCCATATTATTAGCAAAAACCTGAGGGATTGTCTGGGTCGGGGGTACCCCACCCCCGCCCTAATGCTTATATCCGGCTCCAGACCCCGGAAACCTCTTGGATCCCGCCACCCCCTCCAGCTGCAACACCCCCTCCCCACACCAACCCCACCCTACCCCCAGCAAGGGTGGGCGGGCGGGCGTCCGGCACCTCCAACGGTTCCCCGGCAGAGGCTGGAGCCACGCTGCGTCCCCGCTTAAAATTTGTTCCCCCACGCCTCCTCGCATCTCATTGGCTGCCCAGCTGCCACACCGCTCAGCAGCCAATGATCTTGCTGGCAACCAGCAACCCGCCCACTCCAATTCCGGAGCTGCGATGCCGCCGCCCGGGCCGCGCATGATGCCGCCACCCCGGTTAGCGCCGGCCGCGAGCACAAGGCACCGCGGCCTCACCATAACCAGGTATGGCGGACCCGTCGCTATCTGCCCTCACTCCCCCCCACCCACCCACTGAACCCGTCACCTGATCCTTCCCATAAAGACACAAACACTTCTTTGGGACTCAAACTGGTCACAGCTTTATTAACTTCCAAACAATGACCAACTACAATCCAACACATTAACTTGCCCCCCCCCCACCCCCAACGGTGCAAGCCGTCACCAGCCATGTTATTAGCAAGGTGACGCCACTTCCGCTGGGTCCAGACCCCGACTAAATCACCTCGCCCTCCCTCATCCGGCTTCGCCATATTATTAGCAAAAACCTGAGGGATTGTCCGGGTCGGGGGTACCCCACCCCCGCCCTAATGCTTATATCCGGCTCCGGACCCCAGAAACCTCCGGGATCCCGCCACCGGCTCAGGCCTCGGACGACCTGAGCCGCCCCCCCCCCCCCTTCCCAAGCAAGCTGCGACCAGCCCTCTTCTCCATCATGATATCTTCCAAGGTCTCCTGCCAGTCATTAAGGAGCAAATCCATCCCAACCGGGGAGAGATGCACTCCATCCGACCTGAACAGGCCCGCGCATTCGACATCCACCCAGATGTGCAAAATTTGGCCCCCCCCCCATGTTCCAGAACCCATCTGCCAATTTGCCGATTAATTTTTGTCAACCCTCTGGACCACCGCCACTGGCCCTTGCAAGCAGGCCTTGGAATAATATCGGACCATATCAATATGATACCAGGAAACATCGCCAACACCACCCCCAAGTCCTTTTGTGCCGCTCGAATTAACTGCCTGGTAGTCCAACCCATCAAGTCATTGCCTCCCAGGTGTATCAACAAGATCTCCGGCGTCCCTCTGACGCGCAAGTGGTGCCGAAGCAAAGGCAAGAGCTGAATCCACCGCAGACCACGCTCGCCCAGCCATGAGACGGCCACCTCTGACGCATCCAGTCCAATATTCTGGCCAACGGGCCGAGTTGCTGCTCGCCGACCGGCCCAGTAAACAAACGAGTGGTCAATCACCCAACAGCGACAAACTCCTTGCACTGCTGCTGCAAAATAAAATTGAGACAGTTAGGCACCCCCACCACCCCTACAGTCGCACGTAGCTTTGGAACGCCTGCGACCTCCATCTCCCAATCCGCCGAATATCACGCGCCGACAGACCTTCCGCTGCAGCACTGGTAGCTGCCCCAATCCTGAATGAATGTGGAGCAAACCGTCCAGGATCCTCCCCCAAGTGCCGCAGCGACATCCGCAAAACCGCCGTAAACTGAAAACGCGTCAGCACTCGCGCATCCCTATGCAAAAAGAGATTGCCCGCACCTGCTGGCCGCAGACGCATGTACTTGCTTAGCAACTTTACGGGGCACGCAGGATTAGAACGCACCTCACGCAAGACTACCCACGCTCCTTTTCCCGTCTGATCCATCTTGGACCGCGTCAGGTGGATACGAAGGCCGCCCTCACCAAATTGAACTTGGTGCACCTGCAAACCTCCACCCCGAGAAAGGTGACCCGACTCCGCCACTAATTCCCCCACCCGAAACACACCAAAAAAGGCCACAGAAAATACCGCTCAAAAAAGCGCGCCCTCATACAGGGACGATACCACGTGCGACACCGCGAGACACAATCGCGCTAGCAGGCCATGTGTTATCGGCAGTCGGCCATCCCCAGGCAATGGAACAGCCCGCTCCCATCCCTGCTGCAGCCTACGTGTCAAACCCCCCCCCCCAGCAACACCCTGCCTACCGCCTTCATAAAAAAGGCAAAGCCCGCCAAATTCCTCTGCACCGTTGACCGCAACACTCCCGTGACTTTCGCTGCCGAAACATACTGACCAAGAAGCAAGTCCGATGCTGGGCCCTGCCGCCATCCCTGCTCCACCAGGAAAGTCACCACGCTGCTGCAGCCCCTCTGGTACGCTTCCCACGTCGCCGCTGACACTGAAGTCCTCAACAAATCCCTCATGTCCCGAGGACAATCTGCCATAAGTGCTGAGGGACCGAAGCCCCTTCCTCGTCCGCTTCCGGCGCCAAGGTCCGAAACCGCTCCCACTTAAAACAGGAAAGAGCATCAGCAATCACGTTAGTAACCCCCGGAATATGGCGAGCCTTAAGCACCACATTCAAACGCAAACAGGCTAAAACCACCTGCCGCATCAAATCCGCCACCCGTATGCACCTTGGGGCGTAATTATTGACTACACTGACAACCACCTCATTGTCGCAGCACCAAGCCACCTTGCGATTCCGCAGTCTGTCCTGCCATACCGCCAGCACCACTAGTATCGGGAAAAGCTCCAAAAAAGTGATATTACTAGTAAGGCCAACCTCCCGCCAGGACTGCGGCCACTGCGCCGCACACCAGGAGCCCCTGAAATATACACCGAGGCCCCCCCCCAGCCGCATTGGTATATAATTGCAAATCTTCACTTGATATCTCTTTATCCCTCAAGACCGTGATACCATTAAAATCACATAGAAACTCATCCCATACCCCCAAGTCAGCTCGCATACTCCGCGAAACCCTGATGCGATGGTGAGGTTTTACGACCCCAGCAGTCGCCGACGCCAGCCGCAGCAAAAACACTCTGCTCATAGGAATCACCCGACATGCAAAATTGAGGGAACCCATAAGAGACTGCATCTCGCGCAGCGTCAGTTTCGCGGAGCCCAAAGTGTTTGCCACCAAGACTCGCAAACTCGTTACTTTGCCAGCTGGCAACCGGGCTATCATTAACTCAGAGTCTAGCTCCACCCCCAAAAAAGTAAGACAAGTTGCAGGACCTTCTGTCTTCCCGACCGCCAACGGGACCCCCCATTCCTGTGCCAACTGCATAAAGTCCCCCAACAAATCCCGGCACAGCACAGACTGCGCTTCTCCGACAAACAGGAAATCGTCTAAGTAGTGCACTACATTACCACTGCCCTTTTTCTCCACCAAAGCCCAATGCAGGAAAGAACTAAACCGTTCAAAATATGCACAAGATATCGCACAGCCCATTGGCATGCACTTGTCAAAATACCAATGCCCTTCAAAGCAGAATCCCAACAAATGAAAAGCCGATGGATGCACGGGTAACAAACGGAAGGCCGACGCTATATCCGCTTTTGCCATCAAGCACCCCGAGCCGCATTCCCGCACCAAATCCACAGCCTCATCAAAAGATGCATACCGTACCACACACAAAGCTCTGGGGATGTGGTCATTAACCGAAGCACCCACAGGGAAGGACAAATTATGAATTAAACGATACTTCCCCGGCTCCTTCTTCGGTATGATACCCAAAGGGGACACAATGAAATTCTCAAATGGCTGCTCCGCGAACGGGCCCGCCACCCGCCCCAACTATATCTCCCCAGCCAACCTATCCCTTACAATATGGGCAAACTGCTTAACCGATGCCGAATTCCTTGCCGCACTTGCGGCTACCCGTCCCACAACCGGGATCGGGAACCCCCACTGAAACCCGCTGTCCAATATTAAACTATCCTTCCTCCTAGGATACCTCTGCAACCAAGGCCGCAGAACTTGTATCCGAATAAGTGTCGGAGCCAAGCCCTGTAAGTTCCTATTGCTTGGAGGGGGGGGGGCAATAACTCCAACCGCACCTTTTTTAACACATTTAAGGGCTGAATGTCCTCCGCTACAGACAGAGCAAGCGTGCCGGAATTTACAGTCCGGGAAGGGACATGAAGACTTGTTGAATCGCCAACAAATATCTCCAATGCCCCCCCCCCTCCTCGCAGGCCTCTGCACCGCCGGGGGCATGCTCGAACGAAAGGGCCGCCCAGCACCCGATGCACTGACCAATCCACCTTTTTGCCCGCTCACCCCCCCTCCAGGTCTGACCGCCATCTGCGTCAACCATAAATTTATATCTTGCGTCCCCCAAGAAAGCAGCTGGTTTTCCTCCATCTTATCACGGAACTTCTCATCATAGTTGAGCCAAGCCCAACCATCGTGCGTCTGCGAGGCCTCTAAAATAGAGTCCGCGTATGCTAAAAGCATACCGTACTGCTCTGGGTGCACGTGCCCCCATACACTAGCGAGCCGTAGAAATGCCCGCGTCCAATTCACAACGTTCCGGGCCACTCTCCACACTCTACCGTCCTTCTCGTCCTCTTTCCTCTTCCTTCGGCTGTCCCCTGACCGTTTTCGGCCATGAAGTAAACAGAAAATATCGATATAGTGCCACTTTTGTACTTTCCGATGCAATTTCTTAGGCACACTCTCCCATAACTCAGAGAAAGCTGCTAACGTGGGAGTTGCCCCCTCTGCTTCCCGTCTCCCCCTCGCCCCCACATTGTCTTTTCCCCGGCTTCCCTCCTCAGAAGTCGAATCGGACGATGAATCCGAAGTCGAAGTGGAAGAGGAGTCCGACCTCCGCCGCCTATGACTAGAATGCTTTCGCTTCCGACTCTTTTTCTTACGGGCTGTACCACCCATCATTGCCCCATCCCTTCCTGCTGCCACTTAGTCAACTGCCAACTCACCTGCAGCATCCGCAGCCGATTCTGGGGCAGGACAGGCTTCTTGCCGCAACAGAACTGACTGGACCGCTGCCACCATCTCCCCCGTCGGACTTCCCGCCATGTCATGTCCAGCCATGTTCGACGCCACGCCGTCTCGTGGTCGCAACGCGCTCCACCACGGATTCCCTGGATACTGCCAAGCCAGTGGTACCTGCGGAGGAAAAACAGGTAAAGGCGAAGAGACACCCGCCATAGCCCAAGGCGGCTGCCACACCCCTAACCACTCTGCCCGTGAGGAGCCTTGACCTCCACCTTGCCAATGTTCCCAGGCTGGAGAGGAAACACCTCCCATGTTCCCTTGCCAACCTACCGTACCTGCTGGCCCCCCCCAATCTCCAGCAGCCATCCCTCCTCCATCCATCACAGCTAAACCCCCGTCTGGAGGAAGGGGTCCCCCAACCTGGCCTCTTAGAGACCCACGCACCACCCCTTGCACCGTAGCATCCCTTATGAGACCACCACCCCTGCTGCCCCGCCCCCCACGAGGCCCTTGTCTGTCTCCAACACACTCACACCTCTGTACAGCGCCATCCACCCCGCTTTGCTCATGCGCTGGCCCACTGACCGGCCTAACACCCCCCCGCCCACCTTTTTTCTTGCTAGCTGTTCTGCCCCTGCCCCCCCATGCTCCGCACTCGCTGTTGATGTCCTAGCTCCCCTCCTTGTGATCCCCCTAGCATCAGGTCCAGACAAAACTTCTCCACCGGTACCCACGTCAACCCTTCTCCCCCGGCTTGGACCTTTTCCCCTTACCAGGCCCCCCCCATTTTCCCCTGGTTGGCTGCATCACAAATATAATTCAATCTTGTACCTCCCCCCCCCCCTTTCCTTCTTGCGCTATCCTTTTATTTAATTTTATAGGTTCCTTTTCTTTTCCTATTTATTTTTGTAAGCAGCCAGCCGTGAAAACAATTAATGGGTGAACCCCCACTTGCCCTGCTCTCCTGAGCCCTCGTCCTCCAATCAACTCCCCCAAAACTCGTCCTCCGCTCCCCCGACAATCACCCTCTAACTCGCCTTTGGCCTGGCCGCCGCAAAAGAAAACCTCGTCCTCCGCTCCAGCCACAGCGCCGACCGCAGTCCTCACACCCGTCCGGCACCTCCAACGGTTCCCCGGCAGAGGCTGGAGCCACGCCACGTCCCCGCTTAAAATTTGTTCCCCCATGCCTCCTCGCATCTCATTGGCTGCCCAGCTGCCACACCGCTCGGCAGCCAATGGTCTTGCTGGCAACCAGCAACCCGCCCACTCCAATTCCGGAGCCGCGATGCCGCCGCCCGGGCCGTGCACGATGCCGCCCCCCCCCGGTTAGCGCCGGCCGCGAGCACAAGGCACCGTGGCCTCGCCATTCCCGGTTTATCAATATTTCTTTCAATTCTTCTGCTGTATCATCTTTAAATAACTTTTCAGGCATGGGTAACTCCCCTACATCTTCTTCAGTAAATACAGAAGCAAAGAATACATTCACTCTCTCCACTATAGCCTTGTCCCTTCTTAGTGCTCTTCTTAAGTTAGGTATCCTAGGTCTGTGGTCATCTTTTAATTTTGTTACTGCATTCACCTTGGAGAAAACTGAATCTACTATGAATCAATCCAGTTCCAGCTAAAATTGATTAAGGATCCTATAGTGAGATTGTTACCTTTTTTTTTTACTTATAATGATAAATATTAGTTTAGTTAAAGGTATTGTATCAGCTTCATAGAAGCAAGCTGTTATACGACTCAGTGTCAAAGACAAACATCTTGATCTCTCTTTGCTGACAAATTATCACCGTATCTCAAACCTTTCTATCATGGCTAAGGTTGTTGAGAGAATTTTTTCATTTCAGCTTAGATATTTTCTCAATAAGACTAATGTACTCTTATTCTTGCCAGTCAGGCTTTTGGAAACATCACAACATGGAAATCTGTCTTCTGGCTTTGACAAGTGAGCTTAGGGACTATCAAAATCCCCTTGATTTGAATTCAGTGTTTGATTTGATAAACTACCAGCTGCTCATCAAATCTCTTTTGCATAAAGGCATTAGAGTGACTTTTTTTGTTTTGGTTTGTTTTTTTCTTAAGGGTAGGGCTTTCCAGGTTTTCTGGCAATCCAGCATCTCTACTACTTATTCTGTAAATTATGGTGTTTCTAAGGGGGCCTCAGGGATCCATTTTGGCTCCCATTTCCGTTCACAGTTCATCCCTTCACAGTTCATCATACCCTCCACTCTGCTGTCCCTCAGTATCTCTCCAATCCCACACTCAACCCACTACCTTCTCCATGATATCCATGTTCATGGGTTACACTTAGCATCCACCTCACAGGCCAGATTAGTTTCCACCCACTCATCTGCATTTTACTTTCTGGCCCCTGCGCTATGGAATTCTCTCCCCTCTGCTGTCTGGTTGAAACCCACATTTCCCTCCTTCAAGTCCCTCTTGAAGATACATTTCTTTAATATTGCTTATGATTTGCCAGTTACTTGAATGTTTATTTGTATTGTCCTTAGGCCTCTGACCTGTTTCCCCCCTCCCCTGTGGTATGATTCTATTCTGTCCTGTTTTCATTGGAGTTTTTTCTAATGTCCTGTTTCTATTGTGTTTTTGTATATTGTACACCGCCCCACTGAGACCTCTTGAAGGGTGGTTTATCAAATATAATAAACCATAAACCGCCACCTTTTCTTAAACCCCCTAGCTGAACTTGTGCAATCCTAGGTGTCAGTGGTTATTATTTTATTACTTATCCAGATTATTACTTATATAAACTCAACATATCCATACTTAATATCTTTAAATCATTGTCTCTCCAGGGTAAAAACATTGGTTGGACGAAAATCATTTGAAATTAAATATCGCCAAATCCTGTGTGATGTGGATACCAGGTCGTCTAGTCCTACCCAATTTCAGTCCAGTAATCAATGATCAACCATTTCCAGCAGTGAGGTCTGAAAGTTCTGGGTTGTATAATTGATCCAGAACTTTCATTTGGAGGGCAAATTTTGACTGTCATTTCTTCATTTTGTGACATTTAAGATCATCGCATCCTCATTTAAACAAGGATGCATTAAATACTTTGGTACATACTTTGGTTATCAGTCATTTAAACTATTGTAACATAGTAACAGTATATGATGGCAGATAAAGTCCAGTATGGTCCATCTAGTCTGCCCAACAAGTTGGCAAGAGTAGGTGCACCTGCCGCTCTGTGCAGGTTGCCCCTCCCCACGTCTTTGTTTAGGGGTGTACCTACTGCTCCATGTAGCAGTAGGTACACCCCTACTTGTTGAGATATAAGAGATAGTTATATTTATTTTGATTTTATCCTGTTGCTATAAAGGGAACCACTGTGTCTGTCCCATGCCATTTTGAATTCTGTCACTGTATTTGCCCCCACCACTTCCATCAGGAGGGCATTCCAGGCATCCACCACTCTTTCAGTGAAAAAGTATTTCCTGACATTGCCTTTCAATTTACCCCCTTGTAGTTTTATGTTATGCCCTCTAGTTTTATAGCTTCCCTGTCTTTGGAAGAGATTTGTTTGTTCATTAATACTGTAAGTATTTAAAGGTCTGAATCATATCTCCCCTGTCCCTCCTCTCTTCCAGAGGTCTTCAAGTCTCTTCTCATAAGTCTTCTGATGCAGGCTCCAAATCATTTTGATCGTCTTCCTCTTAACTGTTCCAGGCTTTTTATATCCTTTGCGAGATATGGTCTCCAAAACTAAACACAATATTCCAAGTGAGTCTTCATCAACGACTTGTACAGTGGCATTAGTACCTCTTCCTTTCTGCTGGTAATTTCTCTTTGAATGCAGCCCAGCATCTTTCTGGCTTTTGCCACCACCTTGTCGCACTGTTTCGCCACCTTGAGATCCTCAGAAATAATCACTCTGAGGTCCTTCTCCTGGTCTGTGCACACCAACCTCTCGCCCCCTATTGTGTACAATTCCCTTGGAGTTCTGCTTCCCAAGTGCATGACACTGCACTTCTTCACATTAAATCTTAATTGCTAAGCAATAGACCATTCTTCCAGCTTTTGTAGATCTTTCCTCATGTTCTCCACTCCCTCAGGGGAATCCACTCTGTTGCAAATTTTCATGTCATCTGCAAAAAGACAGACTTTTCCATTCAGTCCTTCAGCAATATCACTAACAAATACATTGAACAGTACCGGTCCCAGGACCGAACCCTGGGGCACAACGCTAATCATCTTCCTTTCATCTGAGTGAGTTCCGTTTACCATCAATAAACCATTGTAACTCTTTATACAATAGTTTAGGTTTAGCATCACTTAATACCTTACAAATAATTTAAAATGCTGCTCTTAAGCTTATCATCTATGCAAAGATGTTTGATCATGTTATACTATTGATGACAGATTACCATTGGTTGCCAGTTGTTTATAAAATCAAATTTAAGCGTTTAGTCATTGTCTTTAAAGCACTTCATACTGGTTTTCCTTTTTATTTATCTGACAAATTGGATCTCCATACTCTATCTAGAACATTGTGTTCACATAATAATAGTTCGTTAGTCCCCCTCTCATGTACGTGAAGAGTGTGTTGCTACATTTACCAGATCACAGACTGTTTTTTTGTAATTTACTGACAGATATGTCCCTGACACACACATAGCATGTGACTGTCAGTGACTATACGTTTTCTTTCAATTACTTTCTCTTCTTTTAATTATTTTTCTTTCTTTTCTTTCTTTATATTTTGATTGTATTGTATTCGGGGTTTTGTTTTTTTTAGTTTTACTTATTGTGTTGTTTCACATTACTAGAAATGGCTTGTGGATGCATATAGGAAGTTTTTTATGCAGAAGATTGACACTGATAACTGTAACAGTTGAAGCATTAGTGCCAATTTGATTCTGAGGTTTTTTCCTCCCAATGCTTTACCAAGAATTGAATGCCAATGAAGAGAAGTAGGAGGTAAAAAAATAAAAAAAAGGTTCGGTGAAGGTTTTTTATGTGGTTGAATGACAGAGTAGCATCATTTGGACTTTTGAACATGTGCCATGTAAATGGTGATTCTGCAACCTATACATCTAAGGTTTTGTTGTTTTTGTTCTGTGCCATCGAAAAAGTGCTACCACTAAAATGCATAAATGGCACATTTTACAAAACTGAACATCCAAAGGGAGTCAAATAAGGAGCAAAGCTACAAACCTCTAAGTTTTGTATTTTAGAGCTGTTTTTTTTAATGTCAGAGAGATAAGCACAGTTGCTCCCCACTCCCTCCACCGCCTTTTTAAGCCTCAGATCCAAATGAGTATTTAGCTGACAGTTATGCAAGCCTCGCAGCAGTTTTAAATGGCAATGTCTAGAGTTTATAAAGCAGACATGCATTTCCTTCCAGAATTGGAAATACACACATGCTTTTCAAGTCCACTCAAGTCATACCCACAACACACCCTTCTGAATACTGCATGCCACAGATATACGAGTGCAAGTAGCAGTTTTTCAGAAAAAGCCGTTTAGAAGTGTTAAGCTATTTACATATGTAAATCCACTAGTTACATGGGCAAATGTCATGCAAGTCTTCTAAAATGACCTCCTTAAAACACACAGCAGAATGCTATAGATTCCTACACAGAAACCATATGCTAGATGCAGAATACTTCACCTTAGTTTTATGGACAAACAACATATTCAGATTCTCACTGGAGAAATGCAAACAGCCCAAGTTCTGACAGTGGGCTTCATGGAGATGAGAAAAAGCAGTGTGTAGGAGAGAGAGAGAGAATGTTACAACGTGCTCACTATCCCTTCCCTCAAATGAACAATAGCACTTGCTAAATAGTGGAACGAAAATCAACCAACCAAGAACAGAGCACTGCAATATTTAAAAAGTTATAAACAGCGCATATGCAATCATTCTAAATGTCAGTTAAAAAAAATGTGATTGAAATTGAAAAGATTACAAGATGCTGCTGGCATTTTATAGACTAACCTATTTATTGAAGCGTGAACTTTCAAGGACAACAGTTCACTTCATCCTGGCCTGCTCAATAAATTGTTTAGTTTATTGAAAGTCTTTATATACAGCCTTCAGCAGGTCAACAGAGTGGTTTGCAATAATCCAAATGATTTAGATAAATGTCAGAAATTGTATTAAAGTTGCTTATAATTTAAAAAAGGGAAAGGAAAGAAAAGAAAGCTCAAAGAAAACATTTAAAAAGTTGCCTAGTGTCTTTTATTTCTTCCAGGAGTGCCATAATAGGTGAGTGACATAATTCTGCACCCTGTATCTAGTTTAAAATCCATCCTAGTATGCCATTTCCAAAAATGGGGTTTAATTCAGATTTGCATTATGTAGTTAGTTTCTAGTCTTAATTCACATGGTAAATTGTTCCGGAGTAAAGGTGCCATACAAAGAAAGAGCAAATGGCTAGTGGTTTCAAACTGCGCCATAGCTGAAGATGAAAGAGTTAGAAGCTTGCCTGATTGTGGATGAAGGTGCCGTTGAGGCGTGTATGGGATTAAGGATCTTGCCAAATATTCTGGGATATCTTGATAAAGGGATCTGTGTATCATAATTATTTTGAAGTTTACACGGAAAGATATGGATAGCCAGTGTTGCCAGCTATTCGTAAAAGTGCTATGTGATCATACATTCAAGCATGTTAGAGCAATTTTACGGCAATATTTTGTATACCTGTATATGGATTATGTATGATCTTAGCCCAAGTGAAGATTCTTTTATTAAGGGGTTGTTTAACTAAAGACCATTAGGATTTTGCAGTTAATGTACGTTTAGCAGAAAAACTAATGTGCATTGAGTGCAAAGCCTCTTTGGTAACTTGTTGGGACGTGGGCAGCATGTTCTTAGCAGTTACTGCATGGATGCATATCCTAATATGTGGCCCAAATAGCGCAAGTGCGCCCAATGCTATCGATTAAGTCATCACTAGGTGCCACATTGACAGTCAATGGATGATATGTGCCCCCGCACTAACTGTAATATGTTCTCCATGCCCAAACTCTGCCCATACCTCGCCCCTTTGCGCAATAGGTGATTAATGCATGTTTTAATGGCTGGCTGCTATCAAGCCCACACGTTAACTGTCACTAATACTTTCTCAAATTGAAAATCAGAGTAAGTCCAGGCAGCTTACCGTAAATCACAGTTGGTGCACAGAATGCTTTACTTCCTTTCTAAGGAGAAGTTGCGAATGTTGGTACAGGCTCTTTTTTTAATCAGGTATTGATTATTGCAATAGAGTCTACATGAGCTTTCCTTAGATAACACTTTGAGCATTTTAGCTGATTCAGAATTTGGCAGTCTTGTTGATAGTTGTCAGCTGCCATTTTAAACATATAATGCCACATGTACAAGCCCTTCATTCCTGTTTCCTCAGCCCATAACCTTGCAGCCATCTTCAACTCCTCTCTCTCCTTCTCCATACATATCCAACAGATAGCAAAAACCTGTCATTTCTTTCTCTACAACATTAACAAAATTCGCCCCTTCCTTACTGAACACACTACTAAAACACTTACCTACTCTTTAGTCACTTCCTGCCTCGACTATTGCAACCTCCTTCTTGCTGATCTCCCTCCAAGTTATCTTTCCCTCCTTCAGTCTGTTCAAAACTCTGCTATGTGGCTAATCGTCCGCCAGCCCCAATATACTCATATAACCATTGATGGAATCTGACTGCCGAGGAACCAGTTCGGACCCAGCCCTCCCAGTGGAGGAGTGGCCTAGTGGTTGGGGCAAGGTACTTCAGGCCCGAAGGTCGGGGGTTCAAATCCCACTAGAGGATAGCAACCTTGGGCCGGAAGGACTGGGGTTTCTAGTCCCACAGGTGCTCCTTGTGGTCTTGGGCAAGCCACTTAACCCTCCATAGCCCATGTTCCCTGTAAAATAGTTATCTCCAAGTTATAATGCCCTGTTCAATGTAATTTCAGTTTGTTCAATGTAAACCGCACTGATGCAGAATAGCGCGGTATATAAGAAAAATAAAATAAATAAATAAAATTTGCGTGATGGCCGGGTTGCTGCACCTTACATGGAGGCATTGCAGCGGCCATCAGGATGCTGCCCTCCACCGAGGATACGCTACTCCCTGATGGCCCAGTGGCTCGATCACCCACCTTGCAATGTTTTGACGGCATTGGTGCCGCAATCCCCAATGCCGTCAAAGCATTGTTAGGTGGGGGGATTCCTGCCACTGCAGAGCCAGCATTGCAACACTGTGTTTGGCCCAGTTTGATGAACGTGGGCTGTGACAGGAACCGGTTCGCAAGAACCATATGAATCTCACCACAGCATATAACCCTTCTTCTCAAATCGTTTCCATATCCAATACAAACTTCTCCTTCTGACCTATAAGTGCACTCATTCTATTGCTCCTCACTACCTTTCATCTCTTCTCTCTCCTTACATGCCTCCTCATGAACTCCGCTCTTCCTCTGGCTTGCTTCTCTCTATGCCCTTCTCTTCAACAGTTAATTCCAGACTTCGATCCTTTCATCTTGCTGCTCCTTATGCCTGGAATAAACTACCTGTATCTTTACATCAGATTTCATCTCTCCCCCTTTTCAAATCTATGCTAAAGGCTCACCTTTTTCAGGCTGGTTTTGGATCTTAATCCTTTGTTTTCCAACTGTCTCATTACCCTTCCCTACTGTACCCTTGTTCTCATCTATTGTACTGTAGTCGAGGTTAGTGACTACTTGGGCCAGGGCCGCTTTCATTCATAATCCAGATTTTTGCAATGTTTTGCCAGTATTGGCCCGATTCCATCCCCGACATACAAACATTCTCTATGCCCAGTCTGAACTGGATGTACAGAAGGCATCGCAATTCTGATCCCATGGGGCACGTCTAACCCCATGTGATCAGAATCGCAATCAGGCCTGTACATGCAGGCTGGGACTACGATTCAGCCCAGCCTGCACATACAGGCCATGCCTGACTAACTCAGTCTGGGCTTTATAATGGAGCCACGGCACCATGGCATCCGGTTGCCATGGCACTGCGGCTCCATTGTAAAGCCATGATCTCAGTCGCCGGCTCCTGCACTGCATTTCCCACAGCCTGACCCCTCATCCAGCCTCCCAAGGCCAGGGTCAGGCTGTGGGGAATGCTCACTGCCCCCTCATGCCACTTTCTGGCCTCGGGTTTGCTGACCCCGGGTGACTAGTTAAGATATTCCACCTCGGTGGTAGAATAACTTCCCCATGCAGTTTGCCAGCCCTGTACGTACAGAGCCAACATTAGAATCAGCCCTGTACGTCCAGGGCAACGACCACCCACCGTCCAACCTAACTCCACCTCCGACCTGCCCTTTCCCCGTCCTATCCAACTTCCCTGTACAACTGCTGGTGAAGTTAGCTGCTGGTGGGAAGGGGCACGAATAGCGGGGATGACCCCATATGTGTTTTGAATGATGTATGTTGACCTGTACAATGCCATGAGTGGGATGTTCCCAGAATGGCAACATAAAAGAATTTGTAGGTAAGTAAGTAAATAAATAAATAAAAGCAGGCCTAAAAATGCTTTTCTGGTACTTGTCACAGCAATGGGATCCATTATTGAGGGTTCTCCCAAGCTATCCTTGCTAGCATCATTGATCTTTGCAATACAAAGGGTAGAAGAATATTTTGAAATACCTGAAATGGAATTATTAGATATTTTGTCCAAAGTTCAGATTTTGGAAATGGAAAAAAATCTGCACAATCATTAGTCTGATGTTTTATAAAACAATCAGATAGAGTTAAAATAGGCATTGGAGAAAAATTATTTACAATTTGAAAAAGTTTGTTTTGGTTAATTGGAGCTGATTTGAATTAAATTTGAATAATACTTTTTCTTTGCCTTTTTACACTTGAATGATATATATTGACCCTTTCCATGTATAATTGTAGATTATGTAAGGATTTCTCCTTCCTCTAAATGCATTTGACACATTAAACATAGAACATACAGCCACAGACAAAGCTAAGCAGCAATATCATACAAATTTTATCAACTCATCGATCAACCACCCCAGAGAACTCTTTGAGCTTGTCAAATGGCTCACAACCCCACCCACCACTCAGCCCCAGCTCTTAACTACCAACAGCTGGCAGTGCATTTACAAGCAACTCCACCCTCATCCCAATCTCACCCCCACCCTGCCAGATGGACCACCCTCAACATTATCACCAAGACATCTTCACTCACCTGCTGGACCACCTTCCACCCCCATCACCAGAGGTAACATCGAATCCATCCTAACTACAATCAATACCACAACCTCCCCCCTTGATCCCTGCCCTGCCAACTGGATCAAAGCAACAAAGACGGATCTCAGCCCTCTACTCACTAGAATAATCCAAGCAGTATTACAACAAGGACACATGCCTGAGCCTCTAAAACTCTCCTCCATCCAGCCCACCCTGAAGAAACTCAATCTCGACCCAGCAGACCTTGCCTCCCCTTCCTAGCAAAGGTGATTGAGAAGACCATCCAACTGCAACTACAGGACCATATTGACAACTCCCCCCTCGGGACCCACAACAGCACAGATTCCTCACTCTACATGGGGTGGAAATCCTGATGGCCACACTCGTCAACAACCTAATCGAAGGCATACAAGACTCAACCCAAGGCTTCCTACTGATCTTTCTTGACATCTCAGTAGCATTCAATATCATTGACCACAAAACTCTCCTCCAACACTTGAAATCAATGTGAATCCAAGAAACAGTATAACAGATGTTTCATTCTTACCTGTCTAACAGACAGCAACAAATAATGTTATGTTTTTTTGAAGGAGTGAATAAACAGGTGGACAAAGGTGAGTCGGTTGATATTGTGTATCTGGACTTTCAGAAAGCCTTTGACAAGGTCCCTCATCAGAGACTTTTGGCAAAACTAAAGAGTCATGGGATAGGAGGCAGTGTACTATTGTGGATCAGGAACTGGTTAAAAGATAGAAAGCAGAGGGTAGGGCTAAATGGCCAATTTTCCCAATGGAGAAAGGTGAATAGTGGTGTACCCCAGGGATCTGTGCTGGGTCCGCTGCTTTTTGACATATTCATAAATGACCTGGAAAGTGGAATAACGAGTGAGGTTATCAAATTTGCAGATGACACAAAATTATTTAAAGTTGTTAAAACCCAACAGGATTGTGAAAAATTGCAAGAGGATCTTGATAAATTGGAAGACTGGGCATCAAAATGGCAGATGAAATTTAATGTGGACAAGTGCAAGGTTATGCACCTAGGGAAGAACAACCCAAACTATGGTTACACGATGCAAGGTTCCACATTAGGAACCACCACCCAGGAAAAAGATTTAGGCGTCATTGTGGATACCATGTTAAAACCCTCGGCCCAGTGTGCAGCGGCGGCCAAGAGAGCAAATAGAATGCTAGGTATGATAAGGAAAGGAATGGAAAATAAAATAAAAGATATTATAATGCCTCTATATCGTTCCATGGTGAGACCGCACCTTGAATATTGTGTGCAGTTCTGGTCGCCGTATCTTAAAAAGGATATAGCGATTTTAGAAAAGGTACAGAGAAGAGCCACCAAAATGGTAAAGGGGATGGAAGGATACTCCTATGAAGAAAGGCTAAAAAGGTTAGGGCTCTTTAACCTGGAAAAGAGACGGCTGAGGGGAGATATGATAGAAGTCTATAAATTAATGAACGGAGTGGAACGGGTAAACGTAGATTGATTGTTTACGTTATCAGAATATAGAAAGACTAGGGGACATGCAATGAAGCTACAGGGTAAACTATTTAAGACTAATAAAAGAAAATATTTTTTCACTCAACGTGTAATCAAACTCTGGAATTTGTTACCGGAGGATGTAGTAAAGGCTGTTAGTGTAGCTGGGTTTAAAAAAGGTTTGGACAAGTTCCTGGAGGAAAGGTCCATAAACCATTATTAAGAAGTGACCGAAGATATCAATGCTTGATCCAGTACAAGCATTGTGGAACTTGTGTCTCTTGGGGAAACTGCTAGGTACATATGACCTAGATTGGCCACTGTTGGAAACAGAATAATGGGCTTGATGGACCTTGGTCTGACCCAGTATGGCATATCTTATGTTCTTATGTTCTTAAGGAACAAATACCTCCATCCCTTACCAACAAACACAGGGAGTCCCCTAAGGATCCACTCTATCTGCACTCCTCTTCAACCTTTACCTCCACCCTCTCTGTAAGATCATCAGAACACACAACATTGATTTCCACGTCTGTGCTGATGATATCATGTTGTACAGTCCACTCCAAACCAAGCAACCATCAAACACATCGGTTCAAGAATGCTTTGCTGACATCTCCTGCTGCTCGACAGCTAACAATCTCTCAATCAATTACAAAAAAACAGAAGCCTTATTCGTTATGAGAGACAACAGATTCATCCTCCTCCCACCATACCAATGAACAACATCCAAATAAACATAGTAACATAGTAAATGATGGTAGATAAAGACCAGTGTGGTCCATCTAGTCTGCTCAGCAATATGGCAGGAGTAGGTGCACACCTATCCATGTCTTTGCTTAGTGGTGCACCCACTAGGAGCAGATGCACCCCTCCCCATGTCTTCACCCCTCCCCATATCTTTATTTCTTTGTTTAGGGGTGAACCCACTGCTCCTCCCCCCCCCCCTCCTTCGCTCCATGTAGGACACCCCTATTTGTTGAGAAATTAGATGGTTCAGTTTATTTTCATTTAATTTAATTGCTGTATAGTGATCCACTGTGTCTGTCTCAGGCCACTTTGAATTCCGTCACTGTGTTTGCCCCCACCACCTCCATTGGGAGGGCATTCCAAGCATCCAGTATTTCCCGACATTGTCTTTCAATTTACCACCTTGCAGCTTCATGTCATGCCCTCTAGTTTTACAGCTTCCCCGTCTCTGGAAGAGGTTTGTTTGTTCATTATTTCTCTTTAAGTATTTAAAGGTCTGAATCATATCTCCCCTATCCCTCCTCTCCTCCAAAGTGTACATTTAGGTCTTCAAGTCTCTCCTCATAAGGCTTCTGACACAGGCTCCAAATCATTTTGGTCGCCTTCCTCTGAACAGCTTCCATTCTTTTTACATCCTTTGCAAGATACGGTCTCCAAAACGGAACACAGTATTCCAAGTGAAGCCTCACCAGAAACTTATACAGTGGCACTAGTACCCCCTTCCTTTCTGCTGGTAATTCCTCTTTGAATGCAGCCCAACATCCTCCTGGCTTTTGCCATCGCCTTATCGCACTGTTTTGCTACCTTGAGATCTACAGAAATCACACCAAGGTCTTTCTCCTGCTCTGTGCCCAGCAACCTCTTGCCCCCTATCGCGTACATTTCCTTTGGATTTCTGCTACCCAAGTGCATGACACTGCACTTCTTCGCATTAAATCTTAATTGCCAAGCATCAGACCATTCCTCCAGCTTTTGCAGATCCTTCCTCATGTTAAGCACTCCCTCGGGGGAGTCCACTCTGTTGCAAATTTTCATGTCATCTGCAAAAAGACAGACTTTTCCATTCAGTCCTTCAGCAATATCACCCACAAATACATTGAACTTAAATACCTAGGCGTCATCATTGACCAAAACCTCTCCTTCAAGACACAAATAGCAGCTACAGACAAAGCAATATTCTACAAATCCAAGACTCTACAACGCCCCTGGCCATCCTTGATTTATCGGATTTCCGCTCAGTCTTCCAAGCCCTAATTCTTCCTCATGCCGATTACTGTAAAACAATATACCACAGTCTCCCACAGTCCACCCTTCTCCCATTACAAACTGCCCTCCATAGTGCTGCATGCATCATACAAGGAGCATCCACATTCAACAGAATTGCCCCTATACTCAAACAACTCCACTGGCTACTGCTCCCCAACAGAATCACATACAAAACCCTACTACTAACATACAAGGCTCTCCACTGCACCCCTGCTACCTATCTGCAAATCCTTCTTCAACCCCAACAGTCCACAAAGACTCTCCATAACCCACAAACTCACTATACCACACTCCAGAACAAAGCACTCACAACAAACATGCCACAGAGCCTTCAAACTATATGCACCCTCCCTCTGGAACACACTCTCAATCCCTATAAGAAATATCTCTGACTTCCATTCCTTCTGCAGTCACCTCAAAACCTACCTGTTCTCAAAGCACTTCAACACTGACTCCGAAAAAGGAACATACTGTTCCCCTCAGTAAGTGTATCCACCAAAACTGTTGATAATACTGACCTACTTGTTACTTGTACAAAGTTACAATGTTCCTTGTACATAGTTGGCTGTTAGATGTAATTTGAATCGTTTCTGTTCAATGTAAACTGCTTTGACCCAGTGAAAAGCAGTACATAAGCTCTGCTAAATAAATAAATAAACACGATGGCAGAAAAAGATCATTTGTCTTATCTAGTCTGTCCTTCCATATCAACTACTATAGCCCCCTTTTTTTCCCCTTTAGAGATCTTCTGTGTTTATCCCATGCTTTCATGAATTCACATAGAGACCTATTCCTTTCCAGATGTCCAGCCCCTTGTGCAGCCGGGCAGAATCAGGGTGTGCAACGGTAGACCTGATTCTGATCCCACACCAGCCGCCTCCGAGATTGTCCTTTCTGTGCAGCCAGACCCACGTACCGGCCTTCCATGGCCAGGGTCCACCTGCGGGGAACCTCCTGCATGCCTCCCGGTCTTGTCCCCGCTTTGCGACACTGCTAGCCCATGTCCAGGGGGACTTATTCCACCTCTGAGGTGGAATAACTCCCCCGTCTAACTGTCCTAACCTGGACATATAGGGCTGACCTCAGAATTGGCCCTATATGTCCAGGATGATGACTTGCCCATGTACCACCCTCACTTTGCCTTCCACCCACCCCCTCCCCATCTAAGGCTCCCCATACAACTCCACTGTTCATACAGGGAGCCATTCATGGGGATGGCAAGGGGGATGAATAGCAGGGATATACGTCCGGGCAGAGCTTAGAATAGATCCCATACTGTCCTCGTCTGTACTACCTCCATTGGCAGGACCGGTGCTAGCGTCTCTGGTACCACTCTGCAACCTGTACATTTGCCTCCCTCCCTCATTATTATTATTATTGATAGGTTGCACACGCACACACACCCTTCCCAAAACTCCTTTGTGCTAGTATTTCTCCATCACTTCAAATATAACAATAAAATGGCAGTAAAGTGGTAAATTGCAGTGAAATGGTAAAAATAAGTACTGTTGAGTAAATACTTAACATTGCATGAAGAGGCTGTGATGGTCAAAGGGTTAATGTGATCAAAGCAAAACAATCAATATATTTATTTATCTAAATTTAGAAAAGGGTCTACAAAGGTTAGCTTTTCTGCCTCTTTTCCCACCTGCTATTGTTGCCACAGATACCACTGCTGCTCTATCTTTGCATGCACAGTTGCACAGCTCTTTTATAAATCCAACAAATAAGGATGAGGTGATAAAAGCAGTTAGTGTAAATGGGTTTAAAAAACGGTTTGAACAAGTTCCTGGAGAAAAAGTCAACAGATTGTTATTAAGATAGATCTGGGGGGAAGCCACTGCTATCCCTGGGTGTAAGCAGGATGGAAGCTGAGGTGAGCACTAAGAAGCAGTACTCAATCCTCGTGCTGATGTCGGCAGTTCCAGCAGTTGATGGTGACATCATCAATGTGAGAACTTCACTTGGCTAGACTTTGAGATTTCTTTGAGAGCGCTGCTTTGCTGCTGCGTGTTGGAACTGCTGCAACCATGAAACATGCAGAGACTTTGCTGGAATGCCGAAAGTGAAAAGATCACTCCATAGTCTCCCATGAGAGCCAGCGGTGGTGCTTCTTATAGTGGATTGGCAGTGATGCAAGCCACATGCTTCAAGCCCTGTGTTGTGGCACACATGTGTTTGACTCCAACTGACTAGCTCACTACACCGGAAGCTCCTTCCTTCATTTGCAAAACCAAATACAGTATATCTGGGTGTGTATGTGGAAAAAGAGTTCAAAGACAGATGATACAGTTATATCTCATTATGGTAGTAAGGGTTGTATAAGGAAACTTTATAACCGGGGTTTCTATATATGTCTCTCTTTACATAGTGGATGTGTGGTGCTCAGGTGTAGAAACTGTCTGTATGCATGTAGTGCACTGTGGGGTGTGGGATGCGGTGTGTGTATGGTGCGGGAGTATGATGCCTATGTGTCTTCTGATGGGGGTGGGGGTTACGCCTTTTAGCATATTTGCCCTTTTCTCCTCTCTCTTTAACCTAAACCCCTTGCACTCTTACCCCCCTCCATGTGTGACTCTACACCGCCCCTATTAGGCGCCCGCCTAGGGCATGCGATGCAGGTTTGCCTTCTAAAAGAACAGTCTGTAGCCGTGTGGTCAGGCAAAAACAATAACTGGGCTTTATTCCCCTTCCCTTATGGATTTCCTTTTTTATACAGCAATAAAGAGTAATATAAATAAACTGTTTCTTCACAGCAAAAATAAAGATGAACCTTTTCCAAGCAATTATAACACTGCTTCTGCTTGCTTCTTACAGTCCAGACCTGTAAATGGTAACACTCTTCAGGGCTGCTATTGACACAACTCTTTCTTTGGGAGGCAACAGTTCCTATAGCAGGAAGCTGCTCTGCATAAACAGGGTCGTGGGGACCTGTGTTTGGGGCTTCTCTTAGGTTCCCTCTTTCTCTCCAATAAGGATTCTCTTCCCCACTGTTAGCTTTAGTTCTCCTGGCCGGGCCCACCTCTTGCCCTTTAGAGAAAATGGTGTACTTAGCCTTTCCTCTGGGGTATATAGCTTCCACTCCTTCCTCTGTTAACCAGGCCTTTCTGTCTGGGCTGTAGCGTGCCTTTCCCCAAGAGTTCCAAACACCAGTAGTTTGAGCTGGGCTGTAGCCACTTTCTGGAAAGGTTTTAATCCTGCTGCTCCTTGCTACCGGGGCATATCCAATGCTTCCTGGATCCAGCAAGCTCTCCTGTTTGTGACATCTGCCCTCTATCTGCTTGGTCACTCTTCTCGGGTCGATGCCCCCTCTGGCTTGGGAGACTCCTGCACTGGCTCTTCCAGCACTCTCTGGTTCAGCTGTCTCCTCTCTCACTGGCTCGGCATCAGTAACTCCTCCAGCCACACCCACTTCTCTTCCTTCCAACTCTCTGCCTCCCCTTGCTGGGATTTCCCAACTGCTTTTATCCTTTTGTCTCTTGCACATCGTACGTGCTTCCCTGCTCAGGTGAACCTGATTAGCTCTCTGCCTTTCTGCTGCGTCATATCTGGTGTGGGGAAAGTTTGTTCTACTATTCTTTGGCTCATTGTAACCTGAATGTGTTTGCTGCTTATGTGACTGCAAGGTAAGTTCTTCTTTTTCCCCTACTATCATAGGTTCTGTGCTGGCTACTGCATCACACATGTAGACCCTCTTCTGCTGCCTCCCTCCACTCCAGTGGCATGCCAAGGGTGAGGTGGTGGGAGCCCTGGGTGACAGCAGTGACAGCAAACTTACTTTACTTGTTTGCCCTGCAGCACCCTGTTACCTCTGCTCCAGGCCCTGCAATGTTTCCTGAAGTCTCACAATAATACCGCAAGACTTTGCCCGGGAGGTAACTGCGGCTGGGGACAGGCCTGGCAGTGGCATGCCGTGCAGCAAACAAGTACATTTGCCCTTGGGGGGGGCCTGCTCTGGGTTCCAGATAAGCTCAGTATGTCACTGCCCCACTCTGTTACCTTCCCAGCCTCTGGCCCTTTATACCTCCCTTTATATTCTCACCCCATGCCCTCCATTTCTCTCCCCCATCTTTTTTACCCAAACTCACTACCCTTTTAAATTGTATTTTACCTCCTGTGTGTCTCTGGCCGCATCTCCTTTCCTATAGTAGGCTTCTTCTGCTTTTCAGGCTGAAGGAGAAGCCACCTGCTGTGCTGATTGACCTGTTTAGTTGGTGTACCTTGGCTACAGCCCAAGGCAATTTAAGGCATGGAGCAAGAACTCTAGCATGGCAGCGTTCAGAGAGCAGCAGCCAGCACATCATGTTCAGGCCCTGTGATCTGGCCAGAATGCAGGCACCCACACTTTCCTGGACGCCATGCACAGGGGCAAGGTGTACCTGGCATGCTCTATGAGCACACATGCTGAGCATAGCCACAACCCACTCAAGTTTGCTGTCTGCCTGCCTGCCTGACCGTACACTTGGCCTGACTGGGCTTGGCCTGCACTTCGTGTGCCTGCTGCTGGAGAAGAGTGTGAGCAACAAGTGGGGCCGCACCACAACCAGCCTGGCCGCCTGCGAGTTCGGCCATTGTCAATGCTGATGTGAAGATCCCCAATTGCATATTCAACAGACCCCTCATCTATGCTGCCTTGGTTGGTCTCTGTGCCATGCTGGGAGCTCCGCAGTTTCAAGAGGGGGCACAATGAGTGCATGCTGGTGGGCGCTGAGTGGCTGGGCACAGAGTGAGAGGGTGGGGAATCGCTGGAGCTGTCAGGTCGTAAGAGCTGCTTCCGCATTCCAGGGAGAGCTGCATTGAGAAGCAGCCTGACAGTACCTGAGGGGGTTTGCAGAGTAGGAGGAGGCCGCGATCGCAACCAGACATTGGTTTTGTGGGCCTGCCGGATAGGCTGCTCCTGCAGGCACACAGCACCACTGCTGCCAGCACTCTTGAACACCAGCGCCCCCCTGCCGTGCTTACTCTGCTTACCAGGTAGCACTGGCCCTGTCCATGGGAGACTATTCCATGCATCTACTGCTCTTTCCATAAAGAAATATATCCCCTTTCACCTTCGTCCTATGACTGAGCTTGCCTTTTAAGAAGACAAAGTCCTTGGTGGAACCAAGGATGAAAAGGATTAAGCTTTGTGCATCAATTTGTATCATAGTAACATAGTAAATGACGGCAGATAAAGACCAGCATGGTCCATCCAGTCTGCCCAGCAATACTGCAAGAATAGGTGCACCTGTCGCTCTGTGCAGGCCACCCCTCCCCATGTCTCTGTCTAGGGGTGGACCCACCACTCCATGTAGGGCACCTTATTTGTTAAAACGTTAGATGGTTCAGTTTATTTGGTTTTTTTCCTGCTTCTGTAAAGGGATCCGCTGTGCTTGTCCCATGCTGTTTTGAATTCTGTCACCGTGTTTGCCCCTACTACTTCCATCGGGAGAGCATTCCAAGCATCCACCATCCTTTCAGTGAAAAAATATTTCCTGACATTGCCTTTCAATTTTCCACTTTGCAGCTTCATGTTATGCCCTCTCGTTTTGCAGCTTCCCCATCTTTGGAAGAGGTTTGTTTGTTCATCGTTCCTCTTTAAGTATTTAAAGGTCTGAATCATATCTCCCCTATCTCTCCTCTCCTCCAAAGTGTACATATTTAGGTCTTCAAGTCTCTTCTCATACGGTTTCTTACGCAGGTGCCAAATCATTTTGGTCGCCTTCCTCTGAATAGTTTCCAGTCTTTTTACATCTTTTGTAAGATATGGTCTCCAAAACTGAACACAGCATTCCAAGTGAGGCCTCACCAGCGACCTGTACAGTGGCATAAGTACCTCCTCCTTTCTGCTGGTAATCCCTCTTTGTATGCAGCCCAAAATCCTCCTGGCTTTTCCCACCGCCTTGTTGCACTGTTTTGCCACCTTGAGATCATCAGAGATAATCACACCAAGGTCTTTCTCCTGAACCATGCACACCAACCTCTCACCCCCTATTGCGTACATTTCCCTTGGATTTCTGCTACCTAAGTGCATGACACTGCACTTCTTCGCATTAAATCGCAATTGCCAAGCATTAGACCATTCTTACAGCTTTTGTAGATCTTTCCTCATGTTATCCACTCCCTCGAGGGAGTCCACTCTGTTGCAAATTTTTGTGTCATCTGCAAAAAGACAGACTTTTCCATTCAGTCCTTCAGCAATATCACTCACAAATACATTGAACAGTGCCGGGCCCAGGACTGAACCCTGGGGCAACCCACTAATCACCTTCCTTTCATCCGAGTGAGCTCCATGTACCATCACCTTCTGTCATCTGTCAGTCAACCAATTTCTAATCCAGTTTACCATCTTGGGATCCATCCACAAGCTACTGAGTTTATTGACAAGCCTCCTATGAGGAACAGTATCAAAGGCTTTGCTGAAATCCAGGTAGATGACATCCATCGCATGCCCCTGATCTAGTTCCTTGGTCACCCAGTCAAAGAACTCAATCAGATTTGTTTGGCAAGACTGTCCTTCAGTAAAACCATGTTGCCTCGGATCTTGCAACCTGTTGGTTTTGAGAAAGTTCACTACTCACTCTTTCAGGAGCGTCTCCATTACTTTTCCCGCCACCGAGGTAAGGCTCACGGGTCTGTAGTTTGACATTTCTTCCCTGTCACCACTTTTGTGTATAGGTACGACATCAGCCATTCTCCAGTCCTGAGGAACCTCTCCTTTTTCCAAGTATCTGCTGAATAAATCCTTTAATGGCCCTGCAAGAACCTCTCTGAGCTCTTTCAGTATCCTGGGATGTATCCCATCCGGTCCCATGGCTTTGTCCACTTTCAGTTTAGCAAGTTGTTCCAACACCTCATCTTCTGTGAATGGTGTGGTATCTACTTCATTCCCATTTTTATATTTGGGAGTCACAGCTGGTCCATCTCCAGGATTTTCTTTAGTAAAAACAGAGCAGAAGTATTTGTTTAGCAATTTCGCTTTTTCTATGTTACTTTCCACGAGTCACTTTCCACTTTTCACATTCCACATTCCAGCACTTCTGAGTCCTGCAATTCCAACTCTGATCTTCTTCCTTTCCCGAATATACCTGAAGAACGTTTTGTCGCCACCCTTAACATCTTTAGCCATCTTTTCCTCTGCCTTTGATTTTGCTATCCTTATTTCTCTTTTTGACTCTTTGAGTTTGATCCTGTATTCATTTCTGTGTTCTTCTGTTTGCAAGCTTTTGAATTTTGCGAAAGCTGTGTTTTTTGCCTTTATTTGAGCAGCCACTTCTTTGGAAAACCAAATAGGTTTCCTTCTCCTCTTGTTTTTGTTCACCTTTTTTACATATTTGTCTGTTGCCCCTTTTATTGCCACCTTTAATTTAGCCCATTGCAATTCCACTTCCCTTATCTCCTTCCACCCTATCATCTCCTCCTTTAGGTACTCGGCCATTTTATTGAAGTCAGTGTTTTTGAAGTTTAGGACTTTGACCTTGCTATGTTTGGCCTGTACCTTGGCTTTTATCTCAGACCACACTGTGTGATGATCGCAGTTACTCACAGGGGCACACATGCAGACATTCGACACGCTATCACTGTTGGTGAGCACTAAATCCAGTGTTGAGCTTTCCCTGGTTGGCTCCATGACCATTTGTCTAAGTGATGCATCTTGGAGAGCATCTACAATTTTTTTGCTTCTTTCCAGATGTGCAAAAGGAGAAATCCAATCCACATCAGGTAGATTAAAGTCATCCAATATGATCGCTTCCCCCTTTGTGGCTATCTTGGCAATATCTATAATCAAATCGTTATCTATCTCTTCAATTTGAGTAGGAGGTCTGTAGACTACAGCAGTATGGATGGCAGTGCCATCTCCTCTTTCCAAAGCAATCCAGAGTGCTTCTTCTTTTGCCCATGCCCCCTGCATTTCAGTAGCTTTAATATTGCTTTTGACATACAAGGCTACTCCTCCTCCTTTTCCATTTTCTCTGTCTCTTCTGAATAGATTATAGCCAGCTATGGCTATATCTCAATCATGCGATTCATTAAACCATGTTTCTGTAATGGCCACAATGTCCAAGTCCATTTCCACCATTAGGGCTTCCAGGTCTGGAACTTTGTTGGCTAAGCTTCTAGCATTTGTGCTCATTGCTTTCCAGCATTTACCTGGCTTGTGTCTATTTTGCATTGATTTTGTTCTGCCCACATCTTCCCACTTGTTTTTGATGTGTGGTTTAAAAGTGTGGCTGTTTCTGATGTTATTCTGCTTTTGCAGGGGTGGCGTGCAGGTCTTGATCTTCCACATCCATCACCCCCTTTTCCTAGTTTAAATGCATATCCACATACTGCCTGAATTTTTCACTTAAGATTATTTTCCCTGCGACAGAGAGATGCAGTCCATCAGCACAGTATAGTCTCTTGTTGGTCCATCTGTTTCCCCAGTCGCCAATAAATCTGAATCCTTCTTGTTTGCACCAGGTCTGGAGCCATGTATTAAAGCTGTTAATGCGATGCAGCCTTTTTGTCCCCTTACCAAGAACAGGCAGAACCAATGAGAATGCAACAGTGCTAACAATGGGCTTGAGTTTCTCTCCCAGAGATTGGAAGTCCTTTTGCACTGTAGAGGCACTGTTTCTAGCCAGGTCATTTGTGCCCAAGTGGATAACAACATCAAGTTTGGAGTGTTCACTTTTTGCGCTAAGTACTTCAACAATTTGGTTTGTATTCCTGCTGGCTGTCGAGCCTGGTAGGCACATGACTATCTTCTCTCCTTTGAACTGTGTTCCAAAGTTGGTGCCTCTGATGATGGAATCTCCAAGTAGTAGTAGTTTTCTGTTTGGTGAGGTTTTCTTCATATTTGGTGCTTTAGCAGGAGATTGGGCATTGTCTGACTCATTTAAGGGCCCTTCAGCTTCATTGGATTGAGCATCCTCATTAGCCAAGGCAGAGAAGGCATTATGCAGGGATATCTCTTGATGTCTCTGCATTACAGGTCGCAGTCTTCCAGAACCCACTGTGATCCATTTGTTCCAGGGGGGTTTGATTCTTTGTGGGAGCGGTGGTGGACTTTGTTCAGTTTGCATCCTAGAAGAGGTGTGTTTCATTGCAGCTATTTCCTCCCTCAGTAGAGTCACTTCTTTATGCATGGCAGCTAGGTCTTTCCTTAGTAGAGTCAGTTCGTCATGCATGGCAGCTGACCTGAGGCACATAAGACAAGTTCTTAGGCTCCAAATGATTCATCTTGAAATGAAAGTACCGCAGTTATTGTACTGAATACTCGACATGTGGGTTAAGCAGTCCCAGAAGAGGAAGAAGAAGAAGTAAGGATGAAGAACATGTGGACTTTAACCCAAGTAAGAAAGGATAGATGGTACTTTTGTGACCACTATAAAGGCAAAGTAGCCCCTGGGGTGGGTGGGGTGAGGGGTAGGGTGGGTGGGAACCTAAGTGTCTCTGGCGAGTAGGCTGTTCCTGAACTGTGGGCACACACAGATATCTGATGTAAGTCTATACAAGGAATGCAGTCCAAATGCCCCAAGCTTAGTCTAAAACCACAGTTAAAAGCTATAATAGTAATCCCCCCCAAAAATCAAGTTAGAATTTATAGTAATCCCCCCAAAATCAACAGTTAGAATTTATAGGTTTAAGCCAGCAGAGAAAATAGAAAGTTTTGTTCTTAGCATAATGGAGGCTTCTCAGCTTCTGCAAAACTCTGTAGTACGGCAGATAACGCAAAATTCCAAAGATGAGCTTGCCTTCCAAGGATAGATCACAAAAATTGGAGGAAACTGGTTACATTTCTACCCTAGCAAATTCAAATCAATTTTTCAATAGCTCTAGATGAAATTCCATGCTTCTCAGGATGTACTCTTGGTTCTTCTGATGCAAGTTTAAAGGAGATTAAATAGTTGTCTGTCCATAGTAAACTTAAGGTGGATTCAAATTCTAAACAGGAAATCATGTTTTGATATTTTTACACTTGTATCAGAGATAGTTGGCCAACATCATGGAAGAGCATCCTGTCTAACACCACAAACTTCTACTAAGGAGAAAATTCAGCTGGATGACACAGACATTTAGAATGGCTACTGTTTCTTTAAAGATCATCTAGAGATATACACACTACTATTTAGAAATCCAGTGGATCATAACCATTTTGAGAACTATTATCCAACGAAGTTAAAACTGGGATTACCAGAGGAAGTCACTTTATTTATAGGAAATAGTTATTTAACCACAGAGCTCTGTGAGCAGTTAATCTCCAAAAATTGCCATTTTAAAAGTTTGCAATAAACCAAACCATCCAAATACCTCAATATTATCACTTTATATTTGATACCTTTTTTTACTTTTTTTCTTTTTTTATATTTTATTTTGTTTGTAACTATTAGGAACAGTGATGACAGTACCAAATGCTGTTTATTTTTTAAAAAGGGGAAAAAACCTCAGTCCTGTCCCAGCATTTGTAATACAGACCAAATATTTAGGTCTAGGACACGCGTCCTCATTCATCAAAAAAGTTTAAAAGTTTGCCGTTTTGGCTTAGATTCCTTCAGCAAAGGTCCTGAACAGCTCTGAAATTAGAGGAATGTGAATCTGCATAAAGAAACATAGAAATATGACAGAAGAAAAAGACCTATCTAGTCTGCCCTTCCTTATCAACCACTACAATAGACTCTTTTTTTTACCTTTAGAGATAGATAGATAGATAGATAGATAGTGTGGCTAAACATAGGTATAATTTGAAAGATCTACAATAACCATAAATGGATTTACTCTGTACCTCAAAAAAATTTAGTATCAAAAACTGCTTTAAAATACAAACAACAGGAGGAAAATCTCAGGCGGCTTCAGTGCTATATTCATTTGTAATCATTTATCTCCAGGAACAAGCAGGAATGTAGTCATCACATATGGGTATCGTCAGTACCGACGGAGCCTGCGCGGGAACGCTCCCCAGCGTCCAATTAGAATGCTTTTGGGAGCATCCCACAGTGCCTGCGTGCTGCCTTCCTGCCTTTCCCAACTGCCTCTCTCCAGTTCTTCTTTTTCCGCGGAGCCAGCAGGTCGTGTTCCTGTCACCGCAGAAGAATTTTCTTTTTCTTTATTTCTTTTTGTGGTTGCGTCTGCCTTCTTCGACGCTCTACCGGTACCGCCGGTCTTTCTTTTCCTATTTCTAAAAAAATATATATATATATCTGCTTTTTTCTATTTTCTTCAGGTGCACCCGCCTTTTTGGGCCTTAGGCCCAAAAACATTCCTTAACATGGAAAAACCTGCCTCAGGTTTTAAAAAGTGCACCAAGTGTGGCGGTACCATTTCCGTCACCGACATCCATGAATGGTGTTTAAAATGTTTAGGTCCTGACCACTCTATCACGGATTGTGTGTCCTGTGCCATGATGTCTAAAAGAGGTCGGAAGAACTGAGCTGCCAAGCTCAGTACCCTGTTTCCCTCTGATGCGGCTTTGGTGGCATCGACGTCTTCCAGGGCTTCTTCTTCCTCCCATGGATCTCAGGTAACTAAACATAAATCCAGCCGGTCCTCGAAGGGTAGATCTCCTTCTAAGCATCGAGATGCCTCTGGCGTTGCCCTTGAGGATTCTGCACTGGCAAAATTACCCCGGTGGAAGGCTTCGGCTTCCAAAGCATTATCGGGGTTCCAGGATGTTCTAGATGGCTCGGCCTCGACAGATCTCCTGGTGCCATGCTCTGGGGTACCGGTGGCTTCCACCGGTACCGTCATCCAGGCATTGGCGGTGTCCATGGACCAGAGAATTCTGACCATGGAACGCAGTCTGGCGGCTTTCCTTGTGGCATCGACGCCCTTGGTACCGCGACAGACAATTCCACCGGTACCAGCACTGGCACTGGCATCGGTATCGGCACCGGTATCGATAGCATTGACATTGGCATCGGTGTCTGCTATGCCGGTACTCTGTCCTCCGATGCCCTCCGGTACCGGTTATTCCCGGTACCGACCTTGGTCGGTACGGGTATCAGACTCTGCAGGAGCATCCAGACAGACGATACTTCGAGTCCTCAGAAGAATCTGAGGATTCTGAAAGTTCTGTCGATGCAGCGATGCTTCTTCCAGAGGAGTCCTCCTCCCCTAAACGCAGGATGTCTCCTCCAGAGGACATCAGAGAGGTGGCTCGGGGCCTGTCCATTACTGTGGCCCCTGAAACAGAGCCAAGGGCCAAGGAGATGGAAATTTTACAATATTCCAAAACTCCTAAGGAGGCAGCTACCTTACCCATTCATGAAATTCTATATGATCTCATGTTGAGGATGTGGGAAACACTTCTTACCACCTCTCCTCATTCTCACAGGTTAGATACTATGTATCGTGTCCCTCCTTGTCCTGGGTTCCATAAGACTCAGCTTCCTCACCACTCTATTGTGGTGGAGTCAGCTATGAGAAGGATTAGAAGTGCAAAAAGACATGCCTCTACTCCTCCAGGACGTGAATGCAGAACCCTGGATGCTTTTGGACGTAGAGTCTTTCAAGCTTCCATGCTTGCTGCAAGAATCAGTTCCTATAGTCTCTACATGGGAATGTTCCTAAAGGAGGTCACAGATAATTTACAGACTTTAAGTCCTTTCATTTCTGAGGATAAGAGACAGAACTTTCTCACTTGGGTCAAACATGCCCAAGATGTCTCTAAATTCTCCAACTGTGCAGCCTTTGACTGCTTTGAGTGTATAAGCAGAACCTCGGCTATTGCCATAGGTGCACGTAGAATTGCTTGGCTCCAGGCATCTGATTTAGAGCTCTGGGTACAAGATAAATTGGGAAATATCCCTTGTACTGGTGAGAACCTGTTTGGTAAAGATTGGCAGGAAAAAGCTAATGAAATGGATGCTGAAAATTCCACCTTGGATAGACTATCCAAGTCCACTGCTAATCCTGTTAGAAAGAAGTTGTTCAAGAAAACATCTTTTTCTAAAAAGAAAAGATTTTATCCTGCTTATGGTCAGCAGGCATCTTCTGCAGGTCAGTTTTCAACTAAACGTCAGCAACCACCCAAACAGAAGAAAACAAAGGCTGCTATGCCTCCACTGGCCCAGCAGCCTCAGCCTCCTCAGGGCCTTTGACTTTCAGCTAGAGAACTTAGCCTTTCTGGTTCTGGAAGGACCAGAACCATCCACCATTCCAAGATGGTTATGTCATTTTGCCCCCAGATGGGGGCAAATAACAGCAGAGCATTGGACACTCTCCATCATAAATGAGGGGTACAAACTTCATTTTTCAAGCATGCCCCCTCACACAATAGTGAAGCAGTTCAATTCTCCAACCTCTCTCATCAACCTGTTAGGTCAGGAGGTTGCCATCCTTCTTGCCCAAGGGGCAATAGAAGAAGTACCTCTTCATCAACAGGGCACAGGGTTCTATTCCCCTTATTTTCTTATCCCAAAGAAAACAGGAGGATACAGACCTATCTTATATCTCAGAGAATTGAACAAATTCCTTGTCAAGGAGAAATTCAAGATGATTTCTCTCGGAGCTCTGCTTCCATACATTCAGAGTCAGGATTGGCTTTGTTCTCTAGATCTCAAGGATGCGTACACCCATGTCCTCATCCATCCAACCCACAGAAGGTTCCTTTGATTTCTTTTTCAAGGAAAACACTACCAATACAGGGTGCTTCCTTTTGGTCTGGCCTCTAAACCAAGGGTGTTCAGAAAATGCATGGCTGTGGTAGCAGCATTTCTCCGCACTCTGGGAATATTCGTCTTCCCTTACTTGGACGACTGGCTCATTCGAGCTCCAACACAGTCAGAGGCCATGACTTCTCTATCCTGCACAATGCGTATCCTTCAGTATTTAGGGCTGGTAATAAACATCCCAAAATCCAGTCTGACTCCCACTCAATCTTTAGAGTTCATAGGAGCTCTTCTGGATACCACAAGGGCAAGGGCCTATCTTCCCCAGGCCAGTTGCCTTCGCTTGGTGCAGTTAGCTTCTCAAGCAGTGCTAAAGCCTCATCTAACTGCTCGAGAAATGTTGCAATTGCTGGGCCACATGGCATCCACCGTGCATGTGGTTCCATATGCTCGCCTCCACATGAGGGCAGCTCAGTGGACTTTATCCACCCAATGGACCCAGGCATCAGGGTGCCTGTCAGACAAAATAGCAAACACAAGTCGCCTCTTTTTGTCCCTCCAATGATGGAAGTCCACTCCAAATCTGTTGCTGGGGTGCCCCTTTCAACAACCCTTACCCCAAGCAACTCTCACAACAGATGCTGCTCCAAAGGGTTGGGGAGCTCATCTCCAAGACTTCCCCACCCAGGGCACCTGGTCTCCACAAGAGAGTTGTCTGCATATCAATCTCTTGGAACTCAGAGCAATTTTCCTGGCTCTGCGAGTGTTCCACTCCCTGCTCAGCTACAAGACAGTCCTCATTCATATGGACAATCAGGTAGCCATGTTTTATGTGAACAAGCAGGGGGGAACAGGCTCTCTGTCGCTTTGCAACGAAGCTTTGCGACTATGGGCCCTCACCAGAGAGCATCAGATTCATCTGCTGGCAGTATATCTTCCAGGCATTCAAAGCTCTTGGGCGGACAGACTTAGTCGAGTTCTCCTTCCACACGAGTGGTCTCTGCATGCAGACCAGGTGACCAGGATATTTCAACTTTGGGGAACCCCGGACATAGAACTCTTTGCAAGTCCGTGGAATGCCAAACTTCCCCGGTTCTGTTCCAGAATTCCGGCTCAGGGGCTCAGGCCAGGGATGCTTTCCTCCTTTACTGGGGTCAAGACTTCCTGCATGCCTTTCCACCCATTCCCCTAATTCCCCAAACCCTCTTCAAGCTTCAGGGAGACAAAGGCCACATGATTCTCATAGCACCACATTGGCCACGGCAAGTGTGGTACCTTCTGCTTCTATATCTCTCTCAAGCTCCCTCCCTGGAGTTAGGGTCTGCTCCAGATCTCCTATCTCAGGAGAACGGAATGTTATGGCATCCCAGTCCCCAGTCTCTGCATCTCAGGGCTTGGTTGCTGAAGGCCTAGATCTCCAAGATCGTCATCTTTCTCAGCAAGTGAAAGATGTTCTTTATGCTTCCAGAAAACCTTCCACTAGACGTTCTTATGCTTTCAAGTGGAAAAGGTTTACTATTTGGTGTTCGGAAAAGGGTCTTAACCCCCTTGCGATACCTCTGGAATCTTTGCTGGAGTATCTCCTCCATTTGTCTAATGCAGGCCTTAAGACAAATTCAGTAAGAGTCCATTTGAGTGCTATTGCAGCTTCTCTTAAACCTCTAAATGGACAACCTATTTCCTCTCATCCTCTTATAGCAAGATTTATGAGAGGCCTCCTTCTAACTAAGCCTCCCATTAGACCACCTCCGGTGGCATGGGACTTGAACCTGGTTCTTGGGCAGCTCATGAAGCCACCTTTCGAACCGTTAGCTACCACCTCCTTGAAATTTCTTTCTTGGAAGGTTATCTTTCTCATTGCAATCACATCAGCACACCGCATTAGTGAATTGCAAGCACTAGTAGCTAATCCACCTTATACAAGGTTCCATCATGACAAGGTAGTCCTTAGGACTCATCCACACTTTATGCCTAAGGTGGTCTCGCCTTTTCATCTTAACCAGGAGGTCTACCTACCTGTCTTTTTTCCAGGACCTCATGCATCAAATGCAGAGAGGAATCTTCATACCTCGGACTGTAAAAGAGCTTTAGCTTTTTACTTACAAAGAACACAGCAACATAGGAAGTCCTCTCAACTCTTTGTTGCTTTTGATCCTTCTCATTTGGGACTTCCAGTCTCTAAGAGAACACTATCTAACTGGATTGCTCAGTGTATTTCTTTTGCCTATCAGAGTAAGAACCTTTCTCTGGAGGGCCATGTCACAGCTCACAATGTGAGAGCCATGGCAGCCTCAATGGCTCATCTGAACTCTGTGACAACATCTGTCGAGCATCCACTTGGGCCTCGGTTCATACCTTCACAGCCCATTTCTGCTTGAACAAGGACTCCCGCCGGGATGCCTTGTTTGGTCAGGCTGTTCTCAAACACCTGTTCCATACCTAATCAACTTCTACCCACCATCCCTGGTAGGATGCCAGAGATCCATGGGGGGAAGTGGAGCCCTTCTCAGGGACACACAACTTCTGGGGCCTCTCCCTGGCACCTAAAGCTAGGGAGTCCCCATATGTGATGACTACATTCCTGCTTGTTCCTGGAGATAGCATAGTTACTCACCTGTAACAGATGATCTCCGGGAACAGCAGGAATTTAGTCCTCACAACCCACCCACCTCCCCAGGAGTTGTATTTCTCTATATCTCTTTTTTCCTTTCCCTCGCTCTCTCTCTTTGTCTCAGCTCTAAAACTCAACTGGAGAGAGGCAGTTGGGAAAGGCAGGAAGGCAGCATGCAGGCGCTGTGGGATGCTTCCAAAAGAGTTCTAATTGGATGCTGGGGAGTGTTCCTGCGCAGGCTCCGTCGGTACCGATGATACCCATATGTGAGGACTAAATTCCTGCTGTTCCCAGAGATCACCTGTTACAGGTGAGTAACTATGCTTTCTTGGAAGACTGTTGGTTATTTTCTGATTTGTGCGTAATACAAAATACACAAAATTGCAATGGAAGTAAACATCTTCAACTGACATTTCAAATTATATGCGGGACATCCTGTTCAACATTGGACTCAGTATTACCTGTAAAACTGTGCTTAATGTAAGGGATCATGTGGAGGGTAATTTTATAGGGGGGGGGCACCTAGTTTAAGAGTGCAAATAAGTGCCTACTTAGGCACTAGTTTATAAAGATATATAGGGGGTCATTTTGGAAGCCCTATTTGTGCTTTAAATGTCCAAAAATGGGCACAGATGCATCTCTAGAGCCATTTTAGAAACCAGTTCTGGGGATATCCCCAGCATGTGGACGTCTAAGTCTGAACTGCGGTGTGTCAGACATGTGACTGGCGCAATCCCAGGATCCTGCACATCCCCACCTGATCTCAGAAACGGCATGGATGTCTGGAATCACATCTAAGTTGGGACCTGTTCCAGGCACCTGAAAAGTGCTCGTTTTGGCTGAAAAACATCCAGAAGGTGTAGAGAAGGCAAACCATAATCCCCAGTACTCTGTACAATGTCAGTGATAGCAGCAGTGGGACTTGAACCCTGGCTGCCCTATTCCTAACCTACTATTCTAATCAATAGGCTATCCTACATGTCCGGGTACTGAAATACTGTTCTGCGATGTCTATCTTCTCCCAGGTTTTTCAGTATCATTCTTATGCTGATGACTCTCTGATTTCTCTCTCTACACCTGATATTTCTCTGACACTCCAAGCCCGAATTTCTGCCTACCTATCTGACATCACTCCCTGGATGTCTCACCTCCATTTGAAATTGAAAATGGCCAAAACCAAACTTCTTATTTTAACCCCTAAACCCTCCTCCCCCCTTCCTCTATCTCTATTGATAACACTCTTCTACTTCCTGTTTCCTCAGCACGCATCCTTGGGGTCATCTTTGACTCCTCCTTCTCTTTCTCCTCACACATCCAATTGATTACTAAAACCTGTCGTTTCTTCCTCTATAACATCAAAAAAATTCACTCCTTCCTTTCTGAGCACACTACTAAAACTCTCAGACACTCCCTAGTCATCTGCTGCCTTGACTATTGCAATCTCCCCCTTACTGATCTCCCTTTGAGTCATCTCTCTCTCCTTCCACCAGCCTCGTTATACTCATATAACCCCTCTTCTCAAGTCACTTCATTGGCTCCCCTTCTGTTTCTATATCCCAGTTCAAACTTCTGATCTACAAATGCATTCATTCTACTGCTCCTCACTACCTTTCCTTTCTCCTCTGTCCCTACACTTCTCTTCATGAACTCCGCTCTTCTACTGACTTGCTTCTCTCTATGCCTTTTCTTCCTCTGCCAACTCCAGACTTCATTCCTTTCACCTTACTACTCCACCATATGCCTGGAATAAACCAAGTGAGTCTGTATGTCAGGCTTCATTTCTACCCCTTTTCAAATCCATGCTAAAGGCTGAAGCTCTGATGAGCAGGGACCATTTTTTACATGTGTCTGAACAGCACTGTGTATGCCTTTTAGCGCTATATAAATGATGAATAGTAGCAGTAGTAATAGATGCCCTCACAGACATCCATATCAGGCAAGTCCACATTTGTGAAATCATGTCTGCACCTGAATGTGCCTGCTTTCTTTTTCCAGATGTTCTGGTTCAGACATCCCAGATTGCACTTGGACATGCCTTCTAAAAATGTACCGTATAGGCACCTAAAGGAGCGTTGGATATGCCTTGACAGCTAACAAGAGGCCATGACAGCACCTCCGGATTATAGTGTTAACTATCCATGGCATGTAGAGTTGCAAGTGGGAGGGTTAGGGTAGAGAGTGCGGGGTGAACGCTGTGCAGTCAGCACACCCATGCTAACCACAGTGGGCAAATACCACAGGTGCACTCACTGCCACCATCGCAGGTGACAGTGAGTTGAAGGGGTAGGGTTGCCAACTTTTTCACCGAGAAAAACCCGACACCTGTGGCTCGCCATGCTCCACCCATTCTCCACCCCTAGTCCCACCCCTGCCCCGCCCCCCAGCCCCACCCACAAAAATTACCGAGGATACGTGTAGGCTAACTTCCTTGGTCAGATAATAATTAAACTGGGAACCCCAAAATCCAAACATGAAATGTACAACACTGGAGAAATAAAACTATAAAGTAATTTCCTCTTGCACTAAACAAAAACGCAAAGATGTTAGCAATACACACTTCCCAGACCAGACATATTCCAGTTAATAAATTCAAAATAAAAAGTATTTTTCTACCTTCTGTTTGGGCATTTTATTTTTCAGTTGCAATTGCTCCAGTCACTTTCTTCTGGTTTCTTCTTGTCTTCTGCGAGCTATCCATTTGTCCTTTCTTCTCTTTTAGACGTTTTCCATTCTCTCTCTATTTCTGCTTTAACATACTGATTGTTTCCCTTTTGCTCTTTCCCCCAATTCTTTCCTTATTCCTTTATCATCCATTTAAATTTCACCCTTCCATTCTCAAGCCCCTCTTACTCTCCCAATACCCAGCCCATCATAGACTTTTCTTCCACACAAAATCTTTTTTCCCCTCTCCATTCTCATTCCCCATCCATTCTAGTCCTCCCCCAAAATCAGTTCCCTTATAGTTCTAGACCCACCCAGCATCCACTCCCTTCTAGTCCCATTCTCCCATGCCCCACATCAGCCCATTTCCAGTCCTATTCCAGCTCTTCATCAGCCCATTTCCAGTGCTAGCTCTCACATCACAGGCCATTTCCAGTCCTAGCCCCCCCAATCACAGCCCATTTCCAGTCCAAGTCCCCCATCACAGCCTATTTCCAGTCCTAGGCCCCCCCCCCACCATCACATCCCATTTGCAGTCCGAGTCCCCCCCATCACAGCCCATTTGCAGTCCTAGCCCCCCTAATCACAGCCTATTTCCAGTCCACGTTCCCCCTCCCTCCACCATAGCCCATTTCCAGTCCACGTTCCCCCCCCCTCCCCATAGCCCTTTTCCAGTCCAGGTCCCCCTCCCCATCACAACCCATTTCCAGTCCAAGTCCCCCTCCCCATAGCCCTTTTCCAGTCCAGGTCCCCCTCCCCATCACAACCCATTTCCAGTCCATGTCCCCCCATAGCCCTTTTACAGTCCAGGCCCCCCCCATCACAGCCCATTTCTTTCCAGTCCAAGTCCTCCCCCCCATTTCCCTTTTCCGGTCCATGTTCCCCTCCCCATAAAAACCCATTTCCATTCCATGTCCCCCCCCCCCCCCCCATAGCCCTTTTCCAGTCCAGGTCCCCCTCCCCATCACAACCCATTTCCAAACCATGTCCCCCCCCCCATAGCCCTTTTACAGTCCAGGTCCCCCCCCCCGTCACAGCCCATTTCTTTCCAGTCCAAGTCCCCCCCCCCCATTGCCCTTTTCCTGTCCCGGCCCCCCCCCATAGCCCATTCCCGGTCCCGCGCCCCCCCCCCCCCCCATAGCCCTTTTCCGGTCCACGGCCCCCCCCCCATAGCCCTTTTCCAGTCCAGGTCCCCCCCCCATAGCCCTTTTCCAGTCCAGGTCCCCCCCCCATCACAGCCCATTTCTTTCCAGTCCAGGTCCCCCCCCCCCCCACAGCCCTTTTTCGGTCCAGGGCCCCCCCCCCCCCATAGCCATTTTCCGGTCCAGGTCCCCCCATCACAGCCCATTTGTAGTCCTTGCCCCCCCCCCATCACAGCCCATGCAGTCCTTGCCCCCCCCCCTCCCTGACCAGCACCGCGGCTGTCTGAGGGGCTTTAGAGGGAGCCGGGGAAGCCCGCGCGAGGCCCCGGCTCCCTCTGTACAACCGTATTGCCTTTAACCTTTCCCAGAAATCGCGGCTTTACAGAAACAGCCGCCAGCATGAAGGAAAAGGATCTTCACGCTGGCGGCTGTACAGAGGGAGCCGGGGCCTGGGTAGTATGGGCCGGCCCTGGGTAGTATTTTTTTGGACTTCGGGTGGGAAGAAAATCCAGCTTTTTGCTCTGGCCGCTCCCGATCTTGCGGACAGAGCAAAAAACCGGCTTTTCAAGGGCCAGTTTTACATCTGCGCCGGCAGCCGGCCTGGCCATGGAAAAACCGGCCAGGCCGGCTGAAAACCGGCCAGTTGGCAATCCTATGAAGGGGTAATCAGTCCAAGTCTGGATTTCAGGCCTGCTTCATATGTTTGCTTTATATGATTGCACCCTTTTCTGCCTGAAAATATACACAGGAACATATGATTGACACAAGAAGACACGCATGTGGGTTATGAAACAGAGTATTTTGCGGCCTTGTATGGGAGAGCCTGGTGAACCACACTTTTTGTTCCATTAGAGGGGCAGAAAGTGGAAGCCTCGCCTGCATGTAGGACAGAGCACCAGCCAATAACTATCTCTTGTTTCAGGCTGTGGCTATTGGCTTTTTGGATTTTGTTGTGTGTTTGGAACTACTCTGAGCCAGACTCATGCTAACTTGTGCTACTAAAGAGGGCAGTTGACACAAGCAGCTGTAAATGTCAGCAGCTCCTCTAAAAACTGCTAATCATAAGAAGCTGGGAGGCCATGATTTCATTGCAAACAAACAAGGGCGAGCAGAAAGAGGTCACTTGCGCTTTTATTGAAAAAGGGGTTTTGGTTTTTCAATAAAAGCGCAAGTGACCTCTTTCTGCTCGCCCTTGTTTGTTTGTTTGGACTCTCTGCGAGACAGTGCTCTTTTTTGTGTCCCATGATTTCATTGCAGGCATAGATAAAACTGGAAACGTTAGTTCAGAGGAAATCTAGCAATAGCCCACCTTTTACTCCATTGCCTGAGATGTTAATCTTCTTTGGCAGCTGCGATGCTGCACAATTATACAACGATGGAGACCCTTTGCGTCTGCCTCAGTTGCAGGATAACAGCTAAATCCTAAGTATTTTTGAGAGTCTGTAGAATTTGTGTTCCGTTTGCAAATAAGCACAAGTTGGTCCCCAGCACCCTAAAGAGCAACTATATATTTTGTAGACCGAATAGCTGTCATTGTTAGTGACTCCTTTTAACTTCCAGATGGGTGGTGGTGGTGGTTTTTCTAGAATTCTTTTCCAACATTGAGTCTGTTTATAAGAAACTGCAAACTTTAGATAGCTTTTAGGTTCCAAAAAATTATTTGATTTTACTTCAGTTTATATACACTTGAGTTTTAAAAAGAAAAGGGTGCAATCATATAAAGCAAACATATGAAGCAGGCCTGAAATCCAGACTTGGACTGATTACCCCTTCAGAGTGTACCCACGTTATTGTGCTGAGGAAGGTCCGCATGCAGCATGGTAACTACCAGGAACATGCTTTCCATGCTCCTGGCATTTAGCACTGTGGTGTTGCCCTAATGCACCATGGATTTGCACGTTATCAGCATGTTAGGTGCAACACCCCAGCGCTATGTGTCTTTATAAAATACAAATGTAAGTGGAAGAGAGCTTGCCTTAAAAGCAGGCACAGATAATTACATCCACTCAAGAGCAGGTGTAAATGTCAACATGTAAAGTTTGCAAGTATGCAGATAAATTAAGGTATTTTATAACCAAAGCACATAAACTTCATCCATGTTCTGCCCATACCTACTAGCAAACTACATGTCTTCCATGAGAAAGCATGTACTTTTACAGCAGTGAGAATTTTTTTTAACAGGCCATTGTGACCACATACATGCAAAAATAGCTTTATAAAATTACCCCCTAGTTGCAGTTTGTTTTGCTGTGTGAAATAGCAGATCAGTAATTGTCTGAGGTTGGTCACTATCCACGTGGCAGTATAATTTCGGTCCTGCATTATCAGTACCAATTTGGATTCATCAAGGTACTCATGGTGTATACAGTACATGACAACATAATTGCACCTCTCAGCATATTATTTGCATCATAGTGTCTCCATATCCCATGTTATTTGTGGGCAGCCAAAAGAACTCCATCAAAATTCATTTGCAGACTCAAAAGCAATGAGCACCAATGATGCAACACTGTGTTAAGACAGCTTTTGGTTTTATCTGATCTCTAATGGATCATCACAGAGCAAGTCCAATCCCACTAAAAAGATGGAGATATCTAAAAAAAATGTAATACTACAGAGAACAATTTTGGATTTTCTCTTTGAGCTCAGTGTCACCCAAGGGGATGAATATGTATATCAAGAAGAACTTGATAAATTGTAAGTATAGGCGTCCAAATGGCAGATGAAATTTAATGTACTTAGGGAAGAACAACTCAAACTACAGTTATACGATGCAAGGTTCCACGTTAGGAACCATCATCCAGGAAAACGATTATGCATCATCGTGGATAATACTTTGAAACCCTCTGATTAGTCCATAAACCATTATTAAAGAGGACCAGGGAAATCCACTGCTTACCCCTGGGATAAGCAATTTAGAATCTGTGTACCTTTTTAGGAACCTGACTGGTACTTGTGACCTGGATAGGCCACTGTAGGGAACAGGATACTGGGCCCTTGATGACATCTTATGTCCTTATGCTTAGGGTGTACGGACGTTTGGCTATCACTATATAAGCAAGTTGTCCAGTGAAGATTATGAGATAAGTCTATTTATTATAAAAGTTGTTAGTTAAAACTACAAGGGGGGATATTCAAAGGATTTACTTGCCGCTGAAAATCCCCAAGTAATGCCGCTGTACGCCCCAATGCTAACCATGTAGCATCAGGGCATGTCGTGGGCATTCCGAGGCAGAGTCCAGCGCTAACTGGACAGCGGCAATATTGACCCATTGTCTGGTTAGTGACTCGCTGGTAAAGATATGCATGGCAAAAACTGGCCTCTCTTTACTGTGGGAGCTAACTGGGCAGCGGCTCAATATCACTGCTGCCTGTTTAGCTTCAACACCATGCGGCAGACCAGGATATTTAATGCTGGTGGTCAGATATGGCCTCAGCACTGAATATCGGGGGGTTAGGTTCAGCAGCTGTCATCGCTGAATATCGAGCCTTACAATTTTAAGTTTGACCAAACCTCTGAAAGACATTGATTGATAGTTTTGTTTTTATTTTTTGTTTCTTTTCTTTTTTAATTTATGTTGAGTTTACACATAGCAGGATAATATTTTGTGGATTATTTTTGTAGACTGTTTTTGCTGAATTGATAAGGCTATCACATGGTGGTGTTGCTAGATTTAACAGCATAGGGTTAATGATAATGCAACACGTTGAAGGCGTTTGGGATTTTTAAGTGCTTTTGGCACTAAGATAGTCTTGTGTTGCCTATGTTTGTTGATATCCCTGCTATATATAACATTTTAAATTCATTATTGAAGAAAATTATTACATCATAAGCAGTGTGGGAAAGGTTGTTTATTTTGCTTTGCTCTATTTTTGGTTGGTTTAATAGAGTGCAGCTCTATTATTGTCCTCAATTCTAGTTAATACTCATGCCAGGGGACATGTCTAGATATGGACGTCCCCCTGTAGATTTAAACATGCCTGCCGTTATGAAATCTGAGATGCCTGTGCATCTTTCTTGGCCCGCCCTAGACACGTCTTTGCCATGCCGTAGTGTAAAAGGTAGTTCTTCGCAGACAGAGGGATGCAGGCACACTCCATGGTGCCATCCTCAACAGTATATGTGTGCCGGGCTCTCCCCCAGCTTAGAGAAGTTCTTTGGACTTCTCCAAGCATTCACATAGCTACCCGACCAACATTCCCACCTTATAGTTTCCTTTCTTACCATGGACCAGGTACCATGGCTCTCCCCCACTCCGTCGTTACCTCAGTTTTTCATTAATTTAAAAGTAACCACTGAAGTATTGTTCATCGGGGACACTTCCACTTTCATTTTTATATAGAAACATAGAAACATGATGACAGAAAAAGACCACATGGCCTATCTAGTCTGTCCTTCCATATCAACCACTACAAGAGTCCCCTTTTTACTTTTAGGGATCCTCTGTGTTTGTCCCATGTTTCTTTGAATTCAGATACTGTCCTCAGCTCTACCACCTCCACTGGGAGATTATTCCACGGATCCACCACTCTTTCCATAAAGAAATATTTCTGCATATCACTCCTGAATCTATCCCCTTTCACCCTCATCCCATGTCCCCTCGTAGAAGAGCTTGCTTTCAAATGAAAGAGGGTCTTCTCCTGTGCATTTATGCCATGGATGTATTTAAACATCTCAATCATATCACCTCTATCCCGCCTTTCCTATAAAGTATACATATTAAGATCCTTAAGTCTGACCTCATACTTTATAATGAAGACCACTAACCATTTTAGTAGCCACCCTCTGCACAACTCCAACCTGTTTATATCCTTTTGAAGGTGCGATCTCCAGAATTGCACACTATACTCCAAATGAGAAAATACCCAAAGACTTATACAGAGGCACTATCACCTCCCTTCTTCTGCTGGCCATTCCTCTCCCTATGCACCCAAGCATCCTTCTAGCTTTCGCTGTTGCCTTTTCTACCTGTTTAGCTGCTTTAAGATCATCAGACACAATCATGCCTAGGTCCCGCTCTTCTTTAGTGGACAAAAGTACTTCACCTTCTATACTATATCGCTCCCTTGGATTGCTGCAGCCCAAATACATGACTCTGCATTTTTTTTACATTAAATCTCAGCTGCCAAATTGTAGACCATTCTTCAAGCTTAGCTAGATCCCTCTTCATGTTATCTACATCTTCCTGGGTATCTACTCTATTGCTGATTTTGGTATCATCCGCAAAGAAGCAAACCTTACTTGACAGCCCTTCTGCACTATCACTAACAAAGATGTTAAAAAGAAATCGGACCAATGACAGATCCCTGTGGCACTCTACTGGTAACCTCCTCTCCTCAGAGTGAGCTCCATTTATCTGTATCCTTTGTCGCCTCCCACACAACCAATTTCTAATCCAAGAAGTAACTTTAGGGTCCATCCCTAGAGTGCACAGTTTGTTTATAAGTTGCTTGTGTGGAACGATGTCAAAGGTTTTACTGAAATCTACAAACACCACATCTAGGGCTTTCCCTCGGTCCAACTCCCTGGTCACCCAGTAAAAGAAATCAATCAGATTTGTCTGACAAGACCTGCCTTTGGTGAATCCATGCTGCCTCAGATCCCGTAATCCACTGGACTCCAGAAACCTCACTATTTTCTCTTTCAGCAGTGTTTCCAATAATTTACTCACCACCGAGGTTAAACCAAACGGTCTGTAGTTTTCAACCACATCCTTACTTCCGCTTTTGTGTAAAGGGACCACATGTGCCTCTCTCCTGTCCTCTGGCACACCTCCTAACTCCAAAGAGGCATTGAAAAATCAGTCAGTGGAGCTGCTAGAACATCCCCAATTTCCCTCTGGTATCCCATCTGGTCCCATTGCTTTGTCTACTTTCAGTTTAGCTAGTTCCTCACAAACACAATCTTCTGAAAATCGTTTAAGATTCCCCTCACTTCTTTTCCTGTTTGTGGATGTTTTCTGAGGTCCTGCTCCTGGTTCTTCATCTGTGAAGACAGAAGAGAAATATTTGTTAAGCAATTCCACTTTATCTTCATCATCTTCTACATATTTCTCCCCTTCACCCTTGAATATGACAATACCACTTTTGCCCTTCCTCTTCTCACTAACATATCTGAAAAAAGTCTAATCCCCCTCCCCCCCATTTTATTGCATTGGCTATATCCTCCTCTTTTTGAATATTTGCTTTCTTGATAATTTGCCAACCTCTCTAAGATATTCCAAATATAGATGCCCGTCTTCCTCTCTCTGTGATCTCTTGTATTTCCTGAAGACCTCCCTCTTTTTCTTCACCTTTTCAGCTACTTCTTTTGAGAAACACAGCAGCCTTCTTTTCCTTTTAACTTTATTTACCATTCTAACAGAAAGGTTGGGCTGCCCTTAATATATCCCCTTTCAGTTTTGCCTACTGTTTTTCTACATCCCCCAGCTGTTCCCATCCCGCTAACGACTCCTTAAGGTATTGACCCATCTTGGCAAAGTTAGTTTTCCTAAAATCTAAGACTCTCGCTTTTGAATATATTTTATTAGCCCTAGTCCTGATACTGAACCACACCATCTGATGATCACTGGATGCAAGATGATCTCCCACTATAACATCAGAAACACTTTTACTATTGGTAGGCACCAAGTCCAGTATAGCCCCTTCACGTGTGGGTTCTGTTACCAGTTGCCTGAATAGTTCTTCCTGTAAAGAATCCAATATCTGCTTACTTCTAGATGATACTGCAGCAGGGATGCGCCAATCAACATCTGGCATCTTGAAATCCCCTATCAGTAGCACTTCACCTTTCCTAGCAATGCTGCGTATGTCTTCTATTAAATCTCCATCCACTTCTTCTCCCTGTAAGGAGATCTGGAGAGGAAGTGTGCTCTTAAGAACACATCTTGAGTTCCTTCCAAAAGTTGTGCCGGGGTTTCACTTGAACCAGTCTATTGTACTTCCCGCCTTTTTCCCAGATTTCAAGACAAACTCGCCAGAACAATCACGCCACACTTTGGATTGCAAATGAGCATTACTCTATTACTTACATGCAACCAAAGATTTGAGATCATCCTCACAACTCTTTGTCACTTTCGATCCAAACAACCCGGATGCCTATTTCATCCCGGGTTTCAGACTACATCTCTTTCTGTTATGCCCAAGGTTGAGTCGAGCCCAATCAGTTGCATACAATTGTGACCACTATAGCAAATTTGTCTGCAGTTTCTGCCCAGGATATCTGCAAAGCAGTTTCTTGGACTTCCATACATACTTTTACAAGTCAGTGAGCCTTTGAACCTGTTTGCCACTTGAGTACATACATCACCTTCTGCCCATCACAGATTATAGCCCTGGCTGCACTATCCACAAACATACTATATGGCCCTCAGTTCTGGACTCGCCATGGAGTGTGCCTGCATACCCCTGCTTGTCTGCGGAGAAAGCGAAGTTGCTTACCTGTAACGAGGGCTCTCCATAGACAGCAGGCATATGCAGCCAAACTCACCCACCCAATTCCCATAACAACAACAACAAAAAAAAAAAGGAAAACATTTCCAAGAAGAAGAAACCTTTTTTTGAGATCTGAACAGAACTGTGTAAGGCGGGAATCTCAGGCAGGTAGCTGCTGCACATGCTTGGAGAAGTCCAAAGGACTTCTCTAAGCTGGGAGAGAGCCTAGCACATAGGTGCCATTGGTGACGGCACTATGGAGTGTGGCTAAATACTCCTGCTGTCTACGGAGAACCCCGTTACAGGTGCTCTCCATGGACAGCAGGAATTATTCCTCATGTCTGACAGAACCCCACATGGAATTCTACCCAGCTTCTAATGGAAGCTTTTGGCAGACTCCACTGTACCTGTGCACCTCCTTCTTGCCTCCTGCCTTGGTGCCATAATGCCTCAGTCTGGTAACAAAGTTGTAGCAGAAGACAACTCCTCAGGGAGGTGGGAGGGTTGTGAGGACTATTTCCGGCTGTCCTACATTTTCTCCATGGACAAGCAGGAATGAGTCCTCATGTATGGGACTCCCAAGCTACAGGCTACCAAACTGAGGAGGCCACCAAGAAGCCCATCAGAGACAAACTCAACTGTGAAATGGTGATAGGCCAGAACAACTCAACCACCAACTATGTACAAAATGAGTGAATTTCTCTCTTCCGTTTTTTTTTTGTTGTTTTTTTTTGGTAGCCTGAACAGAATAGAATGGGCCTAGAGGGGATGGAGTTGGATTCTAATCCTCAAACAGATTCTGAAGTATAGATTTGCACTATTGAGATGTGAATGTGTGGACTGAAAACCACATTGCAGTCCTGCAGATCTCTTCTGTGGAGACCAAGCGCAGGTTGGCCACTGACGCAGCCATAACTCTGACATTATGCACACTGACATGACCATCAAGGCTCAGGCCTGCCTGGGCATAAGCAAAAGAGATTCAGTCTGCTGGCCAAATTGAAAGACAGCATTTGGAAATGGCAGCCCTGTGCTTGCTGGGGTTAAAAGAAACAAAACACTGGATAGACTTTCTATGGGCTTTTGTCTGTTCCAAGTAGAAGGCTAAGGCTTGCTTGCAGTACAACATGTGCAATACAGCTTCCCCCTTATGTGCATGAGATCTCAGGAAAAATGTTGGAAGAACAATTGACTGATTAAGATGGAAATCTGATACCACTTTTGGAAGGAATTTAGGATAAGCCGAAGGACCACTCTATTATGATGGAATTTTGTGTAAGGTGGATGAACTACTAGGGCCTGAAGCTCGCTCACTCTGTGTGCTGAAGTGACCGCCACCAGAAACAATACTTTCCAGGTCAAGAATTTTAGAGGACAGGAACTGAGTGGCTCAAAGGGAGCTTTCATGAGCTCTGCAAGAACCACATTGAGGTCCCAAGTCACTGTGGGAGGTTTGTAGAGAAATTTCAAGAGAAGCAACTGCCGCATAAAGTGAGAACTAAAGGCTGTACCGAGATAGACTTTTCTTCCACACCTCGATGATAAGCTCCATTTGCACTGAGGTGGACTCTTACAGAGTTGGACTTGAGTCTAGACTCAGAGAGGTATAGGAGATACTCAAGCAGTTTTTGTGTGGAACAGACGAAAAGATCTAGTGCCTGGCCCTCACACCAGACAGCAAACCTCTTCCATTTGCAAGAGTAAGACTTTCTCATAGAGGCCTTTCTAGAGGCTAGAAGGACTTTGATTACCTCATCTGGCAGGTTAAGCTCTGACAACACTAGCCTCTCAACATCATTCTGAACTTTCACTAGCCTCTCAACATCATTCTGAACTTTTCTCTTGCCAAGTACTTGTTCAGATCTCTGAGGTCTAGGGTGGGACACTATCCCCCTGTTTTCTTGGGGACCAAAAAGTATTTGGAATAAAAACCCCAACCTCTTTGCTCTGGTGGCATGAGCTCAATCGTGAGATCTGATAAGAGAGCAGTGATTTATCTCTGAAGCAGTTCCTGATGCAGAGAATCAAGACGAGGCACCCTTGGGTGGTAATTTGGTGGCAGTTCCAATAACTGTAATTTGTATCCGCTCCGAAAGATTTGTAGGACCCTTGAGTCTAAGGATATGAGGGGCCACCTGTGTGCAAACAGTGAGCTGTCTTCTGACTGGATGGTTCCTACTTGCGGTTGATGGAAGATTAGCTATGCTCCAAAGGAACCAGTCAAACCCCCCCCAGTTTTGGCTGAGGTGCTGGTTGGGCCTTCTGGGGCTTTCTCCGATGCTGCTGTTGGTGAGGGACCCGTTTGGGATGGGAGGTCTGGGGCCCAGGGAAGTGCCTATGTCTACGAGAGTAGTAGGTCTTCTTCTGGCTCCCAACCTGGTATCTCCTCTGATAAGGAGGTGTTCTCAGATGTACTCCTGGGGAGCCTAATGTGAGTGATGTGCTGCTTCTCTATGAAGCCAGCTTTCTCTTCAGTCTGCTCACTGAAGGGATTCTCTCCCCGGCATAGGACATCTACCAGCTTCTTCTGCATGGATTGCTTTTCATCTGATATTGTTCCAGTTTCTCTGGGGGCATAAACCGGGCCAGGTCAGCTGGATTACTCATGATATTCTTCAAGAACATACCCCTGTAGAGCTGATAAGTAGCCATTTATTTAGCTGCATATGGGTGACAAGCATGCAAACTGAAAACAGTGTCTCCCTAAAGATTACAATGTCCGAGCCTCTCTCCCTGGGGGCGCTGAGGAATGAGTCTTGGTACTCTTGATCCTCTTTAAGGTGGATTCGACCACTAAAGAATAGTGTGGAAGCTGATGCTTCTCGAACCCAGGAATCTTCTGAACTCTGTACATAGAATCAAGCCTTCTACTAACCAGGTACAGTGAGGGGGTTCTCCCATACCCTCATCTGTACCCTCTGCAGAATGCAGTGCACAGGTACTGTCACTGCCTTTTAGGGGCTGAGGAGAACTGCAGGACCTCCAACTCTTCTGCCCTGGGCTCATCCTCAGTCTCCAAAGAAAATGGAATTGCCTTGCTCATATCTCTCACAAACTCTTCGAAGGCCATGTCCTCAAGACGGGACTTGCACCATTCATGAGGTAGAGAAGGGTTCAACGGGAGATCTGGGGACCTGCCTTCTGAGAAATCCTTCGATTCCATGTCGGTGATCCAGCCTTTTGAGTCAGACTCAGAGATGAAGTTGAAGTACTTCTGAGTCTCTGCCTGGATTGAGAACGAAGATGCATCAATGTCCTTCTAGATTTCGAAGGCACATCAGACCCCAAGGCAATAAAGAGGGATATTGACCAGGCAGGCACTGGTGTCAGGGTCCTTCGATGCCCTGATGTTGATGTTTCTCCTGCAGACAATGTGTGCATCTTTAGGAATGGCTGCACAGCGGCTGATGTCGATGCAGCTGACGTTGAGGCCCCGGCATGCTGCATCACTAGCTTTGCCGTGATACATTCCTTCAGCCCTTGAGAAAGCGCTTCTCCATGGCTGCCAATTGTGAAGGCTGCAGGGCCTGAGCAACATCATGGCGCTATGGTGGCAGTAGGGAAGGAGGTGTGCAGGTGCAGTGGAGCCTCCCAAAAACTTCCAATAGAAGCTGAGTAGAGTTTCTGCATGGACTCCATTGCAGACGTCTCCATATGTGAGGACTCATTCCTGCTGTCCACAAAGAACATTGACACTCTCAGTGCGAATGCATGTAAAACCCAGCCTTTCTAAAATGGTTTTTGGGATGTAGAGATGATTTGCACATATGAACTGACATTTTCACACATGCAAATCACTAATGGAGCTTCTAAAATAACCCTGTAAATGTATCACCCTGAAAATGTACACAATTAGAGGCATGCAAGAATAACTTCTATGAGGGCTTTTAATAGTTTTGATTCACAGGGTCCTTCTTGTATTTTTTTTTCTTATTTTTTCAGTAAATAAAAAGCTTTTATACTACCTATCTACCATTCTAGACAATTTATACCAAGCACAAGAAATAATTCAATCAAAAACGTACAGGACCATGACAATTCAAAACATAACAAAACAAAAGAAAAGAAAAACTACCTGCTACTCATTTAAAGTAAGAAATGCACATATTAAAAGCTAGCATTAGGAATGAATTCCATGTACTGGACTTTGTTCTCAGTTCCTCAGGATTATTTTTAGCTTGCCATTGGTCTTTTTCTTGTAAAGAGAGATTCACCATGAAGCAAGCCCTAAAACTTATATTCTTTTTGTCGGAGCAGGCCGGAGGAGGAATGGAATTGAAAATCCACCCACACCAGACGGCAAGCTACTTTTTTTCAAGTTAGGTTCTCCACCTTAAAAATGTAATAAAAAACGTAACTTATCTGAAATGTCCATGTACAGTGAAAACTGCCACACCGTTGCCCAAGAAAACTGTTTTTACACGACGTGCACGTTTCGACGTTCACGTTTCGGGAAAACCCTGTCTCAAGTGCTTATCAATTGTATTCACCAGCAACTGTGATTCAAAAAAACGCCGTCCTGCAGCACAAGGATAGCCTTGTGCTGCGGGACGGCGTTTTTTTAAAATCACAGTTGCTGGTGATACGATTGAAACGTGCACGTCGTGTAAAAACAGTTTTCTTGGGCAACGGTGTGGCAGTTTTCACTGTACATGGACATTTCAGATAAGTTACGTTTTTTATTACATTTTTAAGGTGGAGACCCTAACTTGAAAAAAAGTAGCTTGCCGGCTGGTGTGGGTGGATTTTCAATTCCATTCCTCCTCCGGCCTGCTCCGACAAAAAGAATATAAGTTTTAGGGCTTGTTTCATGGTGAATCTCTCTTTACATGATAATTATTCATTCACTGTGTGTGGTTTTGGTGTGGATTATTTATATTGGTCTTTTTCTAGCATCCTTTACCGTCTCACTAATTATTCTGAATATTAATTTCCTAAGGCTGAGAAAAGAAAATAGAATCATTATTAAGAAACGAATCTCTCAAAGAGTCCAAAACTCCAATATCTCATAAAAGCTGTTTGAAAGTCAATGTACGTTTTGCATGGTTGGCCTTACTAGTGTTAGAATTACATATAGATGCATTTGAAATTGTCTTTAATAATAATCCTGGTAGCATAACAAGTTAAGTGCTGCTGGTGCATTTACTAAAAAAAAAAAATTCTGGTTCCAACTTGGAAGCATCTAACATAGCAACTGTATGGTTTAACATTATTTAAGGAGACACTCATAAACAAGCATCTGTCTTTTGAACATATTTTCACTGAGCTAACACACGTCTTCAAGTGATTCACAGACACCCACTCCTGCCTTTTTTTGACCTTCACAAGAAAATGTAAATCCTATTGCAAATGTTGCTTTTCAATAAATGCTCATCTTTGCATCAATGGTAGAATGAGTAAAGTACTTGTTGGACCTGCTTGGAGCTATATTTTGAAGACTAATGCAGTTATGCCTCTGAAACAGAAAAGATAAATGACAGCATTTTCGAAACAGTACTATATCGGGAATAATTGGAATAAAACTGCTACATTTAAATATATAAATGTGATATGATTGAAATTGATGAAAAGCTATTAGAAAATACCGATTGAGACATGAACAGTGACCTATTGCAACTAGTCATGTTGTTTTGATGGTCCGTAAAAATATTTAATTCTATATATAATAGATATTTTTAGAGCTTTCTTTGGAGTGGTGATCACATGGGCTCTAATTTTGAAGACACTGTTTTGGATGTGAATCTTTTTTTCTCAGACATATGGGAATAATTTATTAAAAAGTGCCAATGTCAAAGTTAGAAAATTACGTCTATTTTAAGCCTATTTTATAAAGGCAGCCATTATAAATGAGCTCCCTAGAACCAGCTCCAGCAGCACAAAAATCCTCATGCACAAATTTACGCCTGCTCTAAAGATGGTGTAATAATGTACGTGTACTCTATGAAGGTCATTCTAGAAGCCCTACTCATGAATTGTATATCTTAAAATGGGCATTCAGACGTTCAATTCATAGAGATATCCCCAGAGTCATTTTAGAAGCTGGTTATATAGACATCCCCAGCAGTGGTATGTCCATGTAGCATAAGGGTATGGTGGAGGTGTGTCCTAGGCGGAGCCAGGGAGATGCACATCATGGCGCAATTTCAGAATGGTATAAGCCCATCTGGCCCTGGTTGCTGAGGCATCCTTGCCTATACCTGCTCCTGACCAATAATAAGGTGCAAAAAGGTTTTTGTTTCATGGCTGCAGTGCTTCCAAGGGGAAGAGTAAAATGCGCTCTCATCACCACAGTTAATATTTCCTGGCCGAAGAAACTTGCATGTAAATACATACTCCAAACATATTAATGGCCATCACCACATGTGTGAGCATCTGAAAAGGAAGGCTAGGATATGCTAGTCTCAAAACATAGTCAGCCCCCTTCTTAAATATCCCAGCTGGCATGTCCAAGTACTCTGTTCTGCGGCTGCGCAATTCAGGGATGTCCACATTTGTAAAATGACCTACAGCCATGCAGGTACCCGGCTTTGCTCTCTGCACAGGCCCATCACCAGAACCGGTTACTGGGGTGTTCATCTTTCAGGGCGGAGATGGAGAGATTTCAGAAGACGCTTATATGTGCCTCCCTTCACTGCTGTCACTCCCCCGGATATTTGGATGTTGTGCTCTGGACGTCCCAGACTCTTCCTGGACATCCCTTCTAACATGCCATTTCATGCAAGTGCTGACATATTTTATAAAATATGCAAAAAAGAAAGCAGGCAACAAGGAACCCTTGGAAGGAAGAAAGTTTATTGAGGGGGTCAGCCCTACACGTGTTTTGGCCACACTGGCCTTCTTCAGGGGACTGTGGCCACACTGGTCAACAAATATTTACAAAAGTCATGTTACTGAAATAAAAATAGTCATTTCTTATCCATTTTAATATGCTAAACATGAATATGAAAGTGAAATTGCAAAGTTGGCTCTAGTTTTTTTGTAATCTACAAGAATTAAGGTTTACATCACAAAATGCAGGTCAATAGTAAATATAATAGGCCTTCGGTTAATACCTCTAAAAAACCAAGTCATAGACTACTTCTTAGATTTTTTTGCCTGTCTCTTGTACAGCTGTTCGGGAGCTTCTCTGGGGAGTGTCCAGCAGTAGTCAGCCAGCATTGTAGTGGACCATTTTCCGTGGTATCTTTGCTCCATCGTTGCGATATCCTGGTGAAAACGTTCGCCCTGTTCCTCACTAACCATACCACAGTTGTCAGGAAAGAAATCGAGATGGAAATCAAGAAAATGGATCTTTAGAGACATATTGCAGCCAAGTTTCTGATACTGCATCAGCATGCCTTCTACTAGTTCCTTGTAGTTTTCTGCCCTAACATTCCCGAGAAAGTTTGTTGACACTAGGCGAAAAGCATTCCATGCTTGTTTCACATCACCCTGCAGCAAGTTGTTGAACCGGTCATCTTTGAAGAGCTCTTGAATCTGAGGACCCACAAAAACTCCCTCTTTAATCTTTGCTTCGCTGAGTCGAGGGAATTTTTCATGCAGGTATTGGAAAGCTGGGAAAGTGCGGTCCATGGCTTTCACAACGTTTTTCATCAAACCTAGTTTGATGTAAAGGGGTGGTAGCAGAATTCTGTGAGCCTCAACCAGAGCTGGGTGCTGGATATTCTTCTCTCCAACTGTTACATTTTGTCTGCGATTCCATTCCTTCCGCAAGTAGTGCCAATCCCTTGCTCGGCTATCCCACTCACATAAGAAACACATGTATTTTATATATCCCTGCTGCAGTCCCATTAAAAGGGCAACTACCTTCAAGTCACCACAGAGGTGCCAGCTGTACTTGTTATAGTTAATGGAAGTCAGTAGATGCTTTAAGTTATCGTATGTCTCTTTCGTGTGGATGGCATGCGTTACTGGAACAGATGGAAGACGGTTTCCATTGTTCAAAAGCACAGCCTTCAGACTCAGTTTCGAAGAGTCTATATAGTCTCGTCTTGTGGGTCATGAGTGATTTTTAAGGCATTCATGAGGTTTTCAATATCGGAACAGAATACCAGATTACTTTCCTTTCTGAAGAAAGGCTCCAACTGCTGGTGGCGTTTTTGATATGAAGTAATGTTGACATCTTCTTCTAGAAGATTCCATTGTTGGAGTCTTGATTCTAGCAATTCTGCCTTGTTCTTGGATAAGTCCAAATCACAAACCAGGTCATTTAGTTCTTCCTGTGTTATTCTGTGTGGAGTTGATAATGCATGCCAGTGAAAATCTGGGTCACTGCATGCTGACGGACCAGGAGAAGAACAGATCGGCTCACCCTTGTCCTCATCAGATGAATCAAGAGAATATTCTGATGGAGGTTCTGGAATAGGAAGTCCCTCACCATGTGGAACTGGTCTCAATGCAGACGGAATGTTTGGGTAGACTATGCTCGACTTCTTTTGCTTTGTTATTCTGCTGAAAAGAGGAGGAACCAAGCAGAAGTAACAGTCATTTATGTGGTTGCTTGGCTCTCTCCACACCATAGGGACTGCAAACAGCATTGATGGTCTTTTGCAATTCAACCACTGTGAAAGCTGCGTTGTACATTTAGCGCAGCATATATGCGGAGCCCAAGGCTTGTCTTGGTCACCAATCTTGCACCCGAAGTAAAGATGATATGCCTTCTTCAGTTGAGAAGTGATACGTTTCTTCTGGTTGGCAAATGTCACTTCCCCACAAATGTAGCAGAAATTGTCAATGGTATTAGCGCACTTTTGCGGCATTACTGTTCTGTATTGTACCTAAATGGCTAAAATTATATGATTAATAAAAGTTACATGCTTAAACTGTCTCGCACACAGTCTAAAATATTTTAAATGCTCAACCTTTCCGACTGCGCATAGTACACTGCTGACATCAGATGGCTTCAGCAGCCACCTGGCAGTAGTATTACATTGCATCAGAAAATGATGCAATCAACTCTGGATGATGTGTGCATGCTGGTATTATGCAATGTGATGCAATATTACATCATTCAAGGCTTACTTGGGATGTTGTTGATGTCCTACTGGATAAATTTACACGGTGAAACGTCAAAAATGAACTACATGCAATATCTTCAAAACAAGAGCCAATACAATTTTTTTTAATGTTATATTCATGTTCAGCTCACCAAGATACTACATATTAGGGCCTTTTAAAGTCAGTAACGATTTCAGTGTTGACCAGTGTTATCAACAGATGAGTTGAAATGAACATATACTCAATGGTACTTGAGAGTGCAGAATAAAACACTCCTAAGTATGTGCTTGGAAATTAAACAGGCATTTTGATACTTAATATCAAATGCCATTTCTGAGGAGAACTGAACTCCTTTATATTAAAGGCCCTAGGTACTTAGCCTTTTTCCCATTGACACAAAAAATATGGGAAAACCTACAGTACATAACCCTATAAAGTGTATTAAGATAACACAGAGGTAACATATGTTGCCTCCCCGTTAATGAATGTTTAATGTGTGTTAATGCTGTTACACTCAGTGCACATCTGCATTAGTCCGATTCAGTATTAACACCAAGATAACATGGGGTCATTTATTAAAAATACTAATATGCTACATAGCATGCAAATTCATGCAAAGAAGCTCAATAAAATTAAAACTGTGTTAACACAAATTGCATTAGGCCATGTGATTTGCATTAACCCACTAACACCACAAAAACGTAACTATACTTCCCTGAATTACAGTTGCGTTTTTGCATTAGCATCTCGGAGCTATTTTAAGGTCTAACATAGGCCATGATTATTCTAAATTTGTCCACTTCCAGATGACAGAAAAAGGCCCCCATGAGCCAAATTAACTCTTATTTCCTTTTCTCTGCCCCCCCCCCCCAATAGAAAGTTCATTCATGACAAAGGGCCCCAGCCCCCAAAGGTCAAGAGAATTGCCCTCCAATCTCCCTTCCTCTCCTGGGGTGGACCTTTCCATCTACCCCATCTAATAATATAGGGAAGGGAGCAAGGAAGAGCAGCATCTTCTCCTGCTCCATCCGCATTAGCATGCAAAATGGCACCCACTGGCCTCATGGCACCTTTTTATATGCCAGAGATGGTGGAACAGAAGGGAAAACTCCTTCTCTTGGTCCCTTCACTACATGGCCACTATTGGATGTGATAAGTTGAAAGGTCCACTCAAGATGGACAGAGGGGGTCTTTTGACATGAAGATGAGGGCAAGTGAAGGGGGACCAGAGAAGAAATCCTTTGATAAATGAGGATCATTTTCTTTCCCTTAGAGAGAGATGTATGAGGGGTACAGTAGTATTGCATCAAATCACATTACCAGCTAGTATTGGATGTGATGTGTACGTTGTGTTGCAAAGTAACACCAATGCAAAATCCGTACAATAAAGACTGTTGCTCTCTGATTGAAGCACAATGCTCTGAAAGGGCAGGTGTAGGAATGCTGAAAGAAGCAGAGAGAAGAGGTGGCTGCTCCTCTAAAGAGATCTGTGGCCAGCAGCAGCATTAGGGGTGATGAGCCAAGAGTTGGCTCTCAGAACGCTAGTAGTTCACCAACCAAGGTAAAGAGATTTTTAAGAAAATAGTACCAACAGCTGCAGAAGTAGGTTCCAGTGAAAATGTGAAATATGAGTTGTCTATCCCCATCCTCACACAGGGGTAAAATAAAAACAGAGATCATGCAGGTTGAGAGACAAGAGGCCAGAAGTAAAGCCAGCAGATGCACCCTGTTCTCTGATAAAAAAAGGATATGGAGTGGATTTCAGGAAATGTAGAATCAGATGAATCATTATGTGAGGGATTTCCAGAATTTGACAGGTCAGCATTATCATAAATGCCAACTGTGGCATGTAAATCTTTCACATATCTTCAATGCTGCTATCTGTATAGTGAGCAGCCCCGAATATATGTGAAGAGTGGTGACCGCTGCCAGCTCTAGGCAACTGCCCTCTGTGTAGCTCGGTGGTTTAAGTTATGGATATCGCTGACTAGCCATAGAGTTAGGCAGCATGCCTATGCTCCACCCTCGCTCTGCTTTGGCACTATCTCGATAGTGCTGCAGAAAATTCTTACAAACGACCTGCCACAATCCAGATAGTGCCACTGCAAATTTATGGCACAGTGGCTGCTGCTATATGGATAAGTGCTTTTGAATGTTGGGGCCTGAAAATTTAATAGCCATCACTGGCAAGATAGTGGGAGCAGGAGTGATCCCAAGTTGCTCCTGCTCATCGCAGCTCCAGGTTCCAAAATGGCGCCATGAATAACTTCCTGTCGTTGCCCCTCTCTGTTGTTACTGCTGCCTGTGTCGCTGCCCGGTACATCCTGCCGCTGTGCTGTATGATTGGCTAGCACCACTCTAGCTACTGCTGCTGTCTGGCTTTATCTGCTGCCTTGTCGCTTTTTTGTTTCCATGGAGGTGCTTTGTCCACAAAAAGAAAAGAAAAAAACATACAAAGACTTCAAGTCTGACTTTTTACAGGATCATTATCGGAGGGGTTCTATTGGGGTATTCTTCTTAATGTTCAGATTTTCAGTTAGAGAGCACTAAGGGCCTGAATTTAAATGAAGGGAGCACAAAGCTAAAGGTTCACCTAAAACATCTAATACCCTTACAATGGCCCCACTTTAATTCAAGATTACTGTGAGAATGTGGTGTGCTCGTGTTAAGGCCAACGGACTGGCTTGTTTGGCTAAGTATTCTCAAGATGGGCAGTGGTACAGAGCTTTAGAGGAGCTGCTTCTGATATCCAATAATGCATACATAAATGAAGAATTCCGTCTGCAGCCTATTAATTGTGCTTTGACCAATATTCCTATGAATATTCCAAAACAAGTTAAAAAGTGGGTTGAAAGGAATATCATGGACAGACGATCAAAGGCAATGGTTGCAGCTAAAGAATCAGATGAAAAACTGTTCGTTGAACCTTTGGACATAGGCATGGAAAAGGGATAGAAATCGCAAAGCACGATTTTATAACATCTTGGAATGTGCGTTTATATTACTGATGGCATGTAAAAGTATGCGCAAGTGAAAGGGGTGGATTTAGAGTGGAGAATGGGTGGAGCTGAAAATTATAAACAGATGACATATTCTGTAAGCATCATACATGCATGTGTCATCAAAACTCAGCACCAACATTTATACCTGCAATACATAATGAGCAGAAGGGAAGAAAAGTGACTTTCTTGATTTTGAGTTATGGCTGGTGCTTGGAAGTGGTGCTTAGTAAGTTCTATTTTCCTCTCAAACTATTGTAACCCGGCCTCCGGGCGTACCAGCCTTCCTTATACCCTGCTAGATGTTACTGTAGTTGTACAGCCATACCTCAGGCTGGAACACCTCTGGAGGGGGTACAGTGGAAAAACACTACCGTCCAGCAACTCTGTTATCAGAGAACTGATGACGAATTCACTGGAGCAATAAAAAAACGAAATTCAGGATACTTTGGATGGTAATGCTTAAGATGTCATGTCTATTGTACAGTATGTTCAGGCAAGATGACACAAATCTTTTACAATATGTACCTTTAAATAAGGAAACGCACACAAGATAGCGAGATGTGTGGAATGGTCACAGATGCTTTATTTTAAAAAAAGAACTATGCATTTCGGCAAGTTGCTTTCTTCAGGGGGTAAAACAAAAGCGCTGTGTTTTTAACTTCTTTCAATCTTGGCTGAATATCGCCTGTGTGACATTTGCATTTTAGTATAACAACCAGTTTGTATACAGTGTAGTTACTCACCTGTAACAGGTGATCTCTGGGAACAGCAGGAATTTAGTCCTCACATATGGGTATCATCGGTACCGATGGAGCCTGCGCGGGAACGCTCCCCAGCATCCAATAGGAACGCTTTTGGGAGCAACCCTCAGCACATGCGCGCTGCCTTAACACCTTTCCAACTGTCCCTCTTCAGTTAAATTTGTAGCTGAGTGAAAAGATAGAGGGAGAGAGGAAAGAGACAAAGAGAGAGAGAGACAACTCCTAGGAGAGGTGGGTGGGTTGTGAGGAATAAATTCCTGCTGTTCCTGGAGATCACCTGTTACAGGTGAGTAACTACGCTATCTCCAGGAACAAGCAGGAATGTAGTCCTCACATATGGGGACTCCCTAGCTGAAGATGCCAGGGAGATAGCCCCAGGACGGTGCCACCATCGAAGGTGAAAATCCTTCCTCCCATGGATCTCTGGCATCCCACCAGGGTCGGTGGGTAGGAGTTGGTTTAGGTTTGAAAGAGATTTTGAAGAACAGCTTGGCCAAAGAAGGCATCCTGACGGGAGGCTTTATCTAGGCAGTAGTGGGCTGTGAAGGTGTGTACCGAAGCCCAGGTGGCTGCTCGACAAATGTCATTGATAAACACAGAGTGGAGATTAGTCATAGAAGCTGCCATGACTCTCACATTATGAGCTGTGACATGGTCCTGAAGAGGAAGACCCGTACTCTCATAAGCAAAGGATATGCATTGGGAAATCCATTTAGATAAAGTTCTTTTGGAGACTGGAAGTCCCAAATGACTAGGGTCAAAAGCTATAAAAAGTTGTGAGGACTTTCTATATTGCTGTGTTCTTTATATGTAAAAGGCCAAGGCCCTTTTACAATCCAGAGTATGAAGGTTTCTTTCTGCATTAGAGGTGTGAGGCCTCGGAAAAAATACAGGAAGGTAAATTGATTGATTTAAATGAAAAGGTGAAACCACCTTTGGCATAAAATGTGGATGAGTTTGAAGAACAACCTTATCATGATGAAACCTAGTATAAGGAGGATCAGCCACTAAAGCTTGCAATTCACTAATGCAACGGGCAGAGGTGATTGCAATTAGGAAGATGACCTTCCAGGGCAAAAACTTAAGGGCTGCAGTGGCTGAAGGCTCAAAAGGTGGCTTCATGAGCTGCCCGAGAACTAGATTTAGATCCAGTGCCACCAGTGGTGGCTTGATGGGAGGTTTAGTTAATAAAAGGCCTCTCATAAATCTTGATAGGAGTGGATGAGAGGAAATTGGTTGTCCATTTAGAGGCTTATAAGAAGCTGCAATTGCACTAAGATGGACTCTTACCGAATTGGTCTTTAACCCAGAATTCGATAAGTGAAGGAAATACTCTAGTATCGATTCTAAGGGTATGACCAGGGGATTTAATCCCCTCATGGAGCACCATATAGTAAAACATTTCCACTTGAAGGCATAAGATCTTCTTGTGGAAAGTTTCCTATAAGCCTGAAGGATATCTTTTACCTGCTGGGACAGGTTGAAATCCTGGAGGTCTAAGCCTTCAGCAACCAGGCCGTGAGGTGCAGGGACTGGGGATTCGGGTGCCATAGCATCCTGTTCTCCTGAGAAAGGAGATCTGGAGCATGCCCTAACTCCAGAGGTGCCGCTTGAGAGAGATGCAGAAGCAGGGAATACCATGTTTGGCGTGGCCATCGTGGTGCTACGAGAATCATGCGACCCCTGTCTCTCTGAAGCTTGAAGAGTGTTTTGGGGATGAGGGGAATGGGTGGGAAGGCATAAAGGAAGTCCTGACCCCAGTGAAGGAGGAAGGCATCCCTTGCCTGACAGTTGTGCGCCGGAATCCTGGAACAGAACCGGGGAAGTTTGGCATTCAGTGGACTTGCAAAGAGGTCTATGTCTGGAGTGCCCCAGAGATGAAATATCTTTGTCACCTGGTCTAGGTGGAGTGACCACTCGTGAGGTAGCAGTACTCGACTAAGTTTGTCTGCCCAAAGGTTTTGAATGCCTGGAAGATATACTACTAGAAGGTGAATTTGATGCTCTCTAGCGGGGGCCCACAGTCGTAAAGCTTCGTTGCATAACGACAGAGAGCACGTTCCGCCCTGCTTGTTCACATAGAACATGGCTACCTGATTGTCCGTCTGGACTAGGACTGTCTTGTAGCTGAGCTAGGCGTGGAACACTCGAAAAGCTAAATAAATTGCTCTTAATTCCAGGAGGTTTATGTGTAAACCACCCTCCTGTGGAGTCCAGGTGCCCTGGGTAGAGAGATGATTCAGGTGTGCTCCCCAACCCACCTGTGATGCATCTGTTGTTAGGGTGGCCTGAAAGAGGGTTGATGGAAAGGAGACCCCACTGTCAGATTTTCTAGTGATTGCCACCATTGGAGGGACAAAATTAGTCATTGAGAGATTGTTATTTTGTCCGACAAATGACCCGTGGCCTGTGTCCACTGTGTGGAGAGGGTCCACTGAGCTGCTCACATGTGGAGGCGAGCATATGGGACTACATGAACTGTGGATGCTATGTGTCCCAGTAACTGCAGTAGCTCCCGAGCAGTGAGGGAGGATTTGCCTGCTGCTTGAGAAGCCAGCTGCATTATGCGAAAACACCGGGCTTGTGGAAAGGAAAGCCCTTGCCTGGGAAGTTTATTAACAATCCCAAGTACTGGAGGATTTGCATTGTACGGGACAGTGCAGTGCTGGCCTCTGCAACTGTGGAGGCTCGAATGAGCCAGTCGTCTAAGTAAAGGAAGATGAAAAGCCCCAGGGTTAGTAGAAATGCAGCCACTACTGCCATGCATTTCGTGAATACCCTTGGTGCTGAAGCCAGACCAAAAGGAAGAACCCTGTACTGGAAATGTCTTTCCCTGAAAAGGAAACGTAAAAATTTCCTGTGATCTGGATGGATGAGAATGTGAGTGTATGCATCCTTTAAGTCTAGAGAGCAAAGCCAGTCCTGGCTTTGAAGCTATGACAGAAGAGTTCCTAGAGAAATCATTTTGAATTTCTCTCGAAACAGATATTCGTTCAATTCTCTGAGGTCTAGAATGGGTCTGTGTCCCCCTGTTTTCTTTGGAATAAGAAAAAAGGGGGAGTAGAACCCTGCCCCCTGTTGAAGAATGGGTACTTCCTCTATTGCCCCTTGGGCAAGAAGTGTGGAGACCTCGTGATCTAGCAGATTGTCTGCAGAGGTTTGTGAATTGAATTGCTTTAGAATTGTAGGAGGGGGTATGCTGTGAAAATGAAGTTTGTACCCCTCTCCTACAATAGACAAAGTCCAATCTTCTGTTGTTATCTGATGCCATCTGTTGACAGTGGCATAACCTGCCCGGAATATTGGGGGGTTGGGGACCCCTCAGAGGCAGGAAGGCAAAGCTCTCTAGGAAGGAGTCAAAGCCCTTGAGGGGGCTGAACCTGGAGAGCTGGTTGGGCTCTCGGGCCTTTTGGTTTCTTTTGCTGTCTAGTTTGTCTCTTTTGGGCAACATGACCTGGAGTCTGACTCTGCTGGGTATAGGAAGGATAAAACTTCCTCTTTTTGCTAAAAGAGGGTTTTTTATAAGGCTTCCTTTTGGCTGGAGTGGCTATAGACTTTGACAATCTATCTAAGGTAGAATTGTCAGCATCTAACTCGTTAGCCTTTTCCTGCCAGTTCTTGCCGAAGAGATTCTCCCCCGTGCAAGGAATGTTGCTTAACTTGTCCTGTACCCAAGTCTCCAAGTCTGATGCCTGTAGCCAGGCAATCCGTCGTGCGCCAATGGCAATAGCAGAAGTTCTGCTGATGCATTCGAAGCAGTCAAAGGCTGCACGATTGACAAACTTGGAGACATCCTGAGCATGCTTAACTAGAGCAAGAAAATCTTGTCTCATCATCTGGGAGAAGTGGGCTCATAAGTTCCAAGTCTCGTGTGACTTCTTTAAGGAACATTCCCATATATAGGATATATGAACTGGTCCTAGCTGAAAGCATGGAAGCTTGAAAAGTTCTGCGTCCAAAAGCATCCAGAGTCCTGCATTCACGACCTGGAGGATTGGATGCATGCCTCTTTGCACTTTTCATCCTACGCATGGCAGATTCCATTACCATTGAATGGTGTGGCAGCTGAGTTTTCTGAAATCCAGGACATGGCGGAACTCGATACATAGTATCAAGTCTCCTAGAGTGAGGAGAAGTAGTCAGAGATATCTCCCACATTCTGAGCATCAAGCTATGCAGAATTTCATGGATAGGCAGAGTGGCTGCCTCCTTAGGAACTTTAGGATATTGGAGGATTTCCAATTCCTTTGCTCTGGGTTCCTCTTCAGGAGCTACTGTGATTGAAAGACCTTTGGCCATATCACGGATGAAATCCTGAAATGACATGTCCTCTGGAAGTGACATTCTGCGTTGAGGAGAAGAGGGATCTTCTAGGAGAAACCCTCTAGTGCCAGCAGAATTGTCAGAGTCTTCAGAATCGGAGGAATCGAAGTATTCCTGACCCCGATGCTCTTGCAAAGCACGATCCCGGTACCGATCGAAGTCGGTACCGAGGTGACCAGGTACCGCTTTGTCAACTCCAGCCAGAGATGGCATGGGAAGAGTTCCCACCGGGACCAGTACCGTCGGTACTGGCATCGTCGGTGTCGGTGTCGGTACCGGTGTCTGTACCTGTGTCGATGTCAGTACCGGTGCCCTTGGGACCACTGGTACCACAGCTGAAAGAAGAGCTGCAATACTGCGCTCGATAGCAAGAAACCTCTGGTCTATCGACGCTGCCAATGCCTGGGTGTCGGTACCGGTAAGAACGGCCGGAACCCCTGAGCATGGCACAGGTAGTTCTTGCGAGGTTGAGGCCTTGAGAACATCTTGAAGCCCCATCAATGCTTTGGAAGCCGAAGCCTCCCACCGGGGCTGTTTTGCTGGTGTGGTTCCCTCAAGGGCAATGCCAATGGCCTCTCGATGCTTAGCAGGAGAGCTACCCTTTGAGGACCGGCTTTTATGTTTAGTTACCTGAGATCCATGTGAGGAAGAAGAGGCCCTTGATGATGTCAATGCAATGGATCTGGCATCTGAAGAAAAGAGGGTACCGAGCTTTGCGGCCCGGTTCTGTCTTCCTCTTTTGGTCATCCCCATGCAGGAGAGACATTCAGTTGGAGAATGATCAGGTCCTAAACATTTTAGACACCAATCATGGGTGTCAGTGACGGAAATGGTACCGCCACACCTAGTACATTTTTTTAAAACCACAAGTTGGCTTTTCCATGATTTAGGAAAATGGGGCCTAATGCCCAAAATGACGCCTAGCACCAAAAGGAAAGTTTCTGAAAAGAGTTTTTTGGTTTTTTTTGTATGAAAAGAAAAGAAAAGAACCAGCGGTACCGGTAGGCGTCGTGCGGTAGGCAAATGCGACCACAGAAAGAAATTTAAAGATGGAATTTTCTGCGGTGACAGGGAATGGGTCCTGTCGGCTCCACGAAAAAATGAAGAACTGAAAAGGGACAGTTGGAAAGGCGGGAAGTAAGCGCGCATGTGCTGAGGGATGCTCCCAAAAGCGTTCCTATTGGATGCTGGGGAGCGTTCCCACGCAGGTTCCGTCGGTACCAACGATACCCATATGTGAGGACTACATTCCTGCTTGTTCCTGGAGATCATACCGATCTAAAGTGGATAGACAATACATTTATGCTCACCAAGTTAAAAACACAGCGCTTTTGTTTTAACCCCTGAAGAAGGCAATTTGCCGAAACACATAGGGTATTTTTTTTTTTAAATAAAGCATCTGTGACCATTCCACACATCTCACTGTCTGGTGTGCGTTTCCTGCTTCTTGCGATTGTGCTCACTCTGCTTGTGACCTTTAAATAAGGATCCAAAGTCCTTTTGAAGTATTAAATGTAGATATTTTGTTAACTAGCATACCTAAAATACCTAGTATAGGAATTGCAATGTCTGAGCAGCAACAATTGAACACAGCTAGTATTAAAATAACCCAACTAGTCTTTCTTTCTTGTTTTACAGAATACGTCCCATCAAGACAGCAGTATATCAGCTAAGTATTCCCTTACACAGTTGTTCAGCTACTGATGCAATATATTCTTGCTTTTGGAACAAGATTCTTAAAAACTGTGTTTCTTTTCTTTTCAGAATAAATGGTCTTATTATAATCAGGCAAGTATTTTGTTTACAACTCAGGATTTTTATATAAATTCCTTTATAGTAATTCAAACTTACTAATTGGATCCTCTTTTCTCTTTTACAGGTTCTTCAGGAATATTCACAGGTATTTAAAGTATACCTGTACTCAGATATTTAAAAAAAAAAAAGGAAAAGTATTTGAGCTCAAATAAATATGATAAGCTTGCACTCTAAACAAACAAAATGAACACTTATGGGGTCATTCCGAGACGCATTTAGTGGGGATGGTTGTCCGGGTCAGACGTCCATCCCTGCCAAACACCGAAACCGTATCCCCTGCCCAAAGCTCCTCACACGTACATAGGAGATGTATGTGGAAGCTCTGGATGGGGGTGGGAGGGGGCAGGCCAAGGGAGTAGAGAGGGCGGGTGGTGGAGAGGGATGTGACCCTGGACGTACAGGGCCCATCCTGAGATCGGCCCTGTACATCTTGGGTCGCCAACATGGACGGGGGACTTATTCCACCTCGGAGGTGAAATAAGTCCTCCTAGATGTCAGGGGACGGCGGCGCAAGCCCAGGTCAGTGGGGCGAGGGGGTGCAGGAGCTTCCCCGTAGCCCGACCCTGCCTTTGGAAGGCTGCATCGAGGGGTGGGGCTGCGGAAAATGAACTCTGTGGTAGCAGCCAGGGATTGCGTCTCCTTAATGACACCACGGCACTACGGCTCCATGCAGGAGCCAGGGCAGGCCTGTGCGGGGAAACTCGTGGACGTCTGGTGGCATGGAATCGGGGGATGGCCTGCCCGTCCAGGCACGGGCCGGCCGTCTAGACCCGATTCTGATCCTGCGAGAACATCTAGCTCCCGCGGGCTCAGAATTGGGGACTAGACCAGCTCGTCCAGATCCTGGACGTCCGGGAGGGCAGGATTTTTCTCCTTCGGAATCGCGCCCTTATCTTCCAACCAAAATTCTCTCTTGGGGTTGAGGCCCATGTTCATACTAATTCTGGTCCAATTCAGGATCTGGTCCTCTTAATCTGTTTCTCTGGACACCCAGTTGACTCTTTAGCAGGTGCCTGTTCAGCTGGGCTTGTCCCTACTCAATGACTTTACAAAACTAGTGTGAAGCAGCCATCAGGGCTGGCCTCAGAGTTGGTTCATGTTGCAGTTTTAGGCAAACCTTAAGCCTTTTGTCCCTCCTGACTGTCAGAATCTTGAATGCTCTGCTCTTTGCTGCCCCTCAGAGGATGTTGCCCCAGAAGACCACCTAGTTTGCCTCATGGTTGGGCCAGCCCTGGCAGCAGCTAATGGAGTGTTTTAGGGGCATTTTTTTGCCACTTCCAAATATTTGCTGCCTAAGACGGCCACCTAATGATAGAACTGCTGTATCTCTATTGAAATAAGGGGGTGGGGCTAAACCTGCACCCCACTCTGCCAGAGGAGATGTAGCTGTGGCTAGATGAGGGGAAGCTAATGGCAGGAAGCGATTGTCATCCTCCTCCTCCCGAAATGGCACAGAGGGGGGCATTGTGGAGAGGTTCTGAGGGATAGGGTCGCCCCTAGGCATGTTCCCTGTGTTCTCTGCACATGGTCCCACTCCACTAGAGGCCCCGCTCCCTTAAGCTTACCATTGGCAATGCCCACCAGCTGAAGAAATCAAGAGGGAGCTTCAAATGCAGCAGTTCCATGCTACCACGGCAAGAGGAGAAGCAAAAGCCCGCCTGCCATTGTTTATTTGTGCTAAGTAACAGTAAACGCTGGCAGTCGGGAGCAGGAGGTGTATTTGTGGATACCACTTCTTACCGCTGATCTTGCGAAATCAACAAGCCCTGCTAGCCCGCCATTATTGAACATGCTGACAGTGTGACGCCAGTATATACCGCTGCTTAACACAGTGAAGCGCCATGGTGAAGAGCGGCGGCAGCTTGATACCTGTAGGTAAGCTTTTGCTGCTCCTTACGCTTGCTGCTCAGAACCCATGTTTTGGAAAGTAGCCTTTTGTGCTAGATTAGCACTAAGGTTGCTGGTAAAGACCTGAGAGGAGACTTGGGTATTGAGGAAGACAACAAGGCCTGTAGCAGAATTTAAGCATGTTTGGAATAGATTTGAAAGGCAGTGATGGGAACAAAGTTGAATGTTACTGCCTTCTTCATCTCTTTATCATAATAGAAATGAAAACATATTGCAAGTATATGGTAAAATTATTTTGAATGGACAGCCTTTGGTGATGAGGGTGGCACTGAGACCTCCCAGTTTCTATTTCCTGTAAAAAATGGTTCTTCCAGCCTCTGGTCACATAAAATACAGATGTGAATGGACTGTCAGTTTCCGTTGTGGAAATTCATTGTCCAAAACTGTAGTACCGTGACTGACAGGTTATAAAAGTGCTTGAGCTGTCTTTGCTAACTCAAACAGAGCCTCTTGGGTGAGCTTTGTTTGCTGTATTTCCAAATCCAAGCTCAAGGCAAGTTATACTTAGGAAATGTAGCAGCTTTTCTGCCCCACAAGGTTTACAATTTAAAAAAGTCTATTGATATGAGGGACTTTTGGATCCCCTCCATTTGTATGTGGAGGGGGGAGATGGAGGGGGATAAGAAGCAGGGTGAAGAAAGGACCCAGAGGGTTTGGGAGGAAATAGAAGGGACGGGAGGCCATGGAGGGAGTGAGAAACAAAGAAAGGGGATGAGTCTTTTGAGGATTGAGGGAGGTGGAAGTTGAGGAAGTGAAAGGGACAATGAGAGCCTGGGTATGAAGTAAGAGTGACGAATGGGCTGGAGACCAGAGAGGAAGGGAGTAACAGGAAAAGAGCTGGGGCTGGTAAGGGGATGAGAGGCAGAGGATGGTAAATGAGGGTTGGGGCGAGTACAGAGAGTAGAAATAGGGAATGTGGGTAGGGTTGCCAACTGACTCCAGATGCGCCCGATAGGCTTGATCCAGTCCTGGGTTTACCCCATTGTATGCAGGGATCAGGATTGCATTCACCTGCATGTAAAGCATAGTTACTCATCTGTAACAGGTGATCTCCGGGAACAGCAGGAATTTAGTCCTCACATATGGGTATCGTTGGTACTGACGGAGCCTGCGTGGGAACACTCCCTAGCGTCCAATTAGAAAGCTTTTGGGAGCATCCCAAAGCGCCTGCGTGCTGCCTTCCCGCCTTTCCCAACTGCCTCTCTCCAGTTGAGTTTTAAAGCTGAGACAAAGAGAGAGAGAGGGAAAGGGAAAGAGATAGATAGAGCGATACAACTCCTAGGGGAGGTGGGTGGGTTGTGAGGACTAAATTCTTGCTGTTCCCGGAGATCACCTGTTACAGGTAAGTAACTATGCTATCTCCAGGAACAAGCAGGAATATAGTCATCACATATGGGGACTCCCTAGCTTTAGGTGCCAGGGAGAGACCCCAGAAGTTGTGTGCCCCTGAACAAGGCTCCACTTACCCCCATGGATCTCTGGCATCCTACCAGGGATGGTGGGTAGGAGTTGATTAGGTATGGAACAGGTGTTGTAGAACAGCCTGACCAAACAAGGCATCCCGGCGGGAGTCCTTGTCTAAGCAGTAATGGGCTGGGAAGGTATGAACTGAGGCCCAGGTGGCTGCTCGACAGACGTCGTCGATAGACACAGAATGCAGATGAGCTATTGAGGCTGCCATGGCTCTTACATTGTGAGCTGTGACATGGCCCTACAGAGAAAGGTTCTTACTCTGATAGGCGAAGGAAATACACTGAGCAATCCAGTTAGACAGTGTTCTCTTGGAGACTGGAAGTCCCAAATGAGAAGGATCAAAAGCAACAAAGAGTTGAGAGGACTTTCTCTGTTGCTGTGTTCTTTGTAAGTAAAAGGCTAAAGCTCTTTTACAGTCCAAGGTATGAAGATTCCTCTCTGCATTTGATGCATGAGGCCTTGGAAAAAACACAGGTAGGTAGACTGCTTGGTTCAGATGAAAAGGCGAGACCACCTTCGGCATAAAGTGTGGATGAGTCCTAAGGACTACCTTGTCTTGATGGAACCTTGTATAAGGTGGATCAGCTACTAGCGCTTGCAACTCACTAATGCAACGTGCTGATGTGATTGCAATGAGAAAGATAACCTTCCAAGAAAGGAATTTCAAGGACGTAGTAGCTAAAGGTTCAAAAGGTGGCTTCATGAGCTGCCCAAGAACCAGGTTTAAGTCCCATGCCACCTGTGGTGGCCTAATGGGAGGCTTAGTTAGAAGAAGGCCTCTCATAAATCTTGCTATAAGAGGATGAGAGGAAATAGGCTGTCCATTTAGAGGCTTAAAGGAAGCTGCAATAGCACTCAAATGGACTCTTACTGAGTTAGTCTTAAATCCTGCATTGGATAAATGAAGGAGATACTCTAGCAATGATTCCAGAGGTATCGCAAGGAGGTTAAGACCCTTTTGCGAACACCATATGGTAAATCTTTTCCACTTGAAAGCATAAGAGCATCTTGTGGAAGGTTTCCTGGAAGCAAAAAGAATATCTTTTACTTGCTGAGGGAGATTAAGATCATGGAGATCTAGGCCTTCAGCAACCAAGCCCTGAGATGCAGAGACTGGGGATTGGGATGCCATAACATTCCGTCCTCCTGAGATAGGAGATCTGGAGCAGACCCTAACTCCAGGGAGGGAGCTTGAGAGAGATGTAGAAGCAGAGGGTACCACACTTGCCGTGGCCAATGTGGAGCTATGAGAATCATATGGCCTCTGTCTCTCTGAAGCTTGAACAGGGTTTTGGGAATTAGGAGAATGGGTGGAAAGGCATACAGGAAGTCTTGACCCCAATAAAGGAGGAAAGCATCCCTGGCCTGAGCCCCCTGAGCTGGAATTCTGGAACAGAACCGGGGAAGTTTGGCATTCCACGGACTTGCAAAGAGGTCTATGTCCGGGGTTTCCCAAATTTGAAAAATCTTGGCTACCTGGTCTGCATGCAGAGACCACTCGTGTGGAAGCAGAACTCGACTGAGTCTGTCTGCCCAAGAGTTTTGTATGCCTGGAAGATACACTGCCAGGAGATGAATCTGATGCTCTCTGGCAAGGGCTCATAGTCGCAAAGCTTCGTTGCAAAGCGACAGAGAACCTGTTCCCGCCTGCTTGTTCAAGTAGAACATGGCTACTTGATTGTCTGTATGAATGAGGACTGTCTTGTAGCTGAGCAGGGTGTGGAACACTCGAAGAGCAAGGAAGATTGTTCTGAGCTCCAAGAGATTGATATGTAGATGAGTCTCCTGTGGAGACCAGGTGCCTTGGTTGGAGAGGTCTTGCAGATGAGCTCCCCAACCCATCGGAGAAGCATCTGTTGTGAGAGTTGCCTGGGGTAAGGGTTGTTGAAAAGGGGACCCCAGCAAAAGGTTTTGAGTGGACTTCCACCACTGGAGGGACAAAATAAGGCAACTTGTGTTTGCTATTTTGTCTGACAGGCATCCTGATGCCTGGGTCCATTGAGTGGATAAAGTCCACTGGGCTGCCCTCATATGGAGGCGAGCATAGGGAACCACATGCACAGTAGATGCCATGTGGCCTAGTAGTTGTAGCATGATGAGACTTTAGCACTGCTTGAGAAGCTAACTGCACCATGAGAAGGCAGCAGGCCTGGGGGAGATAGGCCCTTGCCTTTCTGGTATCCAGCAAAGTCCCTATGAACTCTAAAGACTGAGTGGGAGTTAGACTGGATTTTGGGATGTTTATTACCAGCCCCAAATACTGAAGGATATGCATTGTGCAGGATAGAGGAGTCCTGGCCTCTGACTCTGTTGGGGCTCGAATGAGCCAGTCATGTAAGTAGGGGAAGATGAATATCCCTAGAGTGCAGAGAAATGCTGCTACTACAGCCATGCATTTCGTGAACACCCTTGGTGCTGAGGCCAGGCCAAAAGGAAGCACCCTGTATTGGTAGTGCTTTCCTTGAAAAAGGAACCGAAGGAGCCTTCTGTGAGTTGGATGGATGAGAACATGGGTGTACGCATCCTTGAGATCTAGAGAACAAAGCCAATCCTGACTCTGAAGGTATGACAGCAGAGTTCCGAGAGAAATCATCTTGAATTTCTCTTTGACAAGGATTTTGTTCAATTCTCTGAGGTCCAAAATAGGTCTGTATCCCCCTGTTTTCTTTGGGATAAGGAAATAGGGGGAGTAAAAACCTGTACCCTGCTGATGGATGGGTACTTCTTCTATTGCCCCTTGGGCAAGAAGCATAGTGACCTCCTGACCTAACAGGTTGATGAGAGAGGTCGAAGAATTGAACTGCCTTATTATTGTGGGAGGGGGCATACTTGAAAAATGAAGCTTGTACCCCTCCTTTATGATGGAGAGTGTCCAGTGCTCTGCTGTTATCTGCCCCCATCTGGGGGCAAAGTGACATAACCTTCCTGGAATGGTGGAAGGCTCTGGTCCCACGAGAGCCAGGAAGGCTAAGTTCTCTAGCTGAAAGTCAAAGGCCTTGTGGAGGCTGAGACTGCTGGGACGGCTGAGGCTTAGCAGTCTTTGCTTTCTTCTGTTTGGGTGGTTGCTGACCTTTCCTGACAAGCTGACCTGCAGAACGTCCCTGCAGAACATAAGCAGGATAATATCTTTTCTTCTTAGAAAAGAATGGTTTCTTGAAAGATTTCTTTCTAGCAGGATCAGCTGTGGACTTGGATAATCTATCCAAGGTGGAGTTGTCAGCATCCAACTCATTGGCCTTTTCCTGCCAGTCTCTACCAAACAGGTTCTCACCAGTACAAGGGATATTTCCCAATTTGTCTTGTACCCAGAGCTCCAGATCAGATGCCTGGAGCCAAGCAATTCTACGTGCACCTATGGCAATGGCAGAGATTCTGCTTATGCACTCAAAGCAGTCAAAAGCTGCACGGTTGACAAATTTAGAAACATCTTGGGCATGTTTGACCAATGTGAGAAAATCCTGTCTTCTATCCTCAGGAAGAATAGGACTCAAAACCTCTAAATCACCTGTGACCTCCTTCAGGAACATTCCCATGTATAGACTATAGGAACTGATCCTGGCAGAAAGCATGGAAGCTTGGAAGACACGACGTCCAAAAGCATCCAGGGTTCTGCACTCACGTCCTGGAGGATTAGAGGCATGCCTCTTTGCACTCTTGATCCTTCTCATAGCTGATTCCACTACAATAGAGTGGTGAGGAAGCTGAGTTTTCTGGAAACCAGGACAAGGAGGGACTCAATACAGAGTATCCAGTCTGCGAGAATGAGGAGAGGTGGTAAGAGATGTCTCCCACATTCTTAACATGAGATCATGCAAAATGTCATGAATGGGCAAGGTAGCTGCCTCCTTAGGAGTTTTGGGATATTGTAAAATTTCCAACTCCTTAGCTCTGGGCTCTGTTTCAGGGGCCACAGTAATGGACAGACCCCGAGCCACCTCCCTGATAAAATCCTGGAAGGAAATATCCTCTGGAGGAGACATCCTGCGCTTAGGGGAGGAGGCTCCTCTGAGAGAAGCATTCCTGCATCGACAGAACTGTCAGAATCCTCAGATTCGTCTGAGGACTCGAAGTACCGTCTGTCCGGATGTTCTTGAAGAGCCCGATACCCGTACCGAGCGAAGTCGGTACCGGGAGTAGTCGGTACCGGGGTATCGGTACCGGAAGGCATCGGATGACTGGGTACCGGCAATACAGACACCGATACTGATGTTGATGCCATCGGTACCGGTAACCGATACCGGCATCAGGGTCGGTGCTGGTACCCGCCGGATTGTCTGTCGCGGTTCTGAGGGCATTGATGCCACAAGGAGAGCCGCCAGACTGCGCTCAATAGCCAGGACTCTCTGGTCTATCGACGCTGCCGATGCTTGGATGTCGGTACCGGAGAAGACCGCCGGTACCCCAGAGCATGGCACCAGTAGTTCTGCCGAGGTCGAGGCCTCGAGAACATCCTGGAACCCCGATAATGCTTTGGAAGCCAAAGCCTCCCGCCGGGGCAATTTTGCTGGTGCAGAATCCTCAAGGGCAACGCCAGAGGCATCTCGATGCTTAGAAGGAGATCTACCCTTTGAGGACCGGCTAGACTTATGTTTAATTACCTGAGATCCACGGGAGGAAGACAAAGCCCTGGAAGACCTCGATGCCACCGAAGCTGCATCAGAGGGAAACAGGATACTGAGCTTGGCAGCTCGGTTCTGTCGACCTCTCTTGGACATCATGGCATAGGCCATACATTCCGAGATGGAATGGTCAGGACCTAAACATTTCAGACACCAGTCATGGGTGTCGGTGACGGAGATGGTACCGCCACACTTGGTGCACTTTTTAAACCCAGAAGAGGGTTTTTTCATTGTGGAAAAAAATCCTGGGCCTAAGGCCCAAAAAGGCGCATGCACCTGGAAAAAAAACGGGAAAGTACTAAAAAGTTGTTTTTTGTTTTTTTTAAGAAAAGAAATAAAGAAGAAAAACCGGCGGTACCGGTAAAGCGTCGAGGAAGGCAGACGTGACCAGAAAAAAGAAGAACAATTTTCTGCGGTGACAGGAACATGATCTGCTGGCTCCGCGGAAAATGGAGAGAGGCATTTGGGAAAGGCGGGAAGGCAGCACGCAGGCACTGTGGGATGCTCCAAAAAGCTTTCTAATTGGACGCTGGGGAGCGTTCCCGCGCAGGCTCCGTCGGTACCGACGATACCCATATGTGATGACTACATTCCTGCTTGTTCCTGGAGATTAGGGTAAACCCAAGCTGGATCAAGCCTGTCGGGCACATCTGGAGTCAGTTGGCAACCCTAAATGAGAGAAGTGGGTGAAAGGTAGAGGAAATTAAGAGGCTGAGGAAGAAGAGAGACAAAGGGAGCAATGGGATATGGAGCACTAGAGACTGGGATAAGAGTGGGAGATGGAAAGCTAGTAAGTGTGAAGTGAAAAGGAGGAGACTGAGGAATGGATGGTGAGAGGAGAGTTAAAATCTTGATATGAGTGAATAGAGGTAGAGAGAAATTGAAAAAAAAAGATTAAAAAGGGAAGATCCATGTCAAAAACGTGTAGAGAAGGAAGGAAAGAAGGCTGAAGGAGAAAGGAGATGCTGAGAGGACAGGCACCAGGGAAGTGGAAAAGTGAGTCTGCAACCAAGTCAATTAGAAAACTAATATGCCCAGACAACAGTGGTAGAAATTACAAAGAAAATATTTTCAACTTTTATGGATTGGATTATGGCAACTGAAGGAATTTTGCATTTGTTCTGTTTTTGTATTTTGCAAAGTACAGTAGGAAATACATTTCTATTTCTTTTTCTCCAGTATTGTATTGTCAGTTTGGCTTTTTGGGTTTGTATGTCACTTTTTGGCTGCAGGCTTCTTATTCCTGGGCCTTTATTCTGCATTAGCTGAGGGTCTGTCCATGTTCTCTGTGTTCCTGAGATGAAGTATTATGCTAGCGTGTGGCTCCGGGGCAGAGATCTGTAGCAATCTTGTTTGTTCTCTTAGCCTTGTAGGACCAGTTTGGGTGTTCTAGGACATGGTATTATATTTGAAGTTTTTCTTTACATAGGGACGGTGTTGCAATTTGAATCCTTGGCATTAATACTGATTTGGTATAGTGTTTGCTCTATAGGTTTTGAGTCTCTTTTGCTGGGTGTTTTGTTACTTCTCAAAGAGCTAGATTTACTAAAAGATGCAATCGCATTACCACATACTAATGTGCATTAAAATATATAATTTATCACAGACCTTATTTTATGCAATGAGACCTATTAACATATTAATTGCATTAGCACTAACAGTCACACGCTTTATTAAATCGAGCCCAAAGTGTCCAGCAGTGGAATATGATTGTGGTGTTCCTGTGATGATACCAATATTTGAATATTTATCTATTATTGTATGGTGAGCTGGAAGGAGAAATCTTCTACCTTTGTTGCTGGGGAACGTAGAATGTGTGTCATAGAGCTGCAGGTGCAGATTTTAAAGTATTTACATTCTGTCCAATCCTGTACAGAAGTCAGACTTCACTCCCGCATAGAAAACACTGAATGATGCCAAAGAACCACAGTGGTAGTTTTACAGGGAGGCTGAAACTGAAATTGGTGATCACGGGAGACAGTGGGGGAGGCTCAAAGCCACTGGAGGGATTGTAGTACATGACGGCGGATGAGGGCATGGGGTTGCCACCTCATCCTAGGTTGACCAAACAGGCTGATCCATTCCTGGTTTTACACTACTGCATGCACGGAGCTGTAGTTCTGCTTGTGCAATTGGTTTCTCTTAGATAACACAGGTACACTAAAAAAAATTTTTTTTAAACTGCCTCTAATGTTTCGATTGATTTTTACGTTTTTTGGTGCACTGAATCCAAATCTGGTAACCAATTTGCTCCATCACGTACAGATTTTTTGCTACATTGGGTTAGCAGTTTGAGGTGAACATTTCAGATTGAGTGCGATCGAGATAAAAGTTTCTTGGATGAATTCTTTATACTAATTGTTTAGTAGTTATTCAAATAAGAATAAAGAAAATTGTAACAAGGCAGCACATAAGAATAGAGTAATGTCAACAAAACACACTGTGATGGTAGCAAAATTGTCTGCACTTAAAACAGCCACATACATGTGCACAAACATTGAGCATATAAGAGCGAGGTTAGACACAAAGCAAAGCAAAGAAATGTGCAAAAAATGTTGTACAGGTATGTATGTAAGAATAGAAAACGCAAACCGCACCATTGCAATACATGAAGACAAACACCCGATGGTGTGAAAATAAAATTCTAATAAATGAGGTCCGACACTGTGGTAATAACTAGCAAATTTTTATTTCAAAGTTTAGTAAAAACACAATATTTGTCAACACAGTTTAGATTTTAAAGTCATTCTTGGGTCAATCAATCTCCTGGTGGGCCCGTTTCTTCTTCCCCCGAATGCTTCTCTTGGTGCGCTGCTTGGCGTATTTTACATCTGGGGTTTCCCGCAGCAGCAACCAGCAGAAATCAGCCATCATAGTGGTGTTCCATCTTCCTTGGTACCTTCTCTCTGCGTCCTTGATGTCCTGGTGAAACCTTTCACCTTGTTCTTCACTGTACGCCCCCAAGTTTTCGGGAAAGTAGTTCACATGGGAGTGCAAGAAATGGACTTTCAGGCTCATGTTACAGCCTTGTTCTTTGAAGGCATTGAGCATCCTGGCAATAATATCCTTATAGTTCTCATCCCGCCTGTTCCCCAAGAATTTGAGAACAACATCCTTGAAGGAATCCCAGGCTTCTTTTTCCTTCTCAGACATGGTTTCAGCGAATGCTCCATCTGAAATGAGTTTCCTTATATCAGGGCCAACAAACACTCCTTCCTTTAGCTTTGCTTCAGAAAGTCGGGGGAACTTTGAGCAAAGGTACCGAAAGCACTCACCATCTTTTGGAAGGGACTTGATGAATTGCTTAATGAGACCCAACTTAATGTGGAGAGGTGGTAATAGAATTTTATCACGAGGTACCAAGCTCTCATGAAGAACATTTTTCTTACCGGGTCTCAAATACTCCTGAATTGGCCAGTCTTTTTTCCCCCAGTGTAGGTCGCGGGCCCGGCTATCCCACAAGCAAAGGAAGCAGGGATATTGGTGAAACCAGATTGCTGCCCTAATAGCATGGATAGAATTTTAAAGTCTCCACAAATCATCCACTTATGCTCATCATAACGAATCTTCTGAAGAATCAGGGCCAAATTCTCGTATTTTTCTTGGAGAATAACAGAGTGAGCAATAGGAACTGAAGCGAATGTGTTGCCATTATGAAGAACACCTTTTATGCTGTCTTTTGACGAATCAATGAACAGCCGCCATTCAGCAGGATCATACTTGAGTTTAAACTTTTCCATCACTCCGTATATATCGTTGCAAAATACCAAATCTTCCTCTTTGCTGAAATACTTCAAAAATTGTGTCTCGCGGTTGCGGTACCAATAAAAAGTTGTTCCTGGTGACAGTAGATTTTTCTGTTTAAGCCGAGAACCTAGCATTTGGGCAGCATCTTTTGGGAGTCCTAAATCCCGGACTAAATCATTCAATTCAGCTTGAGAGAAAAGTTCAGGTTTCGGATCTGGTTCAGTTTCAAACTCGGAAGTACTGGACTCATCGGGAAAAGCCATCTGATGAGTCTCATCATGATCAGAACCGTCCACACAAATATGATCCAAAGATTTTGGTGGTTCAGGCACAGGTACTTCGTTGCTATGAGGCATAGGCCTAACTGCTGAGGGAAGGTTGGGGTAACTTATTACGTTCTTATTTTTTAAGTTGTATCCCTTCACAATGCAAGAGCAAAAATAGCAGTCACTGCTGTGGTCTCTTTGTTCACGCCACATCATAGGTATTCCGAAACGAAATGCTTGTTTTTTACCTTTCATCCATAAGCGTAGATCTTCCTCACATGTCTTGCACACTTTGTGAGGAGCCCACGGTTTGTCTTGATCGCCTAACTTCAAACCGAAATAGGCGAAATATACTTTTTTAATAAATGCAGAAATGTTCCTCTGCCGCTTTTTCACGGTATATTCCCCACAAATAAAACAAAAACTGTCCGGAGAGTTGACGCAACCTCTGGCTCTGTGAGCCATCACAAATACACAGCACTGCAAACTACAACTGTAGTGAACCACTTCGGAATAAAGCTGGATTACGAATGAGCAAACAAAAGGTAATAATGAACTTGCAAGAAACTGAAATTTGACAGGAACGTTCATGTCGCAACCACCGTGTTTGAGCGAGCGAACGAGGCGAGGTGAACAGGAAAGAACATGCGCCAGCGCGAGTACTGGATTTAGCCCCCCGCCTCCCAATTGTCCTGTTAATGTATAAAATGAATACAAAACACTCTAAAATATCATGAGGGAGTGTTTCTAGTTAGTTAACCATTACAACCTCTATTTTGGGCCAAGAAAATAAACTGCAGTCGGCTAAAAAGAAATTATGTGAACATTCCTTATATGGGTAAGAAATCTAATTTTGCAAGAAAACGTGACGTGATGGAACATTTTGGCTATTTTTCCTGGATTCAACACCCCAAAATCTATAGGAATCAGTTGCAAAACTGGAGGCAGTTTTTTGGTAGTGTACCTGTGTAATCAAAAGTACAAATCCATGAATTCAATATGACAAAATCAGAACAGGATCAACCTGTTTGATCGATCTGGAGTAAGCTGCCAGCTGTGTGGGGAGAGAGGCTTTGTGCTCGGTGCTTCTGTGCATACATTGCGGAACGTGTGTATTCTGGAAGTGCCGCATTCGGAGGATCGTATGTATGGGAGAAGGGGAGAACTCAGGGACGGATCATATGTATGGGGAGGTCTGGAGCTGTATTAAATTGAAAGAGGTGTGGGGAAGAGGGATTTACTGGCATAAAAGTTTGTATGTTGATTAATGTTTACAATATTGTGCACTATTTTATTTTTATAGTGTAAATATTTAGGGGTAATTTTTTAAGGCGTCGCTTAGCTTTATGCACAAAAAAACATAAATCTAGGTGCAAATGAGGCAGTCACTATTTGTAAGTCCGTGAGCACATCCAATTGTGCCTTCTTTCAGAGTTGGGGTTTGGGCAGGGTGTGGGCAGAGCAGAAGGTTACATGCATAAATTATGAAATCCTATATTTTATACTTGTTTCTTACAAATTTAGGTGCAGACGTTTACATTAGGGCTGGTTTAGGAGATCATGCTTTAAATTAACACAGTTTTTGGGCATTTGTGCTTGTATTTTATAAAGTGAAGTATGAATATATTCTTTTCTAAAATAAACATGAAATACATGCATAAAAATGTGCGTTAGCTGGCAGGAGTTTATAAAATTCGCCTATCACAGGCAATAATCAAAGCCCTTTTATCAGGTAAAATAGCATTTTACCAATGGAAATCGTGGCTTTGGATATTGCCCAACATGTCACAGGTAGGAGTATATATGATATTCAGAGCTTGTTATTTTGCTACCAGGATTTCTTTTTATATCTTCCCTCCTATCAGTAGCTTGGTGATAGCACTGCCCAAATAAATGTGATATGCAAATGAGGCCCCACAATAAGTCTCCGCACATAGGACTTAGGACAATGGGAGGGAGAGGCGTGGGGGGCTCTATGTGACCACAGCTGCTGCACCATCTCTTTCCTCTTCTGTGGGCAGCAGTGGCAGTGCCAGGCCTGCATCTACATCGTGTGGAGATCCCGGAGAAGGTCTGGCAGCATGTTCCTGCTGGGCTGTTGGGAGAACATAAGAACATAAGATATGCCATACTGGGTCAGACCAAGGTCCATCAAGCCCAATATCCTGTTTCCAACAGTGGCCAATCTAGGTCATACGTACCTAGCAGTATGCCCAAAAGACACAGGTTCTGCAATGCTTGTACTAGGTCAAGCATTGATATCCTGGGTCCCTTCTTAATAATGGTTTATGAACCTTTCCTCCAGGAACTTGTCCAAACCTTTTTTAAACCCAGCTACACTAACAGCCTTTACTACATCCTCCGGTAACAAATTCCAGAGTTTGATTACACATTGAGTGAAAAAATATTTTCTTTTATTAGTCTTAAATAGTTTACCCTATAGCTTCATTGCATGTCCCCTAGTCTTCCTATATTCTGATAACGTAAACAGTCGATCTACGTTTACCCGTTCCACTCCGTTCATTAATTTATAGACTTCTATCATATCTCCCCTCAGCCGTCTCTTTTCCAGGTTAAAGAGCCCTAACCTTTTTAGCCTTTCTTTATAGGAGTATCCTTCCATCCCCTTTACCATTTTGGTGGCTCTTCTCTTAACCTTTTCTAATAATGCTATATCCTTTTTAAGATATGGCGACCAGAATTGCACACAATATTCAAGATGCGGTCTCACCATGGAACGGTATAGAGGCATTATAATATCTTTTGTTTTATTTTCCATTCCTTTCCTTATGACACCTAGCATTCTATTTGCTCTCTTGGCTGCCGCTGCACACTGGGCCGAGGGTTTTAACATGTTATCTACAATGAAGCCTAAATCTTTTTCCTGGGTGGTGGTTCCTAATGTGGAACCTTGCATCGTGTAACCATAGTTTGGGTTGTTCTTCCCTAGGTGCATAACTTTGCACTTGTCCACATTAAATTTCATCTGCCATTTTGATGCCCAGTCTTCCAATTTATCAAGATCCTCTTGCAAGTTTCCACAATCCTCTTGGGGTTTAACAACTTTAAATAGTTTTGTGTCATCTGCAAATTTGATAACCTCACTCGTTATTCCACTTTCCAGGTCATTTATGAATATGTCAAAAAGCAGCAGACCCAGCACAGATCCCTGGGGTACACCACTATTCACCTTTCTCCATTGGGAAAATTGGCCATTTAGCCCAACCCTCTGCTTTCTATCTTTTAACCAGTTCCTGATCCACAGTAGTACACTGCCTCCTATCCCATGACTCTTTAGTTTTGCCAAAAGTCTCTGATGAGGGACCTTGTCAAAGGCTTTCTGAAAGTCCAGATACACTATTTCAACCGACTCACCTTTGTCCACCTGTTTATCCACACTTTCAAAAAAACATAACAGATTAGTAAGACAAGATCTTCCTTGTCTAAAGCCATGTTGACTGTCTCCCATTAGGCCATGACTATCTACATGCTGAGTAATTTTATTCTTTATGATGGTTTCTACCATTTTTCCCAGTACTGATATGAGGCTCACCGGTCTGTAGTTTCACGGATCACCCCTCGAACCCTTTTTAAAAATTGGTGTTACATTGGCGATCCTCCAATCTTCAGGTATTAGAGATGATTTTAATGATAGTTCGCAGATTACTAATAGCAGCTCTGCAATCTCATATTTCAGTTCTTTCAACACCCTTGGATGTATACCATCCGGCCCAGGTGATTTGCTACTCTTCAGTTTATCTAATAGTTTAATACATCTTCCCGATGTATCGATATTTCCTTAAATTCTTCCGCACCTTCAGTCATGGGTAACATCCCTACATCTTCCTCAGTAAAGACCGAAGCAAAGAATTCATTCAGTCTCTCCGCTATCACCTTGTCGCCTCTTAGTGCCCCTTTAACTCTATCATCTAATGGTCCAACTGACTCTCTCACAGGTTTTTTGCTACGAATGTACTTGAAAAAATCTTTATTTCATGTTTTTGCTTCCGCAACAAGCTTCTTCTCAAATTCTTTTTTTGCCTTCTTTATCAATGCCTTGCATTTGACCTGCCAGTGCTTGTGCTGTTTCCAGGTTTCATCGTTTGGCTCTTTTTTCCATTTCCTGAAAGATGCTTTCTTGGCAACAACAGCCTCTCTGACCTCACCTTTAAACCATGCTGGCAGTTTTTTGGACTTCCTTCCACTTTTCTTAAAGCGTGGAATACAGCTGGTCTGGGCTTCCAAGATAGTATTTTTCAACAACACCCAAGCTTGATGTAAGTCTTTAACCTTTGCAACTGCTCCTTTTAGTTTTTTCTTAACTATTTTCCTCATTTTATCATAGTCTCCCTTTCGAAAGTTAAAAGGTAGTACTGTGGATTTCCTTATTATCCCTCCTCCACTAATTAAATCAAAGGCGATCATGCTATGATCACTATTGCCAAGTGGCCCCAACACCCTTATCTCTTACACTACACCCTTATCTCTTGCAGAATAGAAAGGAGATTATATGATAATGAAATACACAGAGCAGGCCTTCTTCCCATGAATGCTTAAGCATTATTTGGGGTGTGTAGGTGACGTTTTTGCATTCTTTCTCTCAACCAACTTTATTATGTAGCAGGCCACGTTAGTTTGTGCAACCCTTGCAGCAGCCCTTGCTAACAGCCCTGCTCACTAACAGAGGGAGAGCAGCACTTTTCACCTGTGGGTCTCTCCTTCTGCTGTGTTCCATCTGATGTGCAAACGTGTGAGGTCATTCCTTCCCGACACCAGACTGAGACCTGCAAAAGATGCTAACAGGAAAGGAGTGCTGCCCTTCTCTGACCAGGGCAGAGAAGGAGGGGGATTATGACAACCTGTTTTCTAGTGGGTGAATCTGACACACTTGTTCTCTGTAGTGCTATCACAGTGCAAACATTCCAGTTTGCAGGGAGGGGAGGAGTTACTTGGACTTTTTCCAAGGAAAGTTGGCATTAACTACTGTCATACTATATCTACAAGCACATTTGTTATGCTTTGTTACCACAATTTAATTGTGAGCTCTAATTACAAGCCCAAGGCCTGACAAATATGTCCTGCATATAAGAGAATCATTGAAGCACCAGAAAAACATCTGCCAGCACAATGCAACTATTTCCAAAATACAGCGCTGTAAATTCTACCCAAGCAGCCCCCGCAATGCGGGGGGCCCCAGACGACAGTGCGGCAAACTTACCTACATTAGTTTGCCACAGTGCCTCTGTTCCGAACCTGGCTGTTAGCTCACACACCGAAGTCTCACGATAACAGCCTTACCATGAGACTTTGGCCCGGGAGGAACACCTCTGGGCCTGGATCAGAGGCACTGCACAAACAAATGCATGTATATTTGCTTTGCGGAGCTGCTGCCATCGCCGGACAGCAGGGGGTTAGTGTGCTGTTGCTGCCACTGCCAGAGTGGGGGGGTGGGCAAAACTAGCGCTTTCACCACTGCCAAAAATACATCATCAATGTAGGTAATATGTTACATCGCATATTGTAGCTGTTTGGATGTGCACGCAGGTTACCCTAGTAGCCTGACCAGCTCCTAGATCAGTCTTACATCTCTAATTTGCAAACATGACATATAGAGGAGAAGGGCTTGATTAAAGATAGTAGTTCTGTTCCAGTCACACCCCTTCACTCCTTGCTTTCACGAAGGAGAGGGCCACAATAGGGAACTAAGCAGCTCCTCTGGTCTATATGCTCCTGCCACTACCCATCCCCTCCTCTTCTGTATATGCAGCCTTATAGGGGAGGTGCTGGAAATGGAGGCAGAGGACCACTCTCTGGGACACTGCCCAATAGAATGGATGCATGGCCCTAGGCCTAAGCATGGCCCTGCCTGACATCACCAAGGCACAACAAAGACTTTCTCAGAGCACACTGGATATGAAGCACCACACTTACAGAAAGGATATGTGTTCGAGAGGGAATGAGGTGTAAAGAGTTTTCTGTTTAGTCAGCACTGCATGGACAGAGTTCATCTATTTTCAGGGGGTGCTTGGATTTAGGTGATGGCGTTGGGGGGGAGGGGGGTTGTTAGGCATTGTAGAGACTGCATGGGTATGCGAGAATGACACAGGGCCATGAATTTACAGCTGTGAGGCTGGTCTTAAAGACAGGGTGTGCTGACAGTTTGGGTGGGTTTGAAAGGTTTTCTGAGGGGTACAGATGGGAGAGGCTCTGGTATGTGGAAAGAGAGGAGAGATAATCAGTGCTATGCATACCCTTGAGAATAAAAAAAGGGTTTGTTTGAGGTGGCTCTTGCCTGCCACTTGTTGAGGCTGATATGAGCAGTGTCTAATATGCTTGCATGTGAGGGATATATGCATGTGAGGGATATATGTTTTCACTCTAGCTGATAGTTGGCAGATGTGGTTCTGGATGCAGAGGCTTGGGCAAAGGATGCAGTGATTGAAAGAACACATGTTGGGATGACAAAGTGGAGAAGCCTTTTATAAGAACACCATACCAATCTGTTTCCTCTTCTGTGATATCCTGGATGTCTTCCAGCCACTGTGCACAATGCAAGTACAGGTATCTGGCCCGCTTCTTCAGATCCTTAATCTGGAGAGAGAAAGAGAGAGAGACACACACATACATATGCAGGTTAAACTTACATTGTCCCTTCTACCATCTTGCAAGGTCTGTGTGAGTGCTAGATACCATAGTGATGCCTTTGTGAAGTGGCATATGCTAATCTTGTAGCAGGATGGCTCAGGCCCAATGAACTAATGCCCTTGAAGCCTTTGCCTCTATAGTATCAACATGCTATACTCAGTGGCATAAATCCTGCCCAAGCAGTTCCTGCAATGCAGGTGGGGGGGAAGGGGAGATTGGGCAGAAAGAGGGCCCACACAGCTGTGGTGGCAACAGTGTGGCAAACTTACTTTATCACGTTTGCTGCACTGCTCCACTCTTGTAAGTCTGCTGTGGGCCCAGCATCTGTTCCTCACTGGGCTGAAATCTCATAACAGCTACACTGTGAGACTTAGGCCCGGTGGGAAACAGCTGTCGGGCCCGCAGCAAACTTACAAGAAAGGAGAAGCGCAGCAAACCCAATCAAGTAAGTTTTCTGCCATAGCTGCTGCTGCAGAATGGGGGGGGGGCACATGATGGGAAGGGGGGGGCGGTGCACCACCGCCATGACAATGGAGGGGCCCCTCATTGTAACATGCCACTAGCTACATTAAATGCCAACCACTGGCACTTCCTTGAAAATCTCTTTCTATGTAGTGCTAGCTATCTCTCGAGGGCCCTGTCTAAAGCTCCCACAAAATGCTGGGCCTTTCATGTGCCAACAATGTGGTCCCTTTTACATGTGTCCTTCCCAGGAGCCTCTGTGCTCCTCCTTTTACTTACCCTCTCCTGCAACTCCACAGTGCAACCCACTGTGAGATGCAAAGTGTCGCTCTTTAGGAATGTGCCCTACACATTTCTACTCCTTGAGCCCACTTCTCTCACTACACATAGCCTCAGCACCACTGCACTGCTCCAGATCTCTTGTTTGAGATGTTACGCTCAGGGAAGGAAAGGCTATTGCGCCATGCAGTTGGCTGACATCAGAGTGCCCCTTCTTGGATTACAATGCTGCCACTTTCCCTGGCAAGTACATGCAGTCAGACTTGCACATATTTGTGGCAACTGTGTAGAACGCATTTTGCAGGTGGATGATCAGAGGTGGCAGAGTTCTTATTAAGCATGGGAAAATGCATAGTAAAGTGCCCTCAGATTTTCTCTGATGTAGTTCCTTTCACCATAAGAACATAAGATATGCCATACTGGGTCAGACTAAGGTCCATCATGCCCAATATCCTGTTTCCAACCGTGGTCAATCCAGATCACAAGTACTTGGTAGGTTCCCAAAAAGGAACACAGGTTCCACAATGCCCATCTCAGGATAAGCAGTGGATTTCCCGGGTCCTCATTAATAATCATTTATGGACCTTTCCTTCCAGAACTTGTCCAAACTTTTTTTAAACCCAGCCACACTAACAGCATTTACCACATCCTCCGGTAACGAATTCCAGAGTTTGATTACACGTTGAGTAAAAAAATATTTTCTCTTATTAGTCTTAAATGATTTACATTGTAGCTTCATTGCGTGTCCTCAAGTCTTTCTACTTTTTTATTTCATAAACAACCAATCTGTTTACCCATACCACTCCATTCATTAATCTATAGATCTCTATGATATCCCTCCTCAGCCATCTCTTTTCCAGGTTGAAGAGCCCAGCCTTTTAAGCTCTCCTCACAGGGATATTCTTCCATCCCCTTTACCATTTTTGTCACTCTTCTCAGTACCTTTTATTTTTATTTATTTTTATTTTTATTTTTTATTTAACTATTTTCTTTTATACCGCCCCTTCCAGAGATCAAGGGCGGTTTACATGTAACAGCTTAACAGTATTGTACACATCTGTATACATTTACATTGAACAGTAGAATTCAACTATTTACATTGAACAATAAAATTTAACTTTGTAAGGTATTAAAGTAAAACAATTGTCAAACTATTTACAATAAATATTTACAGTGGCTGTGTGTGGTGAGTAGGGCAAGTGTAGGTGTTGGAATTTATTTCCTTTTATGTCGTAAATGTTCCTTTTCTAATTCTGCTATATCCTTTCTAAGATATGGTGACCAGAACTGCACCAGTCCCATAGAGATCCTATTCTCTGTTGATGGTGGCTATTTTCCAATGGGCCACCTGCACATCCCTTCCATGTTGTACTTTATATATCATGGAGACGCTGGCTGATACACCTCACTGTTGATTATGTTATTTCTCATTCTCAGGTTTAGCTCACCCTTCCCCATGTCAGCCCCCTGTAGGCATTTTCCTCTCTGGGGTGAGAAGCTTGCTGGTTAAATTGCCTGGCCAGCCTTTCATAGGACCTGTACAGTCTGGCACTATCCCTTCTCTGGCCAGGCACTGGGAACTGTTGGTTCTGCAGTCCCAGCATAAGCCTGACCAGTAAAAGCGTGTCTTCCCATTCAAAATTGTGCTCCCTTGATTTAGTCACCAATTCATCAATGTCCCCACATCAGTCCATACATTGTATAAATGAATATGTGGATGACTGTGCGTCCATGTTGCACGTAGGCATATACTTTACGCTTAGCATACACACCCATTTTATAAAGTGGATGCGCAGCTATGAACACTTTCTATAATGCATGCACACATCAAGCTGCCTCATTTATAGGTGCAACCAAACATTTGAAGGCCTGTAAGAAATTACCCCCTATGCAAACAGGAAGTCTGTGTCTGAGGAGGTTGGAAGCGACAGATAATAGAAGGCGGGAATTGCATCGCAGTGCTGGCAAGTTTAAATAAGCACTGCATTGCAGTTTCCAAATCATTAGCACTGCTACAGGCCCCAGAGTAGGGCAGCAGTGGCAGCAATGAGTATCCTCAGAGGGCCAGTGCACTAAGCAACTGCCTAGTTTGCCTAATGGTAGCACAGACCCTGCCTAGGAAATATTCATACTCTATCCAAAGGACAGTTCTTTAGGCCCCCGAAAGTACAAATACAAAATGATATTCAAGTCCTTTTCAAAGATAAAGGAAACCAGGAAGGTAACTCTGTCAGAACAGTCATTCTGGGAAGACTCCAATAAAGCAATTACATTTAGGCTCAGGTTTTCCTCTGGAGAAGCCAATTTAGATGGCAAGAAATATATTTTATTAAGAGGTGGTACCTTGTCATGGGGAATAGCCAAAATCTCTGTCAAATATTTTTTAAACAAATCAAGAGGTAACATAAAGATTTGGGAAAGTTCAAAATCTTAGATTTTATCTGCAGAAATGATTGTCAAAGTTTTCAATCTTGCATTGTATTAACAATTTATTTTTAACTAAAGTATCAGCCACTGCCTTGGTCTCCTCTGAGCCTTCATCTCAATCTGATTGAACTTCTCAGTAGATATGTTCCTCAACCTTTTGAGCACAGGCTTCATCCTGCTGAAGGGACTTATTAATCTATAGAACACTGTTTAATCGAAGCAGTAAGCTGCAACAACCTCTCCCAAATGGCTGTCAGTTACCTCCTTTGCACGTTCTGTACTGTTGACCTGGCATTGACTAAAGTCTCACCAGGAACCCAGGGCCGGCGCAAGGAGATGAGGCACCCTAGACGAACCTCATCCATTGCGTTCCCCTTGCCCTCCCCTTCCAGTGCCCATTGCCACCACTGCCCCCCCCCCCTCCCCTCTCCTCTCCAGGACATGCAGCAATAGCAATGGGCACAAACAGCCCCACAGCGCTTACCTTTAAGCTTTGGTGCCGTGGGGCTGTTTGCTTCCGTCCCCTCTCCGACAGTGCAGGAAATCAGCATAAGGGATTAGAGGGGCAGAAGCAAACAGCCCCATGGTGCCGAGGTTTAAAGGTAAAAACAAAACAAATATATACTCAGGATCAAGACCGCAAAGTAACCAACACAGAAAGGTCAGATCAAAAACCAAAGAGCAAAAATTATTATTATTATTATTTTTTTGTCGGAACATTTGTTATATAAGGTCAAAAGGCTTTCCGAAAAACAAACATGTCTATTCTAAATAAGATGGTGCCCAACCACCAATGTGCTACGATATGTGCATAATTTAAAACAGAATCACATTTATATGATCCATAATCTAGGCCCAAGCAAATACTTAGCTGGTTGCTGAAGCTGGGACCAAAGCCAGGAACAAAGTAGCTACAAGCAGAGTGACACAGCACTGTGCTTCAAGCCCCACGGAGATGGCTCTGCTTCAAGCTTTTCAGCAGCAGAAGGTGGAAAACCCACCAATTGTCCTCCAGCCGTTTTTTTCAAATTTTGATTTTGATGCAGTCAAACAAATAACTCTCGATGTTTCCGTTAGCCTATTGATGCAGCAGAGCCAGTGAAGCTCTTTTAAACAGATGGAACCGTCAAGCTCATTTGACTTAAAAACCAAAATCAGCTGATGAAATGCTAATTCAGTGTTCACAACAGACTTCACCAATTTATCTCCAAATTAAGGCCCCCCAGGAGCAACCGTGTGAAGATTAAAAATCCATCACTGTTCCAAAAATTGTAATCTATATTCACGATCCGTACTGTGTGGGTCAACAGGAACATAATCAATAACCTCCACTTGCGATCTAAAAATGAATGCTGAAATTGAACACAATGGGAGACCATGAGTGCAGACATAGTTTTAGTGTTTATATGTGACTTGTGTTCATTCAAACGTTGTTTAACAGGGTGGGTAGTTCAGCCTATATATTTTTAAATTGCAAGGACATAGTATCAAATACACTACAAAAGAAGATAAACAAATAGTGTGCCAGTGGGCCAAATACTGCATGCCCATGGAATCATCTGTCCAACAAAGATCCAGAAAGAGTCGTGCCATAATGTAAACATTGAGAGCATTCAAAATGCCCAGTTGTGTCATGAATACATGCTGCAGCGTGTACCACTATTTCTCTAATGTTACAGCCTCTTTTGTAAGCTATCATGAGATCTTTCTGAAAGCATGTGTAATGATAATATTCCAATATTTACAAAGCAACGTCGTCACGTGCGAAGCTCTGGCCATATATGGAAGGGTCTCAACAATATTGTCTGATGTAGGTTGGAGTGAGTCAGCTGAAGAAGGAGGGTATTTAGTGAGTAACCAATTGTAATGGATATGTTTGGCTCTTTTATATGCTTTATTGATCACTTGGTCAGGGTAGCCACTTTCCCTCAAACGTATTAAATCCATTGCATGAGTTGTAAATTCGTCTGGGATCATGCATATTCTTCTAATATAGAGGAACTGGCCCAATGGAAGACCACGTCTCAAAAGGCCAGGATGATGGCTGTGAAACCTTAATAAACTATTGCATTGAACAGGTTTCCAGTAGAGTGTCATGTATGGTGTTGATGTTTGCATACCAACGCATCTAAAAATTCAGTCTGAGTGAGATGATACTAAGCAGTAAATTGGATGTTAGGTTTAATCGTGTTCATCCAAACCAGAAATGTCAGCAAATTATGTTCGGTGTCATTCCAGAAGAAAAATATATTGTCCAGAAACTTAACGTATAAGGATATGTGAGAAAACATGGGTGACGTGTAAAGCGACTACACCAAGCTCCATGGTTTACCCCTCAGCTCAAAACCCAAAAAGGTAAACTCAGACATCTTGAGCACAGGTGGTGATGACCAAAAACTCCAAACAACCTATCAGCCTATGCACACGTGCAAGCAGACTACTATGCACTCACACTCCGCAAGAAAAAAGAATATCACTCCAACCTACTAAACACCTCCCTCTACAGCCCCAGAGAACTCTTCAATGTAGCCATGAGCTTACTTCAAGCTTCAACAACCACAAAATCTAACCTCACCATAGCTCCTGACACCATGGCACGATTCCTCCAATCCAGACAACTGGCTACTACAGTTCAGCACCTGCCTGCCACCAACACCCCAGACAAAAAAAAAACCTGGTCAACATTCAGGGACTTGTCCACTAGGGAGATTATTGATATTATAGCAAACCTCAACTGTACCACCTCATTGTTTGACTTCTGCCCTTTCTATTGGATCAAGATGTCCAGAAATGACCGCGCCCCAACCATTCTCCAACTGGTTCATGCATCTCTGACACTGCTATATGCCAAATCTTCTCAAGCAAGCCTCCATCATACCCCTACAAAAATCCACAAGGCCGACCCCTTAGACCCACCTCCTACAGACCCATATCAAGCATCCCCTCTTTAGCCAAGATCATAGAAAAGGCAGTGCAGCTACAGTTACAAGTATTTATTGAAACCCATGCCCCTCTCGAAGTGCACCAGCATGAATTCAGGCCATTCCACAGCATTGAAACCATTCTGACCTCCCTTCTGGACAACTTAATCAAGGGCACAAAGAAAAATCACTCAAAGATTTATTCTCATCTTCCTTGACATCTCTGCTGCCTTTGATTCAGTCACCCACTCCCAACTATGCTCCCATCTCCACTCAATTGGAATCAGAGATACAGCACTATATTGGTTCCAATCATACCTTTCCAACCGATCCCAACAAGTAAAATTCGGCACTGAAACCTCCAAACCTTTCCAGATACTACAGGGATTGCCTCAAGGTTACGCATGATCATCTCTTCTGTTCAATATCTTCATTCAACCTCTATGCACACTCATAAAAAAACCACAAGATCCGCTATCATCTGTATGCAGATGACATACTGATCTACACCCCATTCTCCACTACCAATCCGGATTACTCCATGATCAGTAGAAGCCTAGAAACAACCATCCAATGGCTCAGCAAACACAACATGTAAATCTAACCCCAGAAAAACAGTAGTCCTCTTCATAACCAAATACCCATCCTTCACTCCTGCAAACTCCATCAATCTGGCCAATTGAATCCTACATGCCAAACAACAAGTAAAATATCTAGGCATCACCCTGGATTGACACATTAACTTTCACCACCACATTAAACAGGTTACCAAAGCCACTTACTTCAAGATGAAAATACTCCGACACCTGCACCCACTGTTGGACCCTAAAGCACTTATCACCTCTATCCTGGACTACGCAAACATAATATACCAGGGACTCCCCAAAGCTACCTCACTTCCCTTACAGCTCACCCAAAACTCTGCAGCCAAAATAATCATAGGCATGGGCCCATGAGAGCACCTCACCCCCACCTTAAAACAACTGCACTGGCTGCCCATCCACATGAGGATTAAATATAAAGTCGCACTAACCATTTTCAAGACCATCCATCACCTCTCCACAGACATCCTTTCCCCACTTCTTCAACAACCACAACAAGAGATCAACACATTCCACCAGTCGCAACCTCTCTATTCCAGCTTCTTTCACTCACTCCAACATCACCACTACCAACAGATCCTTCTCCTATTATGCACCATTAATTTGGAACTCCCTCACCCCAGAAATCTGTGCCCTCACAGACCTAGGTGATTTCTGGCATAAGCTAAAAATCTCCCTCTTTTTGGAACACTTTGGCCCTGACCCTTAGCAACCCTCCCAGCACATCATCTAATGGATCTCCTGCAGCACCAACTCAGCCTCATGTAAATAGTTATTCATGTTAATAGTTATTTTGCACCCAGTTGAGTTATCTATGGTTTCCTAAGTTCAATGTAAAGTTACTTGTTTTATTGTTTCATGTACACCTGCTGTGACTGGTAGATACTGTGGTATAAAAAAGCGACTAAATAAAATATAAAGGAAGATTAAAAATGTGCCATGTATACGATGGCCACAGATGGTGCCACAGTGGCCCCCATAGCAGTTCCAAAAATTTGGAGATAAAACTGGGCATCGTATACAAAGTAGTTCTTTGTCAACACTAAATGAAGAAACTATCAACAGAGATTTTGGAATTCTGTCAGGTAATTCAATAGAACAATAACTGCTAAAGTTTCTGTTTGATTGATGTTCGTGTATAGCGATACCACATACACTGTAACCAAAATCATGGTGTCAAAATACATTTGGGTATGAACTAGAAGTGTCAAAAAGTGAGAGTTATCCCTTATATATGAACGTACTTGAGTAACTGACCTGTCTAAAAAATAATCACATAACTTTGTTAAAGATTCAAGAACTGGATCACGGAAGAATACAATAGGGTAGTGAGGTGGAGAAGTGATGGATTTATGTTCTTTAGCTACTGTATATATTGTAGGAATGTGAGGATGTTTCAGTAAAAATTTCTGTTCCTTCAATGTTAGCCATCCTGATGAAAAAGCCCCCAAAACAATTTCTTTAATTTCCCCTTGAAGCTGGCTTTTGGATCGCAAGATAACCATTTGTAATACTTGGCATTGGATCATTGTAAAAGTAAACTTTGATGGTTGTTGTTGTTGTTAAGTGTTGACTCATGGCGACCCTCTGGATAGTTGTCCTAAATTGTGTTCGGTCTTCAGTCAGGCGGCTCATTGTTGACAGACTGACACCTATAGCTGCTGTTATTGTATCGATCCATCTCATTACCGGCTTTCCTCTTTTGCGTTGACCTTCTACCTTGCCAAGCATGATGTCTTTCTCTAATGATCTCTCTCTTTGCATGATGTGTCCAAAGTATGAAAGTCAAAGTCTTGTCATCTGAGCTTCTAAAGAAAGCTTAGTTTGATCTCTTCTAGTACTGACTGGTTTGTTCTTCGGGCAGTCCACGGTATACACAGTATTCATCGCCAGCACCATAATTCAAAGGCATCAATTTTCTTTCTGTCTATCTTTTTCACTGTCCAACTTTCACATCCATATGATGTTATTGAAAATGCCATGGCTTAAACAAGTCAAATCTTTGTATGGAGAGAGACATCTCTGCTCTTGAGAATCTTGTCTAGGTCCTACATAGCCATTCTGCCAAGAGCAATGCGTCATTGGATTTCTTGACTGCTTGTGCTTCTTTATTGATAGTTGATCCAAGTAGGTTAAAGTTGTCAACTATTTCAATTTCTTCTCCATCAACGATGAACTTATTCATTTTGCCAGTTGTCAGGATCTTTCTCTTCTTAACATTAAGGTGCAGACCCATTTTAAGATGCGACATGGTATGTTTGTGTATTTTGTATTACTACAGCTCTGCCTTTGTCGGTGTTGCAAATAGTAATGTCAGAATTTACCCCTAAGTCACGTAATGCTTTAAATTCAGCAGAGCTCAAGTTGGAATAACCACGTTTTAAACATTGTTCAATGTTCGTTAATTCAGTAAGAACCAACTGCTGATTAGTAGATATTGAAGGTTAACTGGACCTGGCGGGAGTCATTTAGATGGATTCTTGACTACAGAAGTGTCATGCGATGCTGGATGGTCATCAAAGTAATGAGTAACCTGAAGTTTCCGAAAAAAACGTATACAAGTCCTGTCGCATCTTAATAGGGTCATATACAACTGTAGGAACAAAGGAAAAGGAAGTTTAAAGGTAAGCATCGTAGGGCTGTTTGTGCCCATTGCCACCACTGCCTGTCCTAAGAGGGGCAACAGTGGTGGCAATGGGTATCCCCAGAGGCCCAGAACTCTATTTGACCACCTAGTGTGCCTTATGGTAGTGCCAGCCCTGCAAAAACCACTCCTGCCACTGTAGGCTTCAAATCTTCTCCCAGAAAAGCCAGTCTCTATGGCCTTGGGGAATCGTGGGGAAGGAGAAAAAGCCCCGACTGTGCTTTTCTCAGCATATCCCATGCTGTCCTTCTGCAAAAGCCAACTGCCGGTGTGTCTGCTATAAGGCATCCTCATTGATCAGGCCACCAGTCCTCAGTGGAGATCCCACTCCATAGTGGGAACACCTGAAGGCTTCTTCTCTGGGAGCTGGAGATGTTCTGTGATCCACGGCTGCTGAAAAGAGGATCCACCATCAACCGCCTGTTGGGTGGAAGCCTTCTCATGTCTTTTAGGAGGCATAACCCAGGTAAAGGGAAAAGAAAATTATCACAGCTACAACAGAGCTCACTGCTGTGCTACCATCTTGCTCTACCTCCTGCTACTAGTCTTGCTGCCTTGCTCTGTGATCAGTGGATTTGGGAGGTTGATGCTAATCTTTCTCCTCTTTCTGCTTTGCACCTTTCTTGATGCATTAGGTCTTCATTCACCTCTTGCTGGTGATACTTTACCTCTTCTGTGGTGCCTTATGACGTTTTCCTTCCATGATACATAAAGGAAATGATTGCTGCACCTTCTTGCCCCCAATTACTAAGTGCTTCTGGGATAGCATTACCTCAGTTAACAAATTTTGTGCATCCAAGTACCCCAGAAGACCTAGGATTACTAATGTCACTTGGAATGCTGACTTGCCCATTGAACCCCAATAGCCAAATCTTTGTAGATAACTCCAAATTTTTCTTTTCATTGTCAGTGTTGGTGCTGCATTTCTCCTCTCTCAGTACATTGGGATATTCATTCCACTGTGCCGCTTTGTATCTCACAGTGGTTTGAATTGTTTTTTCATTGTTAGTGCCCATTTGCTCCTCTTTCAGTGCCTTGTGATATTGTTTCTGTTGCTGATGCCTGCCAGCAAATTAGGTGAGTTTCATTAACAATCGATGGGAACTTCACTGTTACAGTGAAAATATTGCATCCCCCATTGACTAATGGAACTGAAGGAAAGAAATGAAACAAAAATGTTTGAGATTCAAAAACAAATGCAAAGGTAATTGATCGGAAAATGAACCAAAACAAAAATTTTGCATGTGCATATCTTTATGCAGTTCAGTTGCTGCTCTGCGACATCGTAAGAGATGTGACAGGAAGCAAACAGTTCTGATGAGGTACTGGCTGCTGGAGCTACAAAGGCAGATGAATTCCAAGTCTGGAGATGAGTTTTCAACCAACTGATCCCCCTGAATAGATGGTAGGCTCTGAAACTTTCTGAGTGCACCATGTGATATGCAAACAGCACACTAGTGAAGTTTGATTTGTCCCTTGCTTTCTGTACCTGAAACCAGAGGCAGCTCAAGACAATCTGCTGCCTGAGATGAGAAGAGATCTTATGTCCCTCTCCCCTGCCTGGAAGTATAGGGTTGCCAACTGGCTCCAGATGCACCCAACAGGCTTGATTCAGTCCTGGGTTTTCCCCATTTCATGCCAGGACTTGTAGCTTTGTTTTTCTTATGGAGTGCAAGAGAGAAATCAGAACTACATATCCCTGCATGCAATGGAGTGAACTCAGGACTGAATTAAGCTTGGCTCCATCTGGAATCAGCTGGCAACCCAACCTGGCAACCAAAATGGAAGAGCCTCCTCTATTTGGGGAACACAGAGTCCCCTCATTCAGAACATCGATCAGGTGGCTGCCCCAAGAATAAAGAAAACAATATGTTCCCAGATTATACAATATTTCTTTTTAACTTTGCAATGATGTTATATGCAGCAAATATTGGAGCAGTTTAATTATGTAGCCTGGAAATCTAATATAAAACACTGACTCCTGACACTAAACACTGGATCAGCATGCCATTTAATGTAAATATATATTCTGCAAAAGACAAAGGAGATGCAAGGTGATCACACACCTAGGAACAAAAACAAAAAGCGAGAACCACAGTGTAGTTTATAACACCAAAATAACATTCCTGTAACTTTATTTTGGTATTTTAAACTGTGATAGGGTTCTTGCTTTTTCTTTTTGAACATATATTTTGTATCCAAAGAAATCCCTCTGTATTGTTCCATAATGCAACCACACCTCAAATATTATGTACAATTCTGGTCGCCATATCTTAAAAATGATATAGTGGAATTAGAAAAGGGACAGAGAAGAGCCATCAAAATGGTAAAGGAGATGGAAGGATACCCCTCTGAGGAAAGGTTTAAAAGGTTAGGGCTCTTCAACCTGGAAAAGAGATGGCTGAGGTGAGATATGATAGAGGACTATAAATTTATGGAACGGGTAAATGTAGGTTGGCTGTTTACGCCATCAAAGTAGAAAGACTAGGGGACACGCAATGAATCTACAATGTAACCCATTTAAGACTAAAAGAGAAAATATTTTTTCACTCAATGCATAACCAAACTCTGGAATTTGTTATTGGAGGATGTAGTAAAGGCTGTTAATGTACAGTAGCTCGATTTAAAAAAGGTATGGACAAGTTCCTGGAGGAAAGGTCCATAAACTGTTATTAAAGAGGACCCAGGAAATCCACTGCTTACCCTAAAACAAGCATTGTGAAACCTGTGTGCCTTTTTGGGAACCTGCCAGGTACTTGTGACCTGGATTGGCCACTGTTGGAAACAAGATACTGGGCTTGATGGACCTTGGTCTGAGCCAATATGGCATATCTTATGTTCCCCTCTCCCAACAATGGGTACAGAGCAGATATAGGACATTTCCCACGGAACTCAACATACCAAAAATAATTTCTGATTCTGATGTCACCTCAGTAATAGCAATATAAACCCTCATAAGCACTGAGCATTTTGTAAAGTAGTACAAAACCCTAGAAAAATTACTCAGGACCTATAGAGAAAATCTACCATACTATAATAGCATCAACTTCCAAAACTCATACAAGGGGCCTATCCAGAAAAGTGCAGCACATTAAATACGAACATAACAACATAAGAAATGCCATACTGGATGTTATAGAAAAGTAAGTATGAAATTTCCCAAAGTGTGTTTAAAGATGTTACAATTACTCAAGCAAAGAATGCAAAAATAAACATTTGTGAACAATGTTTAAACTATTTGGCTAGCTACACATGAACCTTTTCCCAGTAAGAGTCAACACCTACTTTACCAGACTCTGATAAATATTTTGAACTCTAATATAATATGTGTTGTGCATATGAAAATTCTTTTACTTATCCCAGTTGTCTTCAAATGTTGAAGCCCAGATTCTGCTTCTACTTCAGCTGGTCTTTGTAATTCTTCTGTCTTCTCCAGGAACTTCAGAGCATTTGACTCCAGTTGCACTAACACTAACTTCACAAGCTATTCTGAATAAAAATGTATTTAGCTTTCACTGGTAAAATAATTCTCCCTCAATCCCTCTTCCTCTATTGTTCCATTCAAATTTCACTCTCTCATCCAGTCCCACTCATTCACTCCTTCACATTTTTCTCTCAAACTCTCACCATTCTTTCTAATCATACGTGTCTCCAGTCATTCTCCTGGAAATCACACCACTTATGCACCCTCTCTTCCTCTCTCGCTTCTCTGTCAACCTATACGAATCCCCTTGCCTGGAAACTCTGTTCTTACACACCAGTCCTGACTATTCAGGAAAATTAACCTTGACCCTTTATGAATCCTTAGGAAGAGTTCTTCCTATCCTTTAATAAGTACAGTATACCATACGCCACAACAGTCTATCTTTGACTCTCTAGCTTCTCCTCATCAAACTCCCTAAACCTGAAAAAAAAGATATAAATTCTCTCTTTTTCTCACACAGTTACTCTCTAAACTAACACACTTCTATCTCTCTCTTACCCTTAAATCCAACTCTCAACTCACTTTTAAAGAAAAATAAGGCAAACACACTCGCCCAAAATCATTCTGTTCTCCAATCACTCTCTCAGTCACCATAACCTTCAAAACTTTGTCACCACACACACCAGCATGCATCCATTCACTTCAGCATTCAAGCTCCAACTGTCTTCTAAATCCCCTACAAACAGCATTCTTACACCTGCTGGTGTCAGCAAATAGTCTTGGACCTCTGTCAGAAAAAACCCTACATCCCTAATTCTAAAGAAATTCTTGTATAATTCTTGTGGAGGTGTCAACAAATTTTCCATGCTGTCTGTTTAAACTTTTCTGTAGCAGAAGAGGTTTTCCTGAATCTGCATCATTGCTCTGTTTCTCTCAGCTGTGCTTGTTGCAACGCTGTTTCCAACTGGATCACTCTCATGTCCCTCAACATCTGGGTACATTTACAGGTTTAAAATATACATTTTCAAACTTTAGACAGCATTTCTTTACATTTTTTATCTTAAATTCACATACTTATAATACCAGCATACTGTCTGAATACTTTTAAGCACTTTACAGCCACTTTTAGTTTCACTCTAAAATCATAAATTGCGACTTTAATCGGGTTTAAAATTCTACCAAAAGCACATTTAAGAGGTCACTGGCCCTCATACAGACTCCCAAGACCCTTTTCACATTTTAAAACTCTCAGAATTTAACTTCTATAAATTGGGCCGTTTTGCCATAAGCCATGACTCCTTCAACTCCCCTTCACATTAACGCTGCAAATCGTGGCCAGATGAAACATTTAAAATTAAAAGTAAACACTTCTTAAGGCTCCTTAACCCTTCCCCAAACCTTTTGGAAACCCAAAACACTTAAAATTTTAATTTTAAAATTCAGGCCATTTTTGGCCTTTTCAAGGCACCTGACCCCTTTAAGGGTGGCTCATCCCCCAAACACAGCAATTCCCAGATCTCAGGCTGGCCTAGTAACACTGCAGCCACATAAAGCATAGTTAATCACCTGTAACAGGTGATCTCCGGGAACAGCAGGAATTTAGTCTTCACATATGGGTATCGTCGGTACCGACGGAGCCTGCGCGGGAACGCTCCCCAGCGTCCAATTAGAAAGCTTTTGGGAGCATCCCACAGCGCCTGTGTGCTGCCTTCCCACCTTTCCCAACTGCCTCTCTCCAGTTGAGTTTTAAAGCTGAGACAAAGAGAGAGAGAGGGAAAGGGAAAGAGATAGGATAGAGAGATACAACTCTTAGGGGAGGTGGGTGGGTTGTGAAGACTAAATTCCTGCTGTTCCCGGAGATCACCTGTTACAGGTGAGTAACTATGCTATCTCCAGGAACAAGCAGGAATGTAGTCTTCACATATGGGGACTCCGTAGCTTTAGATGCCAGGGAGAGACCCCAGAAGTTGTGTGTCCCTGTGAAAGGGCTCCACTCACCCCCCCCCCCCTGGATCTCTGGCATCTAACCAGGGATGGTGGGTTGGAGTTGATTAGGTATGGAACAGGTGTTGGAGAACAGCCTGACCAAACAAAGCATCCTGGCAGGAGTCCTTGTCCAAGCAGTAATGGGCTGTGAAGGTATGAACCGAGGCCCAACTGGCTGCTCGACAGATGTCGTCGATAGACACAGAGTGCAGATGAGCCAATGAAGTTGCCATGGCTCTCACATTGTGAGCTGTGACATGGCCCTCCAGAGGAAGATTCTTACTCTGATAGGCAAAGGAAATACACTGTGCAATCCAGTTGGACAGTGTTCTCTTGGAGACTGGAAGTCCCAAATGAGAAGGATCAAAAGCAACAGAGAGTTGAGAGGACTTTCTATGTTGCTGTGTTCTTTGCAAGTAAAAAGCTAAAGCTCTTTTACAATCCAAAGTATGAAGATTCCTTTCTGCATTTGATGCATGAGGCCTTGGAAAAAACACAGGCAGGTAGACCGCTTGGTTAAGATGAAAAGGCGAGCCCACCTTTGGCATAAAGTGTGGATGAGTCCTAAGGACAACCTTGTCATGATGGAACTTTGTATAAGGTGGATCAGCCACTAGTGCTTGCAACTCACTGATACGACGTGCTGATGTGATTGCAATGAGAAAGATAACTTTCCAAAAAAGGAATTTCAACGAGGTAGTAGCTAAGGGTTCGAAAGGTGGCTTCATGAGCTGACCAAGAACCAGATTCAAGTCCCATGCCACCGGAGGTGGCTTAATGGGAGGCTTAGTTAGAAGAAGGCCTCTCATAAATCTTGCTATAAGAGGATGGGAGGAAATAGGTTGTCCATTTAAAGGCTTGAAAGAAGCCACAATAGCACTTAAATGGACTCTTACTGAGTTAGTTTTAAGTCCTGCATTGGATAAATGAAGGAGATACTCCAGCAATGATTCCAGAGGTATTGCAAGGGGGTTAAGACCCTTCTGCGAGCACCATATGGTGAACCTTTTCCACTTGAAAGCATAAGAGCGTCTTGTGGAAGGTTTTCTAGAAGCATAAAGGATATCCTTTACTTGCTAAGGAAGGTTAAGATTCTGAAGATCTAGGCCTTCAGCAATCAAGCCCTGAGATGCAGAGATGGGGATTGGGATGCCATAACATTCTGTCCTCCTGAGACAGGAGATTTGGAGCAGAGCCTAACTCCAGAGAGGGAGCTTGAGAGAGATGTAGAAGCAGAGGGTACCACACTTGCCGTGGCCATTGTGGAGCTATGAGAATCATATGGCCTCCGTCTCTCTGAAGCTTGAACAGGGTTTTGGGGATCAGGGGAATGGGTGGAAAGGCATAAAGGAAGTCTTGACCCCAATGAAGGAGGAAAGCATCCTTGGCCTGAGAGCCCTGAGCCAGAATTCTGGAACAGAACTGGGGAAGTTTGGCATTCAACAGACTTGCAAAGAGGTCTATGTCCGGGGTTCCCCAAATTTGAAAAATCTTGGCCACCTGGTCTGCATGTAGAGACCATTCGTGTGGAAGCAGAACTCGACTGAGTCTGTCTGCCCAAGAGTTTTGTATACCTGGAAAATACACAGCCAGGAGATGAATCTGATGCTCTCTGGCGAGGGCTCATAGTCACAAAGCTTCGTTGCAAAGCGACAGAGAGCCTGTTCCTCCCTGCTTGTTCACGTAGAACATGGCTACTTGGTTGTCCGTATGAATGAGGACTGTCTTGTAGCTGAGCAGGGTGTGGAACACTCACAGAGCAAGGAAGATTGCTCTGAGCTCCAAAAGATTGATGTGTAGATGAGTCTCCTGTGGAGTCCAGGTGCCTTGGGTGGAGAGGTTTTGCAGATGAGCTCCCCAACCCATTGGTGAAGCATCTGTTGTGAGAGATGCTTGTGGTGAGGGTTGTTGAAATGGGGACCCCAGCAACAGGTTTTGAGTGGACTGCCACCATTGGAGGGACAAAATAAGGTGATTTGTATTTGCTATTTTGTCTGACAGGCACCCTGATACCTGGGTCCATTGAGTGGATAAAGTCCACTGGGCTGCTCTCATATGTAGGCGAGCATAAGGAACCACATGCACAGTAGATGCCATGTGGCCTAGTAGTTGTAACATCTCTCGAGCAGTGAGATGAGACTTTAGCACTGCTTGAGAAGCTAACTGCACCATGCGAAGGCAACGGGTCTGGGGGAGATAGGCCCTTGCTTTCCTGGTATCCAAACAAAGCTCCTATGAACTCTAGAGATTGAGTGGGAGTTAGGTTGGATTTTGGAATGTTTATGACCAGACCCAAATACTGCAGGATACGCATTGTACAGGATAGAGAAACTCTGGTCTCTGACTATGATGGGGCTCGAATGAGCCAGTCGTCTAAGTAAGGGAAGACGAATATTCCCAGAGTGCGAAGAAATGCTGCTACCACAGCCATGCATTTCGTGAACACCCTTGGTGCTGAGGCCAGGCCAAAAGGAAGCACCCTGTATTGGTAGTGCTTTCCTTGAAAAAGGAACCGAAGGAACTTTCTGTGAGTTGGATGGATGAGAACATGAGTGTACGCATCCTTGAGATCTAGAGAACAAAGCCAATCCTGACTCTGAAGGTACGGCAGCAGTGTTCCTAGAGAAATCATCTTGAATTTCTCTTCGAACAGAAATTTGTTCAATTCTCTGAGATCTAAAATGGGTCTGTGTCCCCCTGTTTTCTTTGGGATAAGGAAATAGGGGGAGTAAAACCCTGTACCCTGTTGAGGAATGGGTACCTCTTCTATGGCCCCTTGGGCAAGAAGTATAGTGACCTCTTGATCTAACAGATTGTTGAGAGAGGTCTGAGAATTGAACTGTCTTACCATTGTGGGAGGGGGCATGCGGATAAAGTGAAGCTTGTACCCCTCTTTTATAATGGAAAGAGTTCAATGTTCTGCTGTTATTTGCCCCCATCTGCAGGCAAAATGACATAACCATTCTGGTCCGTTGAGGGTCAGGAAGGCAATGTTCTCTAGATGGAAGTCAAAGGCCTTGCGGAGGCTGAGACTGCTGAGACAATTGAGGCTTAGCAGTCTTTGCTTTCCTTTGTTTAGGTGGCTGCTGAGTTTTCTGGACAGGCTGACCTGCAGAACGTCCCTGCTGATAAGAGGGATAAAACCTCTTCTTTTTGGAGAAGAATGTTTTTTTGAAAGATTTCTTTCTTGCAGGATCAGCTGTGGCTTTGGATAATCTATCCAAAGTGGAATTGTCAGCATACAACTCATTGGCCTTTTCTTGCCAATTTTTACCGAATAGATTCTCACCTGTACAAGGAATATTGCCCAGTTTGTCCTGCACCCAGAGCTCCAAATCGGATGCCTGGAGCCAGGCAATTCTACGTGCACCTATGGCAATGGCAGAGGTTCTGCTTATGCACTCAAAACAGTCAAAGGCTGCATGATTGACAAATTTAGAAACATCCTGGGCATGTTTAACCAGTGTGAAAAAATCCTGCCTCTTATCTTCAGGAAGAAGAGGGCTAAAAACCTCTAAATCTCCTGTGACTTCTTTAAGGAACATTCCCATATATAAAATATAGGAACTGATCCTGGCAGAAAGCAAGGAAGCCTGGAAGGTACGACGTCCAAAGGCATCCAAAGTTCTACACTCACGTCCTGGAGGATTAGAGGCATGCCTCTTTGCACTCTTGATCCTTCTCATAGCTGACTCCACTACAATAGAGTTGTGAGGCAGCTGAGTCTTCTGGAAACCAGGACACGGAGGAACCCAATACATGGTATCCAGTCGACGAGAGTGAGGAGAGGTGGTAAGGGGGGTTTCCCACATTCTTAACATGAGATCATGTAAGATCTCATAGATAGGCAAGGTAGCTGCCTCTTTAGAAGCTTTGGGATATTGCAGAATCTCCAACTCCTTTGCCCTGGGCTCTGTCTCAGGAGCCACAGTAATGGACAGACCTTGAGCCAGCTCCCTGATAAAATCCTGAAAGGAGATATCTTCTGGAGGAGACATCCTCCGTTTGGGAGAGGAAGGCTCCTCGGGGAGAAGTATCTCAGTACCGACAGAACTGTCAGAATCCTCAGAGTCCTCCGAGAATTCAAAGTACCTTCTGTCCGGATGCTCTTGTAGAGCACGATACCCGTACCGACCGAAGTCGGTACCGGGGGGAATCAATACTGGTGTATCGGTACCGGAGGGTATGGCTTGACTGCGTGCCGGCAATGCAGACACCGATGTCGATGCTATCGGTACCGGAGCCGGTGCCGGTACTGACTGAATTGTCTGATGCGGTTCCGAGGGTGTCGATGCCGCAAGGAGAGCCGCCAGACTGCGTTCAATAGCCAGGAACCTCTGGTCTATCGACGCTGCCGATGCCTGGGTATCGGTACCGGAGAAAACAGCCGGTACCCCAGAGCATGGCACCAGTAGTTCTGCCGAGGTTGAGGCCTCGAGAACATCCTGGAGCCCCGATAATGCTTTGGAAGCTGAAGCCTCCTGCCGGGGCAATTTTGCTGGTGCAGAACCCTCAAGGGCAACGCTAGAGGCATCTCGATGCTTAGAAGGAGATCTACCCTTTGAGGACCGGCTGGACTTATGTTTAGTTACCTGAGATCCATGGGAGGAAGACGAAGCCCTGGAAGACGTCGATGCCACAGAGGCTGCATCAGAGGGAAAGAGGGTGCTAAGCTTAGCAGCCCGGTTCTGTCGACCCCTTTTGGACATCATGGCACAAGCCATACACTCCGAGATGGAGTGGTCAGGACCTAAACATTTAAGACACCACTCATGGATGTCGGTGACGGATATGGTACCGCCACACTTGGTGCACTTCTTAAAACCCGAAGCGGGTTTTTCCATAATGGAAGAAATTTTGGGCCTAAGGCCCAAAATGGTGCGTGCATCTGAGGAAGAAAAAATTGGAAAAAAAGAACTAAATATATATATATATATTTTTTTTTTTAAAAGAAAGAGAGAAGAACCGGCGGTACCGGTGTAGCGTCGAGGAAGGCAGACGCGACCACAAAAAAGAAGAAGAAGAAGGAAAACGTTTCTGCAGTGACAGGAACGACGACCTGCTGGCTCCGTGGAAAACGAAGAACTGGAGAGAGGCAGTTGGAAAGGCAGGAAGACAGCACGCAGGCGCTGTGGGATGCTCTCAAAAGCTTTCTAATTGGACGCTGGGGAGCATTCCCACACAGGCTCCGTCGGTACCGACTATACCCATATGTGAAGACTACATTCCTGCTTGTTCCTGGAGATTGCAGGCTCCCCTCACATGCCGAGGACAATGGCAACATGTGAACCTCCCTCACACATGCCGATGTACTGGCAGTATTCGGGTCCCCTTTCCCAGGCTAGTCATGATGCCCGCAGCTCCCCAGAAGCCACATAGCAACATCAGGGACAGCCATGGACATTGTGACTGCCTTCCAGTGCAACATGTGGCTGTAATTCAGGACCCCAAACCCTCACACAAAAGCCCATACAGCCCTGCTGTCTCTGCAGACCCCCCACAGACACTTTTATCTTATCTTTAAAAAAACAATGCTGGTCCTGCCTCTTCTTCTGTCTCTGAGGAGCCACCAAACACTTTCACTTTTATTACTTTAAAAAACCTGTGGCTCGACTCACAATGCCGCTGCAGAGACCCCCCCCCACCCCCCCCCCCCCACCCCAGGTAAATTCTATCCTTTACTATATTTAACCATCAGGCTACATTACCTTTGCTGACATTTTACTCTCTTATGCTGATCTCAGTCTCTGGTTTCTGTTTTCTTCTGTCTTCTTTTAACTCGCTTTCCAGGGTTGCCAGTCCTTCTGCTACTACTATCTCCTCTTGTCTTTTTCACTTCCTTACATCTCTAGTATTGCTCTTTTCCTTTCAGTTTTCTTCCATTTATTTTTCTCTCTCCCTCTCCAATCTCCCTCCCCCCCACATGTCCAGCTTCGTCCCTCTCTCCCCCTCTCCAGTCTCCCCCCCCCCCCCCCATGTCCAGCATTGGCCCTCTCTCCTCCTCTCCCCTTCCCCCATTATTTCCAGCATCAGTCCGCTACCTCCCCTTCCCACTCCCAAAATCCATGTGCACTTCATCTTTTTAACCTTCCCCCAACCCCCCCCCCAGCCTGCCACTGCTGCCCTACTCAGCAGCAGCAGGGGCAATCGCAAAATAAAAAGCGTGGGATCTTTTCACTCCAGTGTGCTCTGATGGTCTTGCTAGTCCCACACCCGTCTGACGCATTTATTTTTCTATCTCCAGTCTCCCTCCACGTCCAGCATTGAACCTCTCTCCTCATCTCCAGTCTCTCCCCACATGTCCAGCATCGGCCCTCCCCACCCTCAACCAGTCTCCCCCATATATCCAGCACCACACCAGCCCTCTCTCCCCCTCTAAAGTCTCCCCGCACATGTCCAGCATCAGCCCTCTCTCCTCCTCTCTCTTCCCCCCATTTCCAGCATTGGCTCTCTCTCCTCCTCTCCCCTCCCCCCATTTCCAGCATTGGCCCTCTCTCCTCCTCTCCCCTCCCCTCATTTCTAGCATTGGCCCTCTCTCCTCCTCCTCTCCCCTCCCCTCATTTCTAGCATCAGTCCTCTATCTCCCCTTCCCACTCCCGATGTTCAACATTGCCCTTCACTTTTCTACCCTTCCCCCACCCCCCAGCCTGCCGCTGTTGCCCTTTTCAACAGCAGCAGCAGAAATCGCAAAAAGAAAAAAGCTCGGGGTCTTTTCACTCCAGTGTGCTCTGAAGGCCTTGCCGGTCCCCTCCCCCCCCCCCATGCATTTTGCATCAGAGGGGTGCAGGACCAGCAAGGACCTCTGAGAGCGCTGGAGTTGCAAAGACAATGCACTTTTGTTTTTGTTTAGCCTTTTTTTTTAATTGACAGACAGTCTGCTACTGCCACTGCTTCCCACTGAGTCTGGATCAGTAGCAGCAGCAGGAGAGGGGGATGATGGTGCCACAGACCTGGGTGAAACGGCGGTAACAGCGGCAGCAACAGCAGCAGGTGGCGCTTCTCCCAACAATTTAACAATGGCAGAGTGAAGCAGGATGTTTTGGGGGGCATTTTTTGCTGCTCTCAAAACTTTGCCTCCTGAGGCAGCTGCCTCACTCTGCCTCATGGTAGAGCCGCCCCTGCCTGAAACTAACTCCTTGAAGGAGGTGGTAGCATGGAATGAATCTTCACTAACAGGTTTTGGATGTTTTCTGATGAAAGATTCAAATGTTTTGAAGACTGTAATTTATACTTGCAAAGGTGAGAGAACTAGTTTTCCACCCTGTATAAAAAAGATTCTTGGTTCCTAAAGAACAGATTTATCTTGCACATGTAGGAGATTCCTTCAGGACCCTTAATAAACTCACATGTTTTGTGTAGGACCATTCCATTTCTAACTTTAGTAGCAGGTGCATGCCATCTTGCTGTAACATCTCCCTCTTGAGATGGTTGTTTTGGTTCTGCCTGCCCTCTATATAATGCTGATGCACAAGATGTGAGGTGTGGTTTTTTTCCAGTGTGGTCTATGAGTTTCCTTTTGGCTGTTAAGTTGTGACTCAGCTCTGGGCTTTCTTTTATTTTATGTCCTGTGTGAATTCAGCCCTTGATTCTTGAAGAGTTTGCTTGTGAAGATTGGAGAGCCTGTCAGAGGTTTTACCAATCCCTCTGCCTGAGTGTGGAGAGAGACTGAAGGAGCTTGCTTGCCATACAAGCCTAACCAAAGAAGTCAGATTGAAGGAGCTAACTTGTTATTTGAGCCTAACAGAAGAGTTTGCTGTACAGAAAAGATAACTGCTGGAAAAGATACACTGTGGTGATTGCTTACAAGGTGTACATAGAGGATTAGAGGAATAGGATCCCTTGTATATTTAAATTGAAAGCTCTGTTTTAGGGACTAGGTTTAGCAGAACATGGGAAACAATACACCTTAAGGAATTTGGAAAAGTATAAGAGATTGCAGACACAAATAAAAGAGCAGTATGTGGTATTAATGTACTGAAGCAATGTTTAATCAAAACTGCACTTATGGAAAGAAAGACTACCTCAAAGCAAATTTCTGTTTTGCTTAAGTCTTTAGAAAAGTGTAGTTGAAATACCCCAAAAGTGAACGAATGTTCTTCTCAAAACATGAAATTATTCAGCTTGGGCACTATCATACACTCTCCCCTGGAGGTGAGAGTTCATGATAGTGCCCAACAACAGCGCATGATCCCGCCTAACCAATGTATGCATGGAATTTGTTTTTGCACCTCTGTATATAGCCCACTCTGTAAATAGCTCATACCAATCTAACACACAACACGACACACACTCAATTTCCCCCCACTGCATGTATAACACACTCACCTGACCTGATTGTTTGCCGTGATACCACCTTGATTTTTAAGATAAGGCGGTTTAGAAATACTGTTAAATAAAATAAATAAATAAATGATAGTGGAGAGAAGACTGGGGAGAATAAATAATTTTTTAGTGTGTCCCTGGGCACGTGATAGTGTCCACAAAACAAGGGCTGCAGTGCATTATCTGCTCCCTTAAAACAAAGGGTAAATGAGACTGATGGCACTCAGATTTCTTTGGATAGTTTGGATGTTTCAATCTCTATATACAGCCCATCTGCGACATCATAACAAATGCTATACTATCTATATGCAGATGACAACATGATATACACGCCATTCAACATGGACAAATCCGAATACTCGATAATAACTAAATGCTTGGAGTCAATGATAAAGTGACTAAAGACACGCAACCTAAATATAAATTACAACAAAAACAGAAACCCTCCACTTTACTAGAAATGCAACATTTGTCCCCTCAACAACTATAAAACTACACAGCAAAGTGAGATATCTGGGAGTTACACTAGAACAAAACATCAACCTGCAGTCAGACATAAGCAAAATAACAAAGAATGCATACTACAAGATGAAAATCATCCAAAAACTAAAACCTCCGCTCTACCAAAATGACTTCCGAATTGTCTGCTAAGCGATAACACCACCACTTCTGGACTACTGCAATTTAATATACCAAGGCCTCCCAAAGCATACCATTCATTCTCTGCAAATGGCACAAAATAGGCAGCATGCATCATTACAAAATATTGGTTTATCCAACAATACAATAAAATGGTTCGCTTCTTACTTAACCAATCGTTCACAACTAGTAAAAAATGGGGACAAAAAATCCTCACAATTCACGATTGTACAAGCTACTCCGCAAGGTTCTGCTTTATCATCTATCCTCTTTAATATCTATATTCAACCCATATGTCAAATTATTAAACATCATGAAATGGATAAACATTTATACGCTGATGACATTATGATTTATACTTCAATTGATCAAAATACCTTTGATACAACAAAAATTAATAGCTGTTTGAATGATATGAATAATTGGCTCAATAACAACAATTTAGAAATAAATTCTGACAAAACGGAAGCATTGTTCATATCGAATTGTCAGTCCTTAAAACTACCAAGTGAAATTAACCTATTTGGATGTTTAATGTAAATCTTTCACCAATCTTCAGCAGATATTCTACAGCATATAATATCCAAAGACAAGAGCCTAAGACCTAGACGATCTCATACCTCCAATAAACTTAGTTCACCTTTAAACATCAATAGATCAAAACAGATGACCTCTAAAAGAGCATTTTCCATCAAGGCACCAGAGGTATGGAATTCTATTCCTGAAGAATTAAGAGCTCAGGAAGACATCAAAGACTTTCGCATATCTTTAAAGACTTATTTATTCATAGAATCATTTGTTCAAATAACTTAAATTGATCAACTTGTATAGTCAGTTTCACTATGAAATAATATTATAATTTACTGTTTGCACTGTATTTATATTGTAATGTATTGTATTTGATCTTCCCATGCCCTCAACATGTAAGTCCTTTGTTGTCTTGTCAACCACTTTGATTGAAGGATAAGGTGGTATACAAAACTGGTTAAATAAATAAATTACAGGGTCGGCAAAATATAACCACATAACACCACTCCTGAATCAACTGCACTGACTCCCAATGCAATCACGTATCAAATTCAAGACAATACCTTATTCAAAATCTTACATCATACATCAGCACAACTCTGACACCCGATCTAGAAGAACCAATAATAAAAACCTGCTCATCACTCCCAACACCCAAACAAGAACTAAACAAACCACATGTAATAGGGCCTTCTTCCTATCAGCACCAGCATATTGGAACTCAGAAGACATCAGGTACACAAAGGACATCCAAGACTTTAGAAAGAAACTAAAAACTTTCCTGTACATAGAACACTTTGGGATATTACATAGCCCAGCATGGATAAACCATAACCTGCCATAAAACAGCACATTGTAACCTCTCTCATGTTTAACCCAATCTACCCTTCCTCAATGTTTAACCAAGGAGTCTGTTTACTAAGCGGCGCTAGCGGCTTCCATGTGAAATTGGGGCCACAGCTTCGATTTCGCATGGAAGCTGCTAGCATCGCTTAGTAAACAGACCCCAAGTTACTAATGTAATTTAATTTCCAAGTTTTATATTCCCCGTTTATCATGTTATATTATAAACCACTTTGACTAAAGGATAAAGCGGTATAAAAAAATAATATAATAAATGTTTCTGCTCTTCTCATAACACTACAGAAAGTGAAAATGATTAGAGCTACACTTCTGGTAAATTTTTTTCTAGAATGAATATTGAGAACATTTTATCATAATGGGGATCTTCTCTGTAATAAACAAAAGGTCTGGATCTTTCCATGAGTGGTATTAAATTTTGTACATCATCCCAGCAATCATTTGGATGAAAAGAAACTAAATAAAACCCAAAAGCATAAATCCTTTGATACAGTGTTGCAGTGGGGTTTATTGTGGCAGATATCTTTCTTACATTTCTTTTGAACTGTAAATTTCATTTATTTTTTTACTTCCCACAGAAGGTTTTTTGAAAGATAGAAAAGCAGATTCAGTGTGATAACTTCTAGAATATTAAGGTCATACTATTAGGGTACTCTTTGGAACTCATGCTGGAATATTCTCAATGTCTTGTTAACTTTCATGATAGATTAAGTTTTCAATGTTAATTTTTAAGTGTGTTTCTCTTTAGTGTAGAGCCTATTGTCATCGAGGGTCAAGCTGGAGAATTTTTGTTTGTCTATATGCATTATGCATGCACAAATATACATGCACATGGTTCCCCCAGCTGTAGCCGCCACAAAAAGCTATAGGATGAAGAGCCGATGGGAGTCCTAGTCCCATCAGCATGAAGAAAGAGAGTGCATGGGTGGGTGGAAGCGAAAGAGGGAGAGTGCATGAGAGAACAGTGATGGATAGGAATGGGAAATAGTACAAAATGGTGGGAGGGAGAAGGAGTAGGTTCAGGTTGGACACGGGAAAGTGCAAACACACACCCAGCACCGACACACACTTAACCCCACTGTCCCAACACACATGTACACACAGACACCCCCCTCCCCCCCCCCACACACTAATACACACATGCACACAGCCTCTGATGCACATACTTTATATGCACAGTACAAACACACACCAACACATGCATGCCCCAACACTCCCCATGACACCCTCCCCCCCCCCCCCATGGCCTATTCTAATGGGGGAAACATGCCATTGCAAGTGTACACTTTTCAGCTAGTCACTTCTCATTTGACATCACTCCCCTTTATAATGGACTGACGTTTTATGTAAATGTGGGGTTGGCCTCTTGCCATTAATGTTTTTTTTTCCTTTTTATTTGGATATACTACTTAACAGTTTCAAGTTTTTTCATTATCAAGTGTATTGTTTCTTGTCTTTTATTTGTAATCTTTATAAATAAATAAATTATATATTTTGCAGATATGACATGTCAATATAGAGCAAAAAGGGGAAAAAGTGTCCTGCTTGAGGGATATAGGATCTACTTGCTTAACTAGGCCTGCTGTGCAGCAAACTTAAATCAAAAGTTAATCAAATGTGTTAACAAAAAGTACTACTCCCCCCTCCAGCGAGAGGAATAGAAAACGTCTTCAGCCTGTTGCCTTTGGCTGAGACTCTCTACCACTTGTGTAAATCTAACTGAGGTTTAGCCAGCGGAGCAATTAACCAGCAAAGTATATAGATGAGATCAAAATTTAAACATTAGCGCATAAAGAGTAAAAAATTATAACAATACAGACCAAACAGATCTGCTTTGGTGAAAGGTAATCTAGCACTGCAGAACAAATTAGGGAATGTGGAAAATGTTTTCACCTATGAAAATCTGTGAATGCTTAATTTTCCTCTTAATAACTGGTACCTCTTTTGGAAATGTTTAAGTCTTTTGCGCTTCATTTGTTGCATCTCCCTGTAGATTCCTTATGCTTATTTGACAGTATACTTAATTCCTGGATCTGTAAAGAAGAATGGAGGGTGGAGGAACGGATAGATCATTTCTCTAGCTCTGACAGGGTTAATCTGAGTGACTTGTTGGAGTCTTCTTAGGAAGAGTCAGCCATTAGGGTTACTATGGCAAATAATATCTCCAGTTTGAAAAGGGGCTTGACGATATGGGAGCCCAGAGCCATAGAAATATAACAGGACTGTAGCTAATGGTTTTGGAGTTTACTGTAGAGGCTCATGAACTGTATGTCAGAATTTAAAAATGGAAGCAATTGTTTGTGGATTTTCATCAACTGGTAGATGAGACATTTTTTTAAAGAGTGACATGCCTAGAGACTTGAAGATGTAGAACTGCTTTCAACTCCACCACCCACCCTCATCAGAAAATCTTCTCCAGGTTCTCCCAGAGGTGAGATGGAACTTGGACCCTGGATCTGTGAACCCTCCCTGCATAATAAAGGGAATGCCCCGCAGTGAGGGTATTACACATTCAAACACACAGAAACAGAGTGTATTCTGTGTTCTTCTCTCCAAATGGTACAAGGCAAAGGAAGAAAGAGAGGCAGTGAAGTACACACGGGTTTTTTTACATTTTTCAGCAAGTTTTCTTGTTGATTTTAAAGCAGAATTTTTCACCTTAAAGGTGTATATTGCTGGCGAAATATGAGCTGGAAAATGGGAATGCAAACCTAGGAATGCTGTGAAACTGAAAAACAAGAACCACCTGAAACTCTGACTGTGAAATGGATTCCATACGGCCATGCTGCATATGTGACATAAATCTGATTGAAAGTTAAAAGTCCATCTGCATTGGAAAGCCTGGAAATAACATCTCAAGTCCAGGCGAGAAATCAAGTCACACAACTTCAAGAGGGTGTGTGATGAGAAGAGGGTGTAGTATGATTTGCTGCATTTGTGATTATATGAGAATCTCCCGTATACAAACTTTTTAAAAGAACACTGAAAACCTGATTCTGATCCCGATGTACATCTCCAGGGCTTTTAAATGGAGCAGCGGTGCCATGGCGTCATGTTGCTATAGCACCGCGGCTCCATTTAAAAGCTGCGATGCCGGCCACCTGCTACAAATGTTAATTCCCCGCAGCCTGACCCCTGATCCGGCTCCTAAGGCCAGGGTAGGGCTGCGGGGAATTAACTTTGCCCCCCCACCCCCTTCTGTGTCCCGATTCAGTACAAAAGAAACATTTCGCTGGCTCTGGACGTACAGGGCCGACATCAGAATTGGCCCTGTAGGTCCAGGGCTGGCAACCGCCCACTCTCCGCCCCCATGCTGCCCCTTCCCTGCCCCCATATAACTTCCTATACAACCGATGGGGAAGTTATACAGGGGCAGGAGCCGGCACGGACATCCATCCCCGCTATTCGTGCCTTAGAATGACCCCCATAATATATAAACAGTAAACATGGAGGCATTTTCAAAGCCATTTAAGCAGTTTGCAGACTTGCAAACTGCCTTTAAATAGTGCTGAGCAGGATATTCAGCGACACTAATATGGTTAGTGCCGCTGAATATCCACAGGTTTCTCTGCTAGAATCAGGGTATTCCAGGACAGAGCAGAGACAGCACCCAGGGATAAGAAGCTAGCAGCAATATTCAGCCACTAGCCGGCTATCCCATAGTGGCAAAAGTCAGGCACTTCAAATGCTGTCCTAACATTTGCTGCCATAGCTCAACAGTCAGCGGCTAAATATCACCTCCAGTAAGCTGTGGGTCTGTCTATTCAGTCAACCTGGATATTCAATGCCGATGGCCAGATATGGCCCTAGGATTGAATATCCAGGTTTAAAGTTCAGCGGTGGAGGGTGACCACTGTAGAAGCACTTGTTGCCACTGCTGAATATTCCCCCCATGGTGATTAATATAATAACTAGAATGGCATTGTGCCAGAGAATTAGAATAGACCGTGCTAACAATTTGTGTTGTATTTTGAAAACTATCTAAAACATATAATAAAGATTCACCAGGAAAAAATGTGTCATTCAAGTGCAGCACTCCCCCACTCAATGTGCAAAATCTGAAATACTTCATAGTTCCATGAGTTCTTCTCCTGATTTGTGAATCTAGGGCTATTTTTGTTCTAAATTGTAAGTTCCTTGAGCAAAACTGGGAGGCAGCATTTCTGTGGCTACAGTTCTTTTTCCATCTCTTTCGCACTGCAATATAATGGGCTACAGGTTTTTGCTGAGTAAGATGATTGCGCGCATGGCTCAAGCTTTTGTTTTCATTGGCAGGCAGCAGTGCAGATTTGGGCAACCACAAGAAGGAAAAAAAAGCAAGGGTTCTGAAATTTGTAATGCAAGCGCTACATATTTCTAAAGTGAAATATAGAGTTCATGTGATCTGGGGGTACTGCTTTATCCAAGTAAGTAAATACAGTATGTGGATGGTCAATCTTTATTTAACCATATCACATTCTGGTGTGCCCATATTTGTATATCTACAGCATTGCAAAGTACAGTAATACTATAGTGTGTGTGTACTTACACAGATTTGGTGCTTTTTTTTTTTTAGACTAACAAAAGTCTGACTTTCAAGTTTAAAATAACAGGTGATCTGATCAGTCACTAAGGCCGGCATTCTGAAAAACGAATAGCGGGATTGGACGTCCAGGGTGGACATCCAACCAGCACTAAGCGCTGGAATGTGATTCTGATCCAACTGCTCCCCACACGTACACAGCTTTTGTGTAGAGAGCGCTGGGAGGGGGCAGAACAGAGGTGGACCAGGGATGTGGCTTGCTGCTGGGCATTACAGGGCCTATTCAGGTCAGGCCCCTGTATGTCCCCCGGCACTCAGTTGCACACCAGGCTTATTCCACCCTGAAGGTAGAATAAGTTCCAGGTGCCCCCCACAGTGCATGCCACAATTCCCCGCAACACAGGCATTTGGCCATACTGTGCCCCTGCAGCCACGATCCAGGCCATGGGGGCCTCAGGTGTTGGCAGGATCGCAGTCTGCATGTGCAGACTTGGCCTATAGCATTCTGAGCAGTCAGATAGCAGGCTCATTGCCATGGCATCAGAACGCCACTGTTCCTGTGCCCCAGCAGTGGCGTTCTGGCATCGGGACAGGCAGCTCCCCATACACCGATCTCATTGGCATACGGGGAGCACCCGGATGTCTATGTCCCTGATTCTGCCGTTGTGGGTATGTCTGGGCCCTGCGGTGGCAGAATCAGGTCCATGTCCGTTTTTTGCCCGGACGTGCAGGAACCAGAATGTGCCTCCATGACTTTTTTTTTTTTTTTTTAAGATCATTCTAGTAAATTAGTTACTCATAGGCCGTTTTGATGCTAATGTATGTAGCTAGCTGAACAGGCAAACATGGAAAACATTGATCTGGAGTGAAGTTGGAAGATACTACATTTATTTTGTATCTGTTTTTCTGGTTTTGATTAATTGCATGGACCATTTGTCTTGTCTTGCTGTTTTAGACTATTTCAGTTACCTTGCATCGATCTGTTACACAATTTACCCTGACTACAAATGGTGTCTGGATTTTTCTAATTTTTTGCCTATTAAGATTCTTTGCAGTTTATGGCCCTTTAATTAGACGCATCGGGCCCGGTATTCAGCAGTGCCAGCTAGTGCTTCTAAAGCACAAAGCCGTCACCACTGAACCTTAGTCCCAGACATTCAATGCTGGGGCCATATCTGGCCACCGGTATTGAATATCCAGATCTGCCGCACAGCATGGAAGCTAACCAGGCAGCAGCAATATTGAACTGCTGCCCGATTAGCTCCCATCGGTAAAGATAGGCATGGGAAAAGCTGACCTATCTTTACCCACAGGGTCGTGAACCAGGCAGTGGTTCAATATCACCGCTGCCTGCTCCTCTGTTAGCAACAGGTGCCACCACAGCTCCGCCCTGGAAAATCCACGATATGCCCGATGCTACCCGGTTAGCATCGGGGCATGTATCAGCGGAACCTGTGGATATTCAGCGGCACTGACCATGTCAGTGCCGCTGAATATCCCTCTAAGCTGCATTTAGATGGTTTATAAGTCTGTAAACAGTGTAAATGCCTTTGAATATATCGGGCCCATCCATTTTAGAAAAGATAGGACTTTTGCCTGGACTGAAGGAAGAGATACCTTAGACGTCAGGACAGATCATGGTCCAAAGACAGACTCAATAGTGAGAAGGGATGAAAGCAGAAGGAAACTTGCTTGTACTTCTTCCCCTGAAGAAGCATTTATAGCAAAACGCTAAATGGGCATTCTGAGGGGCGTTGGGGTCAAACTATTGTCATGCAAGAAGTCACTCCAGTACACATCAGAATTATGTGAAAGCCTATTCTTGCTGGCTGGAAATTTAAATGAATGGCACTAATTCAGCTTTTGAAGTCACATTTGTTTATGATAGAGTGATTTAGTTAGTGGTTAAAAATTTATGACAAGGAATTTTTTTCAGGTCCGTTGATGTATTGGGGAGGTGGCTAGAGGATACTCCTCATTGTCCACATGTAACCGCATTTGTTCTGAGACCTGTTTTTCTCCTTTTGCCCTTCAGATTCATACTATAAACTTTGGTAAGATAATGGAGTGATTTTGCTTAATAGCCAATCATCTAAGTAGAGGAACAGAAATATCCCCAAAATTCATAGGTAGGCTGCGACCATAGCCAAACACTTTGCGAAAACTCTGGGTACTGAGGTCAATCCAAATGGGAGGACTCAGTACCGATAGTGGTTGATATGAAAAACGAACCTGACAAACTTTCTGTAGTCTGGGTGAATCAGGATGTGTATGTAGGCCATCCTTTAAATCCAGAGAGCATAGCCAATCATTTCTTTGGAGATCTAATATAGGCCTGTGACCTCCGTTCTTTTTGGAATTAGGAAATATCTGGAGTAGAACCCCAGGCCCTGCTGGGCTGAGGAAACCTCCTCTATAGCTCCTTGTCTCAGCAGTGAGAAGAGATCCAGGGAGGGTTATCCCACAAAGTGAGTGGGAGAAAGTTTGAAATTTTAGCTGTAGGCCCTGACTGACAAGATGTAGGGTCCGGGGTCTCGGAAGTGATGTTGAACCAGTGGGGTGCAAAACACACCAGTCTTCCTGGGATCATGGGAGGAGAGAGGGATATTATAGAGGGAGTGGAGGAGTGGCCTAGTGGTTGGGGCAAGGTACTTCAGGCCGGAAGGTCGGGGGTTCAAATCCCACTAGAGGACGGCAACCTTGGGCCGGAAGGACTGGGGTTTCTAGTCCCACAGGTGCTCCTTGTGGTCTTGGGCAAGCCACTTAACCCTCCATAGCCCATTTTCCCTGTAAGATAGTTGTCTCCAAGTTGTAATGCCCTGTTCAGTGTGGTTTAGGTTTGTTCAGTGTGGGCCGCGCTGATGCAGAATGGCGCGGTATATAAGAGAATGCAAATAAATAATAAATAAATATAGGAGAATTGGCCATGCTACTTCTACTAAGCATTTATAAAGCACTACTAGTCACATGCAGCGCTGTACAGACATGTATGAGACGGTCCCTACTCTCGTTAGAGCTTACAATCTAGTCAAGACAAAAACAGAACATAAAGCAAAAGTCTATTCAGGGCAAGAAGTACGAGGCATGGCAATTGCAGTCAGGCTAACAAAGGACAGGCAAGCATGGCATTTATAGTCAAGGTAGACAATGCTCTTTTTGAAGCAGTCAAAAACCGAGGAGGCTGAGTAGTGGTTGCAGGCTGTGGTTTGGTAAACTTGGGCTTCCTGACCTGTTTCTGGCCCTGTTGTCTCTGTTGCTGTTGTGGGGCAGAATAGTCAGAATAGGCCTGATATGGAGAGTAAAACCTCTTCTTAGGGAAGAAAAAGTACAGAGAAGAACCACCAAAATGGTGAAGGGGATGGAAGGCTACTCCTATGAAGAGAGGCTACAAAGGTTGGGGCTCTTCAACCCGGAAAAGAGACGGCTGAGGGGAGATATGATAGAGGTCTATAAATTAATGAATGGAGTGGAGCAGGTAAACGTGGATCAATTGTTTACGCTATCAGAATATAGAAAGACTAGGGGACATGCAATGAAGCTACAGGGTAAACTATTTAAGACAAATAAGAAAAAATATTTTTTCACTCAACGTGTAATCAAACTCTGGAATTTGTTACCGGAGGATGTGGTAAGGGCTGTTAGTGTAGCTGGGTTTAAAAAAGGTTTGGACAAGTTCCTGGAGGAAAGGTCCATAAACCACTATTAAAAAGGGACCCAGGATAATCAGTGCTTGACCCAGTACAAGCATTGTGGAACCTGTGTCTTTTGGGGATACTGCTAGGTATGTATGACCTAGATTGGCCACTGTTGGAAACAGGATACTGGGCTTGATGGACCTCGGTCTGACCCAGTATGGCATATCTTATGTTCTTATGTTCTTAGAGACCGCAGACAGGCGAGTATGAGATGGAGAGTGAAGGTCAGTGGTAAGCAGAAGAAAGGCAGAGGCACAAGGCTAGCATAAAAATAATCAAAGGATGCTGTAGGGCTGTGGCCCTCAACCCAATCCCAGGTAATCCCCCTGATTAGTCTGGTTTCAAGGATATCCACAATGAAAATGCATGTGATAGATTCTCTGTCTCCTTTTTATGCAAGTATCTCTCATGCAAATTTATTGTGGATATCCTGAAAACCTGTCTGGTCAAGGGAATCCCAGGGACCAGGCTGTGGGTAGTTGTGGGGGATAGTTTTGGATGTAGGAGCAGCTTAGGGGTTGGTGGGGCAGTTGTAGGGGTAGTTTTGGAAAATAGAGTTGTTTGAAGGTGGTGGGGCAGTTGTGAGTAGAGGGTAATTTTTGGTTTTGGCAGTTTTTGGGGTAGTAGGGCAGTTGCAGGGGTTCCTTTGCAGGATGGGCACAATTTGGGGAGGGGGGGAAGCTGTGGGAGTAGATTTACAAGGTGGGTACAGTTTTCAGAATGGGACAGATACAAGGAGTAGTTACAGGGTGAGGGCAGTTTGAGCATTTTGGACATTTGCGGAGGGTAGCTTGGGGAGTCATGGGATAGTTACAGGTGGGTATCTTTTTAAGATGGAGAAGTTTGAGGGTGGTTGGGCAGTTGTGGGGGACATTTTGAGGGGTGGGACAGCTGGGAGACTATTTATGGTGCAGTTTGTGAGGTGGTGGAGCAACTGCAGCAAGGATATCTTTCAGAGGTGGTGCAGTTTGGGGGTGAGGGGAAGTTCGGGGTAAAGTTTTGGGTGTGGGAGCAGTTGATGGTGGAGATAGTTGTGAGGGTAGTTGGAGAGCTAGGAGAGTTGTGGAGGGCAGTTTTTGGGAGTAGTAGCAGATTGAGGTGGTGAGGTAGCTAAAGGAGATAGTTTTAGGTCAGGCAATTTAGGGGGTGGTGGGGCAATTGTGGAGGTAGTTTTGCAGGGTAGATGCTTTTGGTTGGGTGGTGGGGCAGTTGAAGGAATAACAGATTTCAGGGTGGGGCAGTTGTAGGGGATAGTTTTGGGTTGGAAGCAGTTTGGGGAGTGGTGAGACAATTTCAGGGGATAGTAGCTTTGGAAAGTGGAACAGTTTGGGCATTTGGGAGAGTAGAAAACAAGGAGATGTAGTTTGCTATGTTTCACTGTAAATTTCTATTGCAGAAGCTAGGCTTGCTTCTTCAGAAATTCACTGGGTCATTTTGCTTGGGAGCTAATTTCTCTGGTCTCTCAGTCTGATTTGGCCCATTTTCAACCTTGATGTGTCTTTTGATTCTTTTCCCCACATGCCAAGTTTCATTCCATTCCCTTAAATCTTTGGAGAATTTTGTTCATGGACAAAGAGGCAAACATTCTCGACCTCTTTTATATAATTCTTTCCAACTTTTGTTGGGTTGGCAAGAGAAATTGAAGCTCTCAGAGCAGAGATGTCACTGATAGATGACTACCTCAAAGGAACAAGGATGCAAAAATATTGAGAAAAATCCAAAACGTCAACTGGAGCTTGCTGCATTAACAGAAGAAAACCTTAAATTCATAAGCTCCAGTAACAAACTGAACATAACAGCAGAAGCACAAAAGATTGTGGAGATATAAAGAAAAGAGAAATGAAAGCCATCAAAATAAAACCTTAGACAGAACCCCAAAGAATTCTACAGGAAATGAGGAAGAATCAGTGTAGTTAAGATACTATCAATAAATTACTTTTCCAAAGTTAAAAAAGAAAAGTTCTGGAGAAATTTATATGAGCATTCCAAAGAGCACAACAAAGAAGCCAAATGGTACCTAATGTACAGAAGAACATGGGAAAAGCAAAATCAAAACCATGGATTGGCCTCAAGTAAAAACAAAAGATCTGCAAACAAGGTTGAGAAGATCCCCAAATTGGAAGAGCCCTGACTCTGACGGAGTGCTCGCCAATTGGTTCCGATATTTAACATTTCTCCAACAAGACCTGGTAAACTGCAAAGATCACTTTTTCGGACAGCCAGAACTAACAACAAAATGGCTAATAATAGAACTGACACTTCTCCTTCTGAAGTGAAACTCGTGAAATGCCCCTAAAACTACTGACCCATAATTTCTCTCTCTATAGTTTACAAGTTGTTCACTTGAATAGGTGCAGATAGAATGCAAATGATGCAATGTGTGCCTGCGAGTCAATGCTGACTCCTGGCAAACCAGCAGCTCCTGGGTTTTCTTGGCAGTATAACCAGAAGTAGATTGCCAGGTCTTTCTTCCGAGGCAGAAGAGGGTTAAGTGACTTGCCCAAGGCAACAAAGAATACCAGTGGAAAGATAGTGGGCAGATAGAATATACAATCAAAAAGACTCTAATAACATCATGGTGACAGAACAGAAGGGGAACCAAAGGCAGCTGAGCCAAAATGAAACTTTTATGACCAACTGTAAGAAAAATCAAAACCACAGTATAACATGAATTTCTCCTACCTAATCTCAAGATCCGAAGAAAAATACAGTACTTCAGGGAGCTTCCTTGGATTTAGCCTTAATCCTATTGACACTAATGATCCACAATAACATCACACCTTGAAGTTTTACATCTGTGATAATCATGACTTAGAAGAACATCTTTGAGAAGGGAAGAGCTTCTTGGATGACATCAGGATGACAATTGGCCTTAGCAAATGTGCTAAAGTGGTCTATTTTAAAGGAAAACTACGCAAAACTGACAACTGACTGAAAATGATAATGTCCGATATCTAAGTTGTCCATTATAGCTAAGATCGTTGAATCATGGATTATGTCTCAGCTTAGGGATCATTTAGATCTGATACAAGCACTGAATCCAGCTCAATCAGGGTTTTTTGCTGGGTTCAGCATAGAAACAATGCTTACATCCCTTATAGATGATATGCATAGAGTATTAGATTTCTCAGTGGCGTTTGACACTGTCAGTCATGGGAGTTTACTGGATTGACTATATTCATTGAGAATCAGAGGACCAGTAGCACTGTGGTTTCAAACTTTTGTACAAACTAGGACATTCCAGGTGGCCCACCGAGGGTCGGTCTCTGAGATTAAGGGGCTGCCCTCCAGTATGCTACAGGGGTCTGTAATATCTTCCACTTTTTTCAACATATATATTTGATCAGTTGCAAAGATTAAAAGATCTTTCAGGTTTATATCATACACACACACATATATATATATATATATATATATATATATATATATATATATATATATTTATTGTCAAACACCTTGCTGGCCCACAAGGCGGGAGCCTGGGGCTTCGGTGTTGCTCCTCTTCTAACAGCAAGGATTTTATGTTGCCCTCAGGGATTTTGGGTCCCAATAGCTAATCAAAATAAGGAGGTAGTTGTGGTCGAGTAGCTATGCTTAAAGAGGTTTTATTTCCCGTCCCGGGAGAATTCTTGCAACAAATATCAAAAAGCAAATAAACCATACAGCTGGTATAACACAAGTGAGGGACTACAAATGGGAACAAAAATGCTTATTGTCAGCTTTAACTGAACAAAAAGAGGGAAAAACAGGGTTTTCAATCACACACTTTGAATTGTGAAATCTGTGCTCTCCCACAGATTTCACTCCAGCAAGCTTTCTTAGGCCCCTAACAAAAAGAGGTTATGCTATCAGAGAAAACAAGCGTACAGTCCATTTTGCACATATCAGAATTATCATCACCAAAGTCACAATCCATATCTTCAGGTGCTTCTTGATAATTATAACTTGCAGGGCTGTATTGTGGATTAGTGTTTGTTTCTCTCCTCTCGGCTGGGTCAGAGCACCACTCCCCCCTATCACTGCAGAAAGGTTCTTTACCACACACTATGGAATCTTTCCTTAGTGGGCTACACACTTCCTGACCACTGGGGGTAAACTCAGTGCTCCTCCTCTAGTCCAGGTACTTTGGCTTTCAGGCTGAGCTCTGCCTGGCTGGTGTGTAAACGGGAAGTGGAAACTTTTCTTCCCCTCTCTTCCTTTCACAGGACGTCTTTCTAAAGCATGGGAATTATCTCTTGGACAAGTATTCTGGCTCCCCAGGTTCCTGCTATTGTGGTTATCTCTTCTCCCTGCTCCTCATGGTTTATATCCTGGAGTCTCCCTCTGGCCCCACACGGACCTTGGCTTAGTGCAGCCTAACTTCCCAGCACTAACCTTCGTGAACTCCTCTTGGATAAACCCCTCTGAGGTGCAGAATGATTCCATGTCTGAACCTTCCAGGTATGGCTCCTGGTTTTTCTGAGCGCTGTACTTTCCTTTCCCTTGAGTCCTCTCAATGTCTCCTTCTCTCTCTGCCACAGAGACTGAGTCTGACTCCTGGCTTGCGTCTCTGTGTTTCCTTCCTTCTCCACGTGTGCCTGTACGTGAATCTGCTCGTATCCCTGTGCCTGTCTCTGCACGTGTCTCTGTACGTGGCTCTGCTCTGCTCAAGGCTGACCTTTTTTTATCTGCGTCATTCCTTGAGACTTGAGTTAGCTCAACTCTCTGCAGCTGTCTCTGCTTTGCTGATGAGCTATGACGTAATGGTATCTCTGGGCGTGTCTCTACAGCCTGTGCTCTTGTTTTGCTTGGTTGCCCCTGACAACCCCTAGCCATGTGCTCTGCACTGCTGTTTTTAAAACTGCCCTGTGTGTTTTCCTCTACTTCCATCGGCTCAATCTGCCTTGCGCCATGACAATATACACATATATATATATATACTGTGATGACGAAGGCTGTTCAGGGGACATGGAGTGGCAAGGAAGTGAATCCTGTTCCTTTAAAAATGGTAGCAAACAGGGTTTCCCTAGCAACCACAAACCTCTGAGTCAGAGTGAAGCCAGTATCAAGCCCCGCCCACTTCAGCACGTCAGAGCTAGGTTAAGTCCTAACAGCTCCCACGTGGGCTGGGAGAAGGGTGTGGTTCCTAAGAAGGATCAGTTTAAAACTGCAGTGTTTGAGCAGATAGAACAAGAACGAGGAGAACAGCAGCAGGAACGAGCAGCACAAGAGCAGCTGGAACCAGGAGCAGAGACGAGCAGTTGGATCTGAAAGGAACAGATCAGAGGCAGACACAGCTAAAAGGGAAATTGCCAGGAGAAAGGCAATTGTATGAAGAAAGAAGGCAGCATGGCACAGAGCAGGAAGGATTGGAACAGCTGAGAGGCCCAGAATCAAGGCAAGTGCGTGTTTCAAAGTCCCTGCATGAAAGAAAGCTGAAAGAGTCAGTTCCTAGTGGGGGAAGCAACTCAGCTAGCCAGCTAAGCTGCAAAGGTAGAGAAAATAGCTTTTCTATGTTCCCTAGCCAAAGTCTCTCTGCTGAGATAGAGCAAAAGAAACTCTTGTTAGCAAAGCTGAATGAGTTGTTGCAGAAGCAGAGTAGTAAGCTCTATGACCCTGTTCCACCTGAAAATAGCTGCAATGAATCCATTGAAGAGATGGAGATAGAAAGCTGCATTGAACCGTATGAAAGTGAGTCTGAGGAAATGCAGTGCTCATATTGCAGAGTTAATGAGTTTGAGATGTGCTGAGCCTAAGCACATGTAAGGGAATGAGTGTTTAAAGTAGAGCAAAGCTTGTTTGTATGATGCTGAAAGACACAGCAAGAAAAACTAACCAGAAGTTTTAAGCCAATGTGTTTTCCTCAATGCTCTGAAGAGAAGTAAAACTTACTGGGCATTTTAGAAGCTGTG